>CM053038.1:85253275-85473275 GCA_028564925.1 Lithobates sylvaticus | reverse complement strand
TGAACACGGACAGACGGTCCGTGTTCATCCGATCCCCCATAGAGGAGAGCGGAGAACTGACAGGGCGGTCCCTGCACAGCGTGCAGGGACCGCCCTGTCATCAGCCGGCTCAGCGGGGATCAGCTGTGCGATCCCCGCTGAGCAGCGGATCTTCACGGGGCGGATCAATACGGATCCGCCCCGTGTGAAAGGGGCCTTTGGCCGGGTTCACACTAGTACGACAAATGGCCCGACATTGGGAGCTCATGTCGCAATGTTTCCATATGGGAGCCGTCTTAAAGTGGTGTGCCCATTAAAAAAAAAAAAAAAAAATTTTTAAAAGTCAGCAGCTACAAATACTGCAGCTGCTGACTTGTAATAAATCGGACACTTACCTGTCCCAGGGTCCAGCGATGTGGGGGATCGAAGCCCCCAGCTCGTCTCCCTCTCCGTTCGGCGGCGCCGGCATCACTACTGTGGGCAGCCGGCTGTGGCGTCACAGCCGGGCACCCACTGCGCATGCGCGAGCGGCGCCGCGCACCGTGAGTGGCCGCGCAATCATCTGGGACCTGTCACATGTCCCAGATGATTGACAGGAGGGAGGGGGCAGAGCTGAGCCCTCAGAGGTCCGGAAAGGGGGTGAGGATGAACCGTACCAGGCCGCATGTCCTCAACATGAGGGGGTGAGTGCTTTGGGGCAGTGGGGGGCACTGTGCCCCCCACCTCAAAGCACCTTGTTCCCATGTTGATGAGGACAAGGGCCTCTTCTCGACAACCCTGGCCGTTGGTTGTCGGGGTCTGCGGGCTTATCGGAATCTGGAGCCCCCTTTAACAAGGGGCCCCCAGATTCCGGCCCCCCCACCCTATGTGAATGAGTATGGGGTACATTGTACCCCTACCCATTCACCTAAAAAAAAACTTCTCAAAAAGAAAAAACACAGTATAAAAGGTTTTTAAAGTAATTAATTAAGGCAGCTCAGTCGTCTCTTCTGATTTCTTCTACCCTCTCCGGCTCTTCTGCCTGCTCCACTGATGTCTTCTGTCTCTGCCTGTTCTTCTCACCTCTCCGGGTCGACTCCACTCTCCGCTGATGTCTTCTAGCCCACTCCGGTTCTTCCCTCTCTGTCTTTTCCTGTTGTCCGGGTCTTTTCCGCTATCTTCTCGCTCTTTTGCTGGGTCTTCTCCGCTGTCTTCTCCCTCTGTTCTTTTTCCGATGTTGACTCAACACTCTCTCCTGCTCTAATGCTGGGTGCGCGGTGTGCCACTACTTATATTAGCATGGGGTGGGGTTACACCAGATGTAAGGAGGGACTCCACTGCCGGGGACTCCAGATGTAAGGAGGGACTCCAGATGTAAGGAGGGACTCCAGATGTAAGGAGGGACTCCAGATGTAAGGAGGGACTCCGATGGGAGGCACCTGATGGCAGGCGACGTGGCAGGTGACACGCTCAGGGCTCCCACTGATTCTGCATTATGGTGAGTTGAACGAACGATTTAATTTTATATTACAATGTAGTAATAGAAAAAATGCGCTTCAATCATCCTGACACCATAACAACCATGGTGCCGGGATGACTGAAGCGCTAACACCAGGCAGGGTTGCCAACCGCCAGTAAATTTGCTGACAGTTTGTAAAAATCTGTGATTTTTTAACAACTGCCAATTCATATCAGGGGCTGATAATTTCATGCTGTGTTGAATTTTTAAGTGTAAATCAAGCAAATTACTTTGTTATAGGTATTTTCAGTGTTTCCATATCATGTTTATACTGTTCAAATATTCGCTGTGTTAGTTTTTCAATAGGAGTTCCGTAATTTCTCAGGTTTCCAGTAAAAAAAATGTGCTCCGCCAGTAAAAAATGCTGCAGGAGGTTGGCAACCCTGACACCAGGTGTTTGGAGTATCTTTATCTGCTGATTGTTAAACTTTCTGGAATACTCATATTTTCATTGTGATGTAGGATCTGGGCTTGCTTTCTGTCTGTCCCTCTCTCTCCCCTCCATCCCTCGTTCATCTCAGACTCTAACCACACCCCCTTTGAGCCATGCCCTTTAAGCCACGCCCAATATTCATCTGAAACCACGCCCATTTCCCCCACACGCCACATTTTTCTTTTCCCGCTATGCCACGCCTACAAATGGAAGCCCAGCCCCCTAATTATAACAAGACCCCCGACTACAGGCAAAAAAGTGTCCCTATAAATTTGTTTTACAATGTTGGCAAATATGCATTTGTCAATCAGCTGCAGACTATGATCAGTTTAGTCCCAGAGGGGAGATTCCTTCATCCACCTCGCTTGTGTTAAAGGAGGAAGCAGTTTTTTTAATTTTTATGCATCCTGATGGCTGAACGAAAAAAAAAAAAAAAAATACTTATTTATGGCCAACTTTACTTAGGCCCCTTTCACACTGGGGCGTTTTTCAGGCGGTACAGCGCTAAAAAAAGCGCCTGTATAAAGCCTGAAAAAATCCGGCCCCTTTCACTCCAATGTGAAAGCCGGCGGGCTTTCACACTGGAGCAGTGCGCTAGCAGGACGGTCAAAAAAGTCCTGCTAGCAGCATCTTTGGAGCGGAATAGGAGCGGTGTTCCTTCCCATTGATTTGAATGGGACACCGCGGTAATACCGCGGCAATACCGCCGCAAAGCGCCGCTACGGCTGCGCTCTGCGGGGTGTCTTTAACACTTTTTCGGCCGCTCGCGGGGGGTAAAACCGCACTGCGAGCGGCTGAATACCGCGGCTAAAACGACGGTAAAGCAGCGCTAAATATAGAGCTGCTTTACCGTCACCGCGGCTCCCGCCCCAGTGTGAAAGGGGCCTTAGGGAAGAGGAAGTCTGGGCTGGAAAAACATTGTCACATATAACAGTGGTTTTCAACACTGTCCTCAAGTACCCCCAACAGGCCATGTTTTGGGAATTTCTCTTTGATAAAATAGCTGTCCAAAATACCAAGCCATTGACTAGGATTTAAAGCACATGTGCAAGATAAAAAGGAAAATCTGCAAACATGGCCTGTTGGGGGTACTTGGGGGACAGGGTTGAGAACCACTGACATATACCACCAGGGCCAACACTGTGTACAAGACAGAAAAATTGGACGGCTGTGAGTTCTAAAAGTTTTTCAAATATAAAACTTTCAAGTGCAAAAAAAATAAAAATGGACACAGAGGAAACTGTAAAACAAAAAAAAAGTCTGAATGTAAAGGTAAACCTGCACCATAATACACATTGGTCCAGGTCCCCCTTTTGTTAATCTATTAGCAGGTATAAAAGGGAATGTCAAGCCTAATAAACTTCTTTAGTTTGTTATCTGTTTGGTATGTCAGATATATATATTTTCTCCATCTGAAAAAAATAAAATAGCTGTTGATCTGACAAAAACCTTATGTACAGAAAACTTCCAGTGTTTTCTGCCCCTACAGACCTATCATTTATACTGTTCTCAGCCATCTCTGAGGGTTACAGAACCATGCTCCTCTATATTATGGACAGTAGGAAAGGGGCTGGGTTCTGTAATCCCATCCATCTTGCTTCTGTTGTCCTTATAGGGAAGGAGAGTGAATGTTGTCACACCTGAACAGGCATTAAGTTACAGGCAGAAACACCACCTGAAAATAAAAGTAAAAAGCTTGCTCAACCGCTTGCCGATCGCCTCCTGTAGATATACCTCGGCAGAATGGCACGGCTGGGCAAAGTAACGTACCTGTACCTGCTGTGTGCGCATGGGCCTGCCGCGAGCCCCGTGCCCACGGGACCTGCGGACTCAATGTCCGCCGGGTGCCCGCGATCGTGTCACTGGCTGAAGAACGGGGAGATGTCAGTGTAAACACAACATCTCCCCGTTCTTCCTAGTGACATGTCACTGATCGTCTGCTCCCTCTCATCAGGAGCAGCGATAAGTGTCGTGTCACTGCTAGCCCATCCCCCAGACAGTTAGAATCACTCCCTAGGATACACTTAACCCCGCCCCCTAGCGGTTAACACCATTCACTGCCAGTGACATTTTTACAGTAATCAATGCAATTTTATAGCATTGATCGCTGTATTAATGCCAATGGTCCCAAAAATGTGTCAAAATTGTCCAAAGTGTCCGACATAATGTCACAGTCACGATAAAAAAAAAAAAAAAAAAAAAAATCACTGATCACCGCCATTACTAGTAAAAAAAATATTAATAAAAATGCCATAAAACTATCCCCTATTTTGGAGACGCTATAACTTTTGCGCAAACCAATCAAATGCTTATTGCGATTTTTTTTTTACCAAAAATAAGTCAAAGAATACGTATCGGCCTAAACTGAGAAAACATTTTTTTTTTTTTTTTTTTTTTTTTGGGGGGGGATATTTATTATAGCAAAAAGTAAAAAATAATGCTTTTTCAAAATTGTCGCGCTTCTTTTTGTTTATAGCGCAAAAAACAAAAAAAAAAACGCAGAGGTGATCAAATACCACCAAAAGAAAGCTCTATTTGTGGGGAAAAAAGGACATCAATTTTGTTTGGGTGCACCGTCGCACGACTGCGCAATTGTCAGTTGAAGCGACGCAGTGCCGAATCGCAAAAAGTGCTCTGGTCTTTGGCCAGCCAAATGGTCCGGGGCTTAAGTGGTTAAAATGTTCTTAGCCTTAAAGAAAAGCAAAAAAAAAAAAAAAGCCTACAGAAAAACACAACAAATGCAGACACCATTATCTAAAGATCTAAGGACTGGTAAGCTGCAATATATTATGTTTTTGTTTTTAGATATTCTTTAAACCATACTGAGAAGTCGATAGAGGTTACCAAACAAACCTCTAATGATGTCTTTGTGTCTGCAACATCTGTTATCTCCATATTCTCCAAGCTGGCGGACACGCCCCGGGCAGACTTGTTCACTTCAGAGATTTCATCTCTTAACGCTTCTCTTTCTTGAAGTTCTGCCTCTATCTCCTGCTTATTCACTTGAGCCTTATGTAGAAGTCTGCATGGTAAAACAAAACAATACAAAGAATGTCAATAACAATAATGGAGACATTTGTATGATAGTGTATGTATTTGAAAAAGGAGAACCCCATTTCTGTTGCCAATATTGCTCAACTGAAAAAAAATCAAGTCATTGAAGGCTTAACATTATCAGAGTTCTGCTCTAAATTATATTTAGGGCGGTGGCTTGCGGGAGTGATATGCTTAAAAAAAAAAAAAATATATATATATATATATATATATATATATATATATATACACACACACACACACACACACACACACACACACACACTGAATGCAGCATCGATCCAGTGCTGCCTCTGTCCCCCACTGGCTCTGCAGTGATAACTGAACGATCAAACTCCACTGATCGCTCAGTTCTCCCCTCTAAATTGGGCAGAGTGCAATGACTGTTTGTCTCTGGATCTCAGCGATGGGCTGTGGAGGGGGGAGAGCAGCTGCCAGCGCCATTTTGTTGTAGCCCCCACGCCGCTGAAGGAAAAAAATGTGGATCGATATTGCTGCTGAAGCCGCTATTTCCTTTTGCGTGTCATTCTGTGGCTGGGTTAGGGAAGGAAAAGTGCAGCAAAGGCAGGAAGAAGCTGTTGGAAGCCCTGTTAAAATTTATGGTCCCCAATGCATGGAGAGAGCCTCGTCAAAATGCAGACATCTGCCAACGCAGTCGGCACAGCCCCCCCAGTTTCTAATAGGCCAAGGCTGGTACCGATTCACGCCCTAGGGGTTGGGGACCCCTGGTGTAGAGTATACAATGTACACTCTTCACATAATTTCCCAAAGGAAACTTACGATGCATTAACTCCAGTACATATACTGTGTGTATATTATTTATTTATATATATATATATGTATATATGTAAAAATACATATAAAAGCAAAGGAGAAGGCCTTTAAAAAATACAAGGCTGAGGGATCATCATCAGCATTCAGACTTTACAAAGAATGCAACAAGATATGTAAGGGTGCAATTAGGGTGGCTAAGATAGAACACGAAAGACACATAACGGAGGAGAGCAAAAAAAAAAATCCCCAAAAATTCTTTAAGTATATAAACAGTAAAAAGGAGGACAGACCATATTGGCCCCATAAAGAACAAGGAATAACATCTGGTTACAAAAGGATGGGGAGATGGCAAAGGTATTAAATGTTTTCTTCTCCTCAGTCTTCACGAGGGAATCGGGGGGCTTCAGTAACCCAAACTGCAGTGTTTGTCCTCATGACACATCACAGGAAGCACCCTCATGGCTAACAGAGGACAGAAATAGAAAAAGACTTGGGAAACTTAACATTAATAAATCACCGGGACCAGATGGCTTGCACCCGAGGGTACTTGGGAAACTCAGTCAAGTAACTGCCAGACCATTGTTCCTAATTTTTACTGACAGTCTACTGACTGGAATGGTACCAGATGATTGGAGAAAAGCCAATGTAGCACCAATATATATAAAAAGGCCAAAATACAGCCCTGGGAATTAAAGACCAGTTAGCCTGACATCAATAGTATGCAAGCTCTGGGAGGGAATGATAAGGGACTATATACAAGATTTTATTAATGAAAACTGTATAATTAGCATGGATTTATTTAGAATTGTTCTTGCCAAACCAATCTATTAACCTTCTATGAGGAGGTGACCTGCCATCTAGATAAAGGAAGGCCCGTAGACATGGTGTATCTGGATTTTGCAAAAGCATTTGACACAGTTCCCCATAAAAGTTTACTGTACAAAGTAAGGTCCGTTGGCATGGACTGTAGGGCAAGTACATGGATTGAAAACTAGCTACAAGGGCGAGTTTAGAGGGTGGTGATAAATGGGGAATACTCGGAATGTCAGGGGTGGGGAGTGGGGACCCCCAGGGTTCTGTGCTGGGACCAATCCTGTTTAATTTGTTCATAAAGATCTGGAGGATGGGATAAACAGCTCAATCTCTGTATTTGCGGACGACACTAAGCTAAGCAGGGCAATAACTTCTCCGAAGGATGTGGACCTTGCAAGAAGATCTGAACAAATTAATGGGGTGGGCAACTACATGGCAAATGAGGTTTAATGTAAAAAAAAAAAATGTAAAAACGCATTTGGGTGGCAAAAATATAAATGCAATCTACTCACTAGGGGGTGAACTCTGGGGGAATCTAGGATGGAAAAGTACCTGGGGGTTCTAGTAGATGATAGCAGCAGCTTGGCATTGCATGCCATTGCTGAGCCTAACAAAGCAAACAGAATATTGGCATGCATTAAAAAGGGGACTAACTCCAGGGATAAAGCGATAATTCTCCCACTCTACAAAACTTTGGTCCGGCCTCACTTGGAGTATGCTGTCCATTTCTGGGCACCAGTCCTCAGGAAGGATTTACAAAGAAGGGCAAACAAAGCTAATAAAGGGTCTAAAGGATATTAGTTATGAAGAAAGGTTGCGAGCACTGAACTTTTTCTCTCTGGAGAAGAGACGCTTGAGAGGGGATATGATTTCAATTTACAAATGCCATACTGGTATAAAACTTTAATACTGACATATAATCACACACATAGGTTGGACTTGATGGACTCTTGTCTTTTTTCAACCTCACCTACTATGCAACTATGTAACCTCCCAGCAAGGAGCAACACCTCACTGGTTTGACCGGAGAGGGAGCAATGGCACAGAAGGCAAGTGTGTGTTCTCGAGTTCCGTGTAGTGACAAGATCGGTAATGTGACCTGGATTAACTATGCCTCATGAAATCTTTTTTTTTTTTTTCCTGGTTCAGACCCAGTAAAGCATGATACAAGGATGAAGAGAACGGACCACACACACAGAAAAAAACTTCTCCATCTGTCCTTGTGCTTAGACATGGGACACTAAAGGAAAAGTACACTTCGTTCATAAAAGGGGTTGCCGTTTTTTTAAAATGATAATGTCGTATGGCCATTTTAAATACAGCAATTATCTTCATTCTTCATAACAGATGTACTCAGTGCCCCAATCTCTGTTTTTCTCTCTCAAACATCTTACTCAGCTAATACATCTTATAACATATCAAGTGCTTATCATTAGGTCTAGTTTATAATGTGCTTGGATTTGTCATTTAGGGTCCATCAAAAAAGGCAGCACAGTAACAGGATGTTTATTTCTGGGAATCCACACAAGAGTCTGGTACAATTACCTCAAGGGCACAATTTAGAGTCCTGCTGCTAATGCTGGAAAATATAAAAAAAAATAAAAATATAATGCGATAGCCCAAAATATTGCTTTGTATAAATGGATGCCTCTGGGTAACTGATGAAATATCACCAATGACATAATAGAGAGCAGCAATGCTGAGCATTAAGCTTTTATCTGACTCGGCATTTGGAACAAATAATTTATAGGAAAAGGTCTAGACCAATGGAAGGCTTTTTGGTTTATTTTTCTAAGTCTACCTTACTTTAACCTGCCTGGTGCATCAGTGATACAGCAAGTCCAGCTCCATAGAAGTAGCACTTTTCATACACTGCACTGATGACTAACAAGCCTGAAGCAGCTATAGGCAGTCTCAAAAAAATGGTTCTAAGGCCTCTTGCACACTGCAGCTTAAAAAAACTCAGCACAGGTTTATTTTTTATTTTTTTTTATTTATTTTTTAACTGAGCTAAAATACAGCCCATTAATTGTAATATGCCTATGCAGTCTTCAAAAAATAAAATAGAAAAAATCTGCATTTTCGGCCCGTAATTTATGCCTCATGTGCACAAATACACGCAAGTGCATACAAATGTGCGCAAATATCCATTTGCATATTGTACTGAACGAGAATGAATTTGTGTGAAATTGCGCAACATACGCAAACGCATATATGCAAAAATGCATGAAAATAAGAGCATAAAAACGCCAGAAATTACGGCTGAAAAAGTAGATGCTCAAACAGGAGTTTAACGTACAAGAGGCCTGTGTTGTAAACCATGGGTATTACATTCTCAGTTAGCCCACAGGCAATGATTTGCATGGTTCAAGCCAATATCTAAAAAAAAAAAAAAAAAACTATCTCTGGGAGGAGGGTTTGTAATTATGAAGGCTCAGGTCTAGGGAAAATATTCCTTGTCATACCCTGTTGGATTTTGTCATCTGTAAGACTGTTCTGTTTTAGAAGTCAATAAAGTGTGTCTCTCTGGAGAATTGGGTTTGCTGCGGGAGGAGTACTTTTTAATAACTACTATTCATCTACGAACTACACATTATATCACTACATTCATAATCACACACCCTCAGAGAAGGGTGTGTGATTATGAAGGCATAGGTCTAGGAGAAATATTTGTTGTCATGTACTCTGTTGGATTTTTATCATCTGCAAGAATGTTCTGTTTTAGAAGCCAATAAAATCTCTCTGGGAGAATTGGGTTTGCTGCGGGACAATACTTTTTTACAACTACATACCATCTACGCACGATATATTATATCACTACATCACTATAACTTCTCTTTTCCTAATGAACCCACCCCCCCTCCCCCATGTTGAAGGCATGTGGCCTGGTATGGTTCAGGAGGGGGGATGCTAGCTCATCCCCATCCCCTTTCCTGACCTGCCAGGCTGCGTGCATGGATAAGGATCTGGTATGGATTTCGGCGTGGGGGGGTTCCCCTTAAAATCCATGCCATACCAAAGGGCCTGGTATGGTCTTAGAGAGGGGAACCCATGTCGTTTTTCTTTTATAATTTGGACATGGGGTTCCATGGGCCACAAGTCGCATGCCAAAGTCGGATCAGTTAAGACCGCGATCCAACTTCAGTGCTATTCAATGGGCTGAAGTAGGATAAAAGTCGGACCAAAGTAGTGCAGGGAGCATTTTCATAGTCAGACTGACTTGTGTCGGAAAACTCAAGACGGCTCTCATAGGAAAACATTGATTTTCACACGTCATGCGACATGAGCTCCCAACGTCTGAGTGTTTGTCGTACCAGTGTGAACCCGGCCTCAAGGTGAGAGAAAGTTTCAGGTCACAGAGCATATACTAGGAACGTGTGGTGAGGTCAGTGGCTGGTGTGGCACTGACTAGTATTAGAGCCAGGTACACACAGGTTACATACGCCTGCGAACGCTCGAGCTAGAGCAATAATTCTAGCACTAGACATGTAACCTGTTAAAATTTTGTAAAGCGTTGCCCAAGAAGATTTTTAAGTACTGAAGTGTGCGCAATTTTAAAGCTTAACATGTTAGGTATCTATTTACTCAGCTTAACATCATCTTTCACATTATAAAAAAATGTAATGTCATTTCTGTAAATGAGTTGGAGATTTGGTCAGGATCAATGGTGTCCTTAATGCTGAGAAATACAGGCAGATACTTATCCATCATACCACACCATAAGGGAGGCATGCGATTGGCCCCAAAACATCTTCTTTTCATTTACTTTTCATTTTATTAACTGATAAATAAAAAATAAAAATAAAAAAATGAACATCCTTAATTTTGGAAGCATTCTTAATTTACAGCATTTTTCACACCCGCCTAAAATTTTTGGACAGTAACATTATATTATATAAAATGTATATATTAATGATGATATAATTATAGGATTGAAGTGCCATACTGTATGTAGCGCTGGTATTTTTGCCTGTTAATGTAATGCAATGTTAACCTATGAGCAGTGTTATAATTTAGTATTTGGCACCATCTAGTGGCCTATACGGGAAATGGACTTCATTTATTTTCTTCCCAAGAACATTAGAAATGTTACAGGAAGTGACTGTTTTGTTTACATTTTACAATGACCAACCTACCCAGAATGACCAAGTGACTTACCCATGAACACTCAGTACTGAATTGCTTGCTGGGTAGGTTATAAAAGGACACACGCTGCCATTTTCTTTCTCTTCGGGACTCGTGGCCTGCCTACAAGGATCACAGAGGAGGTGTTCCAGAGAGCACGGCCTGTTGCCATTGCGGAGCGGAGCAACCAGCGATCCTGCCTAACACCTCTGCGCTAGAGAGACAGAGTGACTGGATTGGGAAGGATCCAGAGACACCTGACGGAGCCCGGTGACCTTGCAGAGCGGAGCAGTGTGACGGCGCTGGCTGGAGCGAAGCAGGACTGAGACCACCGGAGCGGAGGTTTCCTATTCTCCAAGGCCTGGTTGGGTGAGAGGGCTGCTGCCCATAGTTATTTAACGCACTTTTTTACATTTAGACTTTAAACACAGTGTTGCTGGGACCTGTAGTCCCACAGAGGAGATTCTATTCTAAAGGACCGATTTTAAACAAGCCTCATGCTTATGCTCCATTGATTACTGACGCTGTGTGGCTCAGAACCAATTACACCGGAGACAGTTGCAAGTGTGCTGCATTGCAAGAACAGTTCTAACATTCACCCTACTTTAATCCTTGTTTGTTCAACTGTTTGGATTACAATTTCTACAACACATATGGCTAGCAGAAGATAGAAGACTAAAGACTGCATCTTTAATTGCAAGGCCTTGTGTTCTATTAAGAGGGACTGCATCATAAAGTAGGGGGAGCGCCCTAGTGACTGTGTTGTACTGTATTGATAACTTTACATTCCTGATGGTTTTATTGTTAGGTTAAAAAAAAATCTCATCTGTTTGGAAACTTAACTAGACAGACATTTTGTAACTTTTTATAGCAATTATATATGCTGCAAGAACCTGTGTTTAGTTTTATAAATGACAATCTCTAGGTTTATCAATACTAGAAGTGCATCCTTACCCTTCACACTTGGCTTGCATGGCTTGGATTTCCTTGATAACTGGAACCAACTCTGAACCAGATTCTGGAATCCCCAAAATATTCTGGATCCGATACTTCAGAAGTGATAATTGCATTTGCTGCATCTGAACATTTTCCTCGAAGCGTTCTATTTCAGCTAACGAATTCTGGAGGTGAGGGGTTCGCCGACTGATTTCCGGCAAGTCCAAAATTTCTTCCTGGCAGTTTTCTAGAAGTATCACCTCCCGTTCCAACTGAAAAATAGTGTGATAATGAATTGCATCTATGGGATGATTTTTTTTTTTTTTACTGCTTATTTTCAAATACAGGTTTAGGTCATGCACCAAAAAAAATGTTCAACAAATCAAGTTACAGTATGAGCTAGGGAAGGCCAAGCCAGATAAATATGAAAGTACTGGTGGTTTGCTCATTCACTATAGAATACAATTCAGACTTTATTCACTTTCACAGCTCCATCCAATTGTATCCATTATGCCATCTAGAAATCTTATGAATTGGCACCCCTGAGTTAATGGAACACTACAGAACCATGACTCATTAAGTGCTTCTAGTACATATTTTAAAAGTTTACAATAAAAGGGCTAACTATAATCCTAGCAGACCATGGGACCAAACCATCAACTGGCTACATCAAGACTCATGCATGTTTCAATAACATGTATACATTTCAAATATAATTTGGGAATGCCAATAAAATTTCTATGAAAGCAGTTAGTATTGTGCATACGAGTTCCCTTTGAGATAGAATTTAGAGAGGCAAGGTGGACCTCTTCATGATTTTGCTGTGGGACCCCAATCACACATAGTTATGGCCCTGTCTATATTTTTAAATATAGGTGACAGTATACGTTTTAAAATTACCAGTTCACTGATGAATTTCCACTCCAGCTTCAGTTCATCACCATAGAGCTCCAAGTCTCTAGTGATGCCCAGTAAATACAGCCACCTGTCCCACAAGGAGTACACCATTTTCTCAAGCAGCTGGTCATCAATGCTTGCACTCAGGTCTCTGGATATCAATTGGAGTTCCAACAGCTCTTCTTCATAGGACTGAATTTTTGCCATCATTTTCTGGAAAGCAGTAGAAACAAACATTTTCTTACTGTTAATACAAATATAGGACCTCCTAACAGCATGGAAAAAAATCTCAAGAGTGCCACCTCTTCCAATTAGATAATATTACTCTGAACACAACTAGCTTTGGATTAATTAAAGCCATTCCATGATTTGTGACACTAATGCTGCGTACACACGACCAGACTTTCCGACGAAATCATTCCGTCGGCTATTCCAATCGTGTGTGGGATAATCCAATCCTTTTTCCTTTTAAAAATTCAGATGGACCTAGAAATAGAATCAAATCTGTCCGACAGACTCAATTCCGTTAGGGAAAACCGTTCGTCTGTATGCTGGTTCGAAGGACCAAATACGACGGGCAGCTATTGAACTTCCTTTTCTAGTCCTATCGTACATCATCACGTTCAAAACTAACAGACTTTCGAATGTACTTTAGTCCGTTCGTGTGTGGGCTAGTCCGTTCGTTCGGAAGTCCATCGGGAAGACCGTCAAACCTTTTCTGACGGAAAGTCCGGTCGTGCGTACTCAGCATTAGACTCCATGCTCACTGGGAGTTTAGACTTAATGCATAAGGCTCTGGGATTTGGCTCCAGGCGAAGGGCACAATTGTCCCATCAAGCCCTGCTGCCGGCAGCTTGTCAAACTCTGAGAGTCTGACAGCTGCTGCAGCTGGATGGTGCACATTTCGCTGTATGAACATTTAGGGCAGTATGCACCCACAAAAAATGCTCAGAACCCAAGAAGTCCAATATAATTTGACAGGCTGCCGTAGCTAAACACTAGAGCCCCATGCAGTGTAGTTAAACCAACAGTGGGCATAGGGCTTTAGGCCTTGTACATAAGAGCTTCAACTTGTATAAGAACAATGTGTACAGCAAGTTTTTACAAAGCTTTTGCAAATCTTTCAGCCAAACTTAGGCCACCGTCTTGAAGCCTTTCCAGTTTGAGGTGGTTAAACACAGATCATAATGATAAAGCTTATTTTTACTTTAATCAAGCTGCTGGCAGGCTTCAGTAAGCTTCAGTTTTATTTAAAAATTGTTGAAAGCCAACTGAAGCCTGCAAGCAGCTTGTTTTAAGGGATATCCAGCACTTCTACTACCATTATGTTTTGAACATTCATAACTGGAACAGAAGGTTGCTTTCAATTTAAAAGCTTTACCAAAGCTGTCCAAAGCCTACACAGCATATAGTAAAGTAGATCCTCATATTGCTGTTTCAGTAGTTTCTGTTTGTGTTAATGGCATGCAACTACACAGGTTATTACATGACCTCTGTCTGTAGTCTAAGGACTGACACTTTATGTGAAGACACTATATATCCCACAATCCCTGGGTTTCTCAGTCTAGTGTTCTGCAAGCAAAAACGAATAATTAGATCTTAAGCAGGCAGAGCAATGAAGGGAATAGATGTGCTTTCATCACATTAGAAATCCCAAAATTTGTGATGCAACATACCGGAAATGATGAGGCATAGACTGGACAATGTGTGACCCAAAACCAGAAGTTGCTCGTCCCTTGGGCAAATAGGGACAAGCTAGGTGAATACATGGGCATAGGGGAATCGATAAGCTATGACACTAAAAGCTGCAGCCATAACGTGTATGACAAACTCAAGGACTATAACTACACGAATGCCTAGTTAAGTCAGCAAAAACATTTTGATTTGTACAGTGCCTTTAATTTATGAACCCTACTTTGCTTTTCTCCCACTGTTCCAGTGCTGCTTTATACGATGTTGGCTTCTGAAGGAAGGAATCTCCAATAGCAACTTCCATATCCTCAAGTCCTTCCAGTATCTTTTGTTTCTTATTTTTGAAGAACTGATATTTCTCCCCGTAGCTATGGAATTAACACAAACACAATTAATACCATGAGCAAATGGACTTTGCATGAATTATTCTCATTGTATTCATTTATATAGTATCTGCAAAATAAACCAATAACTACACAGGGAGTGGACCTACCGGTGTCCAGCATCAGATATACAGTATGTTTTCATGTGCAGTGCATGCTTAGTAATCTATCAGCGAAAAGCTATTACAAGTGTCCTCCTGACAGGGGGCGCGAGGAGCCGTCCCTGCCGGGAGAACACAGTGATTATTGCTAGTGGCTTTAGCCACTGGCAATAATTGCATGTGAAAATCCAACATGCTGGTTCAATCGATGGATCAACTTGGGTACAATCAGCCTGCCCATAGATGGTTTGACTCTCGGGTGGTCCCTGCTTAACCAACTGAGATCCCAACTGTTTATGGCCAATCTAATAATGGTAAATCTAGAATAGGAAGGGGTGCAGAAAGGAACATTTCTGCTGAATAAAAGCATAAAAATAAACCAATAACTACACAGGGAGTGGACCTACCGGTGTCTAGCATCAGATATACAGTATGTTTTCATGTGCAGGGCATGCCAAGTAATGTATCAGTGAAAAGCTGACCATGCATGGATCAAAACTGGTTTACCAAAAAGCAACCAAATAAGACTTGCAAGTACCTTATATACTCGAGTATAAGCCAAGTTTTTCAGCACATTTTTTTGTTCTGAAAACGCCCCCCTCGTCTTATACTTGATTCAAGCACTTTTCTGCAGCAGAGAATGACATTTCCCGACCCGAATTTGGGGCCCGTATCTCGGGGCCTCTTGGTGCTAGAAATCCCAAAGTTGGTGTGCAAACCCAGTGGAACCAACACTACAACATATGCAATGTTGGTTGGGGTTCCTAGCACCAAGTGGCCCCGAGATACGGGGTCCCAAAGTCTGTTCGGAAAATGTAATTCTCTGCTGCAGAAAAGTGCTTGACATCTTCCGAACCGACTTTGGGGCCCTGTATCTTGGGGCCACTTGGTGTTAGGAACCCCATCTTTAAATATGTTGTAGTGCTAGTTCCACTGGGTTTGCACACAATTTGGGGTTCCTAGCGCCAAGTGACCCCGAGATACGGGGCCCCAAAGTCGGTCAACTGTGTCCATCTGCAGCAATGTCATATCGGGACCCCAGATTTTGGCTGCAGCTATGGGGCATCTAGAAACCCTTAACTACCAAGTTTGAAGTTCGGGGGACCTATGGCTGCAAATGGGCACAGTGAGGCAGCAAATGGGCCTTGTTGACCGTCTTTTCCACTTACAGTAGCTGTGCATTTCTCACCCTAGGCTTATACTCAAATCAATACGTTCTCCCATTTTTTTTTTGGTAAAATTAGGTGCCACGGCTTATATTCGGGTCGGCTTATACTCGAGTATATACGGTAGGTGGTCAGATTTACACTCTGCAACATATCACAAAAGTACTTCATAACAGTTCATAATGTGCAATTTTTTTTTTTTATATTTTAAAAATCACCAAGCAATAGGACAAGCTTTACTTGTTTCAAATTTAACACTGATCAGGAATGCAGGCAGTTGGATAGTTAGAAAGGTTTTTACTCTTACCAGCTGGCACTATGGAAATATACAGGACAACAAATAAGCAGAGAATTGCTGTCTTTATTTAATCCATGTTACAGTAATTGTCCCCCAGTTCAGTAGGATATAAAAAGTGAATTCAAACAATTTTAGCCAATGAATATTTATTTCAACATATTATTTTAGGTGGCTGTAAGTACCAACCTGGCCAATATGGATTGTTTTCTTTCCCGTATTCCTGCCAGTTCATGGTTCTTGTAGCTGATTTGTTTTAAAATATCATCCAAGCCTCTCTGATTTTCTCTACTACAAATGGGTTTCAGCTGATGGGCGATATTCAGAATTTTGGCTATGGCGACATTTAGTTCTTCTTCTTTGGAATCCAGTACCTTGATTTTCTCTCTTGGGCTGCTCAGAGCAAAATCATGATCCCTGTGTAACATTTCTTCATATTCTCTGAAAAGTTCAGATACCTTGGCGATAGCTTTCTGCATGTTCTGAAGCATATCACAAGTCTCTTTGGTGATTTTCTTAAAAAAAAAAAAAAAAAGATAAAAAGTAAAATATGGTCTTTTAATGTGGGAAAAAAACCAAATATATATTTATAGCAATGTTTATAAGTTATTTATTTTGAAGAAAAACATGTACAGAGGAAATTTATAGCTTGCCAATGCGGAGCTATCCTGAAAACACTAGTTGCCCGACTGTCATGCTGTTCTGCTGGATAAGGGCCCCAATACCTAAGGTAGGCCCATACACGAGGCGGGTTTCTTTCCTGCAACCACAGTCAGTGTTGAATGGGGTTATCGCTCCCGCAAAGCTAATGTGTTCTCCTGACAGGGGGCGTGAGGAGCCCTCCCTGCCGGGAGAACACAGTGATTATTGCTAGTGGCTTTAGCCACTGGCAATAATTGCATGTGAAAATCCAACATGCTGGTTGTACCAAAGTTGATCGATGGATCAACTTGGGTACACTCAGCCGGCCCATAGATGGTTTGAATCTCGGCTGGTCTCTGCTGAACCAACCGAGATCCCAACTGTTTATGACCAACTTAAGTAAATCTAGAATAGGGAGGGGTGCAGAAATGAACGTTTCTGCTGAATAAAAGCAACAGCAGGCATCATAAGGGGTCTGGATTTAGACAGGATGATGAATGCGCATCAATTTAAACAATGCTAATTTATCCTTGTTCGATAACTAAACTTTAAATAAGATCCTGTCACCAGACTATCGTGTGTTTAACATATTTTAGGCATGTTACTTAACTGTAAAAGCCTCCCTAATGTAGACATACAAATGTCCTGCTAGGCACTGCCAGCTTGGATATGTTAGCAGCCCCAGCAGCATTACTCAAGTAACACTCTAAAAAAGCCTATTTTCAAAACAGAAGCAATGTTATTTCCTTCAAATAACATATTGGGCTCAGGGAACCCCTGCTAAAAAATGACTATATCTACAACTCGTGATACAATAGTCTGATGATCAGTGGGAAGAATGCTCCTTACACTTGTGGTCAATGGAAAGAATTACCCCCCTTGTAGATGACAATGAGCTTATCTCATTGCTCGAGGAACCCCCTTAGCAACCTCTGAAAACACCATAGGTTTCCATGAAACCCTGGTTGAGAAACCGTGCTCTAAAGTATTCCCCACAGCCCGCGCAATTGTCAGTTAAAAGCGACGCAGTGCTGAATCGCAAAAAGTGCTCTAGTCTTTGGCCAGCCAAATGGTCTGTGGCTGAAGCGGTTAATTAAAAAAAAAAACCCGTAAAGTTAGCCCAATTTTTTTATATTGTGAAAGATAATGTTACGCCGAGTAAATTGATACCCAACATGTCACGCTTCAAAATTTCGCCCGCTCGTGGAATGGCGACAAACGTTTACCCTTAAAAATCTCCATAGGCGATGTTTAAAAATTTCTATAGGTTACCAGTTTTGAGTTACAGAGGAGGTCTAGGGCTATAATTATTGCTCTCACCCCAACGATCGCAGCGATGCCTCACGTGTGGTTTGAACACCATTTTCAAATGTGGGCGTGACTTACTTATTATGTAACACTTTAGGTCACTTTTATTCCTATTACAAGCACAATTACATCCCTTGTAATAGAAAAAAAATCACGACAGGACCTCTTAAATATGAGATCTGGGGAATTTAGCTGTTTGAGTTCAGCTTTAAAGGATAAGTTCACCTTTCATAACTTGTTACACTCGTATTCATGTAACATTTTACAACAATTTACAACAGACCGCCCCCCCCAAACCTCCCCGATCCCCACTGTGACAGCTAGCGGGGTCCTTCTCCCCCCGCTAGCTGTCACAATTAACAAAAAAAAAGTGTCTGAGTGAGGCTCAACCCGCCGCGTCAATCATCGACAGGGCTCTGTGCATGGAAAACTACAAGGTCGGGCAGCCCTTGTAGCTGTTGGTTTGTAGTTTTCAATGAACTGCTACGCCGCTGTGAATGTAGTTCATTTAGGCCTTCTGTCAGATTGCATATTCTTACCTGTACGGGATGTACGGGCAACCAGATACACTAGCAGATCTGCTGGAGACCTGCATGGCACCAGCGATCTGCTTATAACTGGTGCAATGCTTTACAGGCTCCAAAAAAATAAAAAATAAATGCATTTTGTTTATCTGCAAAAAAATAGGATTTTTCCTACAGCTTACCTGTAAAATAATTTTTTTGGCGTACATCACGGGACACAGAGCAGCTATAGTAATTACTATCTGGGTTATACGCCACCTATAGGTGAATGGACACTGGCATATCAAAAAGGAAGTTCCCCTCTATATAACCCCTCCTTCACAGGAAGCGCATCAGATTTGTAGCAAGCAATTCCCAAAAATTGTGGAGAGACCTCTTGGTCCCCTGATGTACTCTAAGAAAAGGATTTTACAGGTAAGCTGTAGGAAAATCCTATTTTCTTTATCGTACATCACGGGACACAGATCAGCTATAGTAAATACTATCTGGGATGTCCCAAAGCAATGCGGGGAGGGAGACGCCATCATAGAAACTCCCACCCAAGAAGGTTCTACTGCTATTTGTAATACGCTGGAGGCCAAAGGCAGTATCTTCTACGTTAGTGAAATCGGCCTGGTAAAAACCCTGTAGATGTATAAACAAAAGACCAAATAGTGGTCTTGTAAACCTGGGCCACTGACACCCAATCATAGATGGCCAAATATACTCCCACACCTGGTAGAGAATCACTCACCAGAAGAAAAAAAATGATTTTTTGTCATTTAAACCATAGGCATCATTGATAAACTGGCAGATCCACTGCTAAATATTCGACCTGGATGCCGCTTGCCCTTCCTGGGCTCCTCCAACAAACCAGAATTCCTGACTTGTGTCGACAACTTAAGTAGACCCTGAGCGTCTGAACTACCTCTAGAGTAGGTCGCGATCTTTCTCCTGCCGACTGTGGATTAGGAGAAAAAAAAAAAAGGCAAGACACTGTCCTGATTCAAGTGAAAACTAGAAACCACTTTAGGCAATAAAAATGGATGAAGATGTAACATCACCTTATGATGCGAGACCAAGAATGGCTCCTTGCATGAAAGGGCCGCCAACTGACACTCCACTTCGTGAAGTGATAGCAATCAAAGAAGCCACCTTCTGAGATAAAAGGACCAACAGAATCCCCCGATTGGTTCAAAAAGCGTCCTCAGCAAGGACAGTCAAGATCAATTCAAGTCCTAAGTACCCAAGCATGACATGACAGGTGGGACTGTCCAAGTTACATGCTATATGAGGTATGAAACAAGGAGGAGTGAGAAACAACAACCCTGGAAAAAAATGGATAGGGACGAACTCTGACCCTTAACGGTACTTAAGGCCAAACTCGTTTCCGCTACCGATTGGAGGAAAGAAAACAAAATCTCTGACTCACATATTTCTGCAGGTGCCACTTCCTCACTTCACAGCAGGAAAAAAATATTTTCAAGTCCTGTAATTGAAGCTCCCGAAGCTGGCTTCCAGGGCTCAACGGTCCTGAGATACAGGACTGGGAGTGTCCAAGGAGCAACCCCTGCAAGACTCGTTATGTCTGTGTACCAAGCCCCCCTGCCTGGGCTAATTCTGCCAACACTAATATCAGTGTTACCACCTCATGGATTCTACGCAGAAAATGTGGCAGAACCCGAAACTGGGGAAAATTGTTTTTTAAATAAGGGAGGACCAGACCTTAAAGGTGTTACCAGTACATGTACCCCTATTGGTAGTGGGACTCTGGTCTCGGACACACCTGTCCCAAACTGTTTTAGAAACTTGGACTCTAGTTGATTCCCCTGCAGAATTCCCCTTGCCACTATCATATACCTGGAATATGTATTGGCGATAGAGACAGCACTTGTACTCTTCCAGACAGAATGTGGTACACCTCTCTGAGTCGCATGACCTCTGGTGCCGTCCTTGTGGTTGATATACTTCTATACACACACACACACACCTGCAGAGGGATTTCAAGATTGAACCTAAAACAGGTTTGTCCTATAATCCAGAGCAAAGCATACTGGCCAAAAATTCCAAGCTATTGGACAGTATTCTCTCCTGTAGAGACCAAGCCCACTGAACTGTATCCACCCTCAAACCAACTTAGAGAGACTGGCATCAGTGGTCATTTTCCCAATGCCTGGATCTTCAAGTTCCAGACCTGGAGTAGGGCTGGATGTAGGGATTGTGCTTTGACCTACACAAAGCTTCCTCCTGTAGAAATATATTGAAGGAACCCCTGGAATCGCCTCCTTCCTGAGCAAAGTTTGAGGTAAAGAGTATTGAGGTGTCTTCAGCAAGCCCAGCACTGTGGCTAGACTCATTGTGAACCCTCCGGAGCTGTAGCCAACCCAAAGGGAAGATTCACAAAAAAACCTGCTTTCCACTCCAATTACAGAAATGATTGAATCTGGAAACAAAACCGCCACATGAAGATGTGCGTTTTCAGATGATTATGGACCCCAAAATTTACCTCTTGCAGAGAGGTCATCACTGAACAGTCTAACCTATCTGAAACAGAAGGATATTCAGCAGCTTGAGATCTTAAGATTGACCTCATGTCCCTGTTTGGTTTTGGAAATGCTACCATTTAATTGTCCCACAATAATGAGCCCATAACTTCTGCTCCAAAAGCAAATGCAAGACAAAAGACTGACGACTCTGTGACAGACCCAGACAGTCCCAAGAGGTGCACTTAACCTACCAGGTTTCTGCCAGCTACAGATGGAACAAACCACCTCAGAGACTGCCCTAAAATTTTATGGGCCTGAGATACTCTCAAAACACAGCAGCCTCAGATGCCTCCCTCATCCAGGTTGGGAAAGTTTACAGCATCTGGTATTTCCGGGCAGTTTCCCATCTATATACTAATCAGGCTTGATCCTGCTTAGGCTTCGATCAACCGAGATCAGGCATGATCAAGGTGATGCGACCGAAGTGTAATGAAAAATGAATGTGACAGGAAACACTGCAGTGCCAAACACCACAGTGGCCCAGATGCACCTGACAATACTATCCATCCGGAGATGTGGACACCGCCAGATCCCTGGACCTGAGAGTGGTGCCCCTGCTTCCCCCGGCTGCCTCTCTTTTCTGGAATCATTTAACTGGTATAACATGTAAATAACGCAGCAACTATATTAGCCAACCTAATATACAGTCCTCAAAGGATGCAGGCCTAAAACAATGTTGGTTTACCTCTATGCAACCCTTTAGGTATGAAAAAGTACTTAGGTATGCAAACATGCAGGTATACAAGTATTATTGCCATTCATGCATTTATGTATGCAGTACAAGGTCAATAAGCACACACTCATGTAGTCCCAGGCAAACAAGCACATATGCATGTATCCCCAGGAAAATAAGCCCATATGCATGTAATCCTATGCAAATAAGCACATATGTATACAGCTTAATGTAAATAAACATACGCATACAGAATAAATGAAAACATGCCAGCATGCGTTTAAGCAATATGCATCTATGGAAGCATGTGCTTATGCAACTATGCATTTAGGCAAAATATGAAAACATGCGCTGTAAACACGCATTCATGCAACATGTGCGCATGGAAACAAGCATTTACGCAATAAGCAAGCATGCGTTTATGAAACGTATTTATGCAATATTACGCAACACGTATCTATGCAGACATGTATAAACATGTCTCTGTTATGCAACCCTGTATACTTATGCAACCATGTATTTTTATGTGATCATGTATCCCTATGCGATCAAGTATCTTATTGCAACCATGTATTTTTATGCGACCATGATCATGTGCATTTATGCAAACATGTATATTTATGCGAATATGTAAAAACATGCATATTCAGTAACCATGCATTTCAGCAACCGTGCGTTTCAGCTAGTTTGCAAGCAAGCACCTGCTTAACACTCAGTTGGTTTAATGGCACGCTTACTCTACTGAAACGGGAACACAGAAGAGCAGAAAGAGCCTGGAGAAGAAACACCACAAAGGAAAATCACACAAACTACAGAATACTCACCAAGAGATATCATAAAGCAATTTTCACAGCAAAAAAAGAACATGTCTCAAACACCCTCTCAAAAGCCTTAAACCGACCACGGGAACTTTTCAAACTAGTCGCCCAGACTATGAACCCCACCTGCCTTGAGCCCCTAGGAAACGAAACTCAAGAATACTGCAACAAATTATCAGATTTTTTCATCAACAAAATAGACAACATTCAGAAAATAATTCAACAAAAAAAAACAACAACCAGCTCTACTCAACTCAACCCAGGTAAGGAATTTTACATCCACAGCGCACAAGCACCACATTTTTCACTTACCCCGATCACAACGGATGAAACCAAAAATGTCATCAAGAGCCTCCGAGACAGCACCTCGCCAAACAACATCATCCCCACAAAACTCTTGAAAGAATGCTCCGACATTCTGGCCCCCGCTATCACACACCTAGTAAATCAGTCGTTCAAAGAAGGATTGGTTCCGAATTCCCTCAAGCAAGGCATCATCAAACCATTACTAAAGAAACCCAACCTCGACCCCAAGGATCCGAACAATCGCAGACCGGTAACAAGCCTGAACACCATTTCCAAGATCATGGAGAAAGCAGTAGTACAACAGCTTCAACTTCATCTGGACACACACAAGCTCCTAGACCCACTACAATCGGGCTTCCGCCCAGGCCATGGCACAGAAACGGCACTTCTGAAAATATGGGATGACGCCCTAGAAGCAGCGGATGAGGGAGAATCGTGTCTTCTGGTATTGCTGGATCTCAGTGCGGCGTTCGACACAGTGGACCACAACATGCTTCTCAGCCGCCTCAAGGAAGTGGCAGGAGTTACAGATGGAGATCTGCCATGGTTCGCTTCCTTCTTAGGAAACCGGTCACAAACAGTGAAACTAGGAGCCTTCACTTCGGAAACTCGGGCAATCACTTATGGAGTCCCTCAAGGATCACCATTGTCACCAGTACTGTTCAACATTTACATCCGACCACTCTTCAAAATTATTAGCAAATTGGATCTGTGCTTCCACTCATACGCGGACGACACTCAACTGTACTTCCGGATCACCGGACAAAAAGACCAATACCAGGAACTAGGAAAATGTCTCACATTGATAGATGACTGGATGACCACTAGCTCCCTCAAACTAAATGGATCAAAAACAGAATTACTGCTCCTCGATGCAAACTCAAAGAAAAAGACGAAGACCCCTTGGACACCACCAACCATCTTGGGACAGACCATCCTTCCAAGCAACAAAGCCAAAAGCCTCGGAGTAATCTTTGATTCAGAGATGACAATGGAGGCACAAATAGGATCCGTAATCAGCGGATCCCACCATCTCCTTCGCATGCTACGCAGACTCATCCCCTTCATCCCGGAAAAGGAAAAAGCGGTAGTAGTAGGAACGGTCATCAATTCACGGCTCGACTACGCAAACTCACTCTACATAGGATTACCGGATTACCAGATTGCGCGCCTTCAAATTGTCCAAAACACAGCAGCAAGAATAGTCACCGGAAAGAAACCCTGGGAATCCATCTCCCCATCCCTAAGGATGCTCCATTGGCTCAAGGTAAAAGACAGGATCACATTCAAGACCCTCTGCCTCACCCACAAATGTACACAAGGAAATGCGCCTCAATACCTTTGTGAGAAAATAGAAAAATACATACCAAATCACAGACTTCGATCAAAAAACCAAAATCGCCTTCTCATCCCCAAAGCCCGCTACAAATCGAAGGGAGAACGAAGATTCGCAGTACAGGGACCCCGGCTATGGAATGCTCTACCAAACAACATCCGCATGGAAGAAAACCATCAGGCCTTCAGGAAAAAACTCAAGACCCACCTCTTCTAATACATGGCATCACAACTAGAGCAGACAAGCGCCTCGAGGCGATTCAGTTCGCAGTTGCAGCGCTATACAAATCATTCATTCATTCATTCATTCATTAACTGCAGTTGGCCCCATACTAGTCCTGCAGGATTTAGCCAAGCACATATGCACTATACTGGAGATACAACTCCTTAAAATGCACCCCTGCTCATGTTCTTCCAAATGTGTATATTTAAACATTCATTTAAGCAACAAGTTTGCAAGCATGTATACTACACTGCACCTGCCTACAGAGCTGTCAACAATACTTTAAAGTGAACTGCTAACCATCCAGGGGTGTATCGACTTACAGTTGCACAGCCCCCCCCCCCCCCCATTAAGTAGTAAATATGCAGCATATAATCATGACTTGTCGGTCACACAGTTCTCCTGTAGTAAGTACTCCCACTTTGTTAGTATCCATGGGCTGCTGCTATGTCTCCAGATGCCTACTGAACCTGAACCACATGACATGGCCGCCCTTCCTGCCTATATCCTATATAAAAATAGGCCATACTAAGCAAGCCTGCGTCCTCTAGTGGCTGGAGGAGAAACAGCAGCCCGCATGAGTAAGAAGTACATAGCATGATTAAACCGCACACTGCTCCCAGTGACCACCTGGAGGACAGACAGTCAGAACTCATTCTTTTTTTTTTTTTTTTTAAGACACTGCAAACAAATGCAGACTTACCATTCCTGCTGCAGGACTCTGAGCATAACAGGAGTCCAATCTTCACCCATCACAGCGAGCTTTGTCATAAAAGACCTTCAGAGACTGGGTCCCCCCTTAAACTGGGGTCCACTCCCCTGGACCTGTATAGCACCCTGCAGGAAAGCACCTTGGTCAGAACAAACGCTGCACAGGGTTCCATTACACAGGGTTCAGCGCTGAAAGGCTGCATTACAGGCAAATCTTGAGGAATCTTCTCTCCTTCCAATGAGGCTCGGGTACCAGCCATTTTGGCTGACAGCTTTTTTGACTGGATCTGATTAAAGTCCACGATTCTTAATAGAACTGTCCAGACTTCCAAGTATGCTCCAAGAGCACATGCATCACATCAGTGACCATCACCTTGCAAACACTGGTGAAAAAAATGATGTTCTTTCTGTGAAGGAGGGGTTATATAGAGGGGGACTTCCTATATTTTTGGTGTGCCAGTGTCCCTTCACCTATAGGTGGTGTATAACTGAGATAGTAATTACTATAGCTGCTCTGTGTCCCGTGATGTATGATAAAGAAAATGTGCATTTATTATTTTTTTCCAAAAAAATTATCCTTAAAGTATAAGCCCACTTTAAAAGAAGATTCTCAATGGAAGAGTTTGTGTAAAGTTTATAGCCATTGGTCAAATGTTTAGGTTGTCAAAGACAGCCTAAACATTTATGTAAGGAGATGTAATATACCACTACTTACAATGTGTTCTGAAAGCCTCTTCTCGATTTGTTGGCCAGTATTCTCTACTTCCTGCAGATGTTTGCTGAGGTCATCGGTAGATGAAAGTGATGAAACTGAAAATACACCTTGTACCTCTGCCTTACTTATTTCTCCGAGAGCTTCAAGTGTCAGTAACCTCTCTTGCAGTTCATTCTCATCCAGCTCATTAAGAAATGGCTCCTGGAGCTCTCTGACAATTTTATTTAAAGTGTACAAGGCTTGCTTCACTTGATGCTGAGACTGTTTTGGACTCTTGTAGTAATCATCTACAAGCTGGCTAAGAGCTTGGTATGATCGATCCATATTTTCTGCTAAATTAGTTAATGACTGTTCTTCATCTCTGAGAGAGTCCACATTAATAGCCTGTTCTGTGTGTAACCAGCCCAGTGCCTCAGCAATTAACACACTTATTTTCTTTATTTTTTTACATGCCACTTGAGCAGCTATAACATCGAAGTTGGCTGCAGCAGTGCCAGAATCTCTTTGTAGGGAACAAACCATTGTTCTGATTTTTTGCGACAGATCTTGGTAATGTCCTTGCTCTAGTCCACAATGTTCTGAGTGACCACTTCTCTCTGTAAAGCTTAAACATTTCTTCTGTAAGTCATCAATGGTTAAATCATCCCAGTGAAGCCTGTTATCCTTGAACAAGTCCTTATATCTTAATATCTGAGACAAGTGATCTTTAGATGACGAGACAGCATTTTGGGAAAGTTGTAATTTCTTTTCAAAAACCTCCCTGTCTAGTTCCAAAGCCTCTTCTTGCATCTTTGGTTCACTGGGCAGCAATGCATTTAAATTTCGATGGAGGGAGGTCAACCTTTCTTGAAACTCGTTACAAATACTCAGCAATTTTTTGGTGTAACAAAATGTCTTTTCCTCCAATCTTCGTATTCTTCTTGCCTTTGACTTAAGACTTCTTAATATGTCATTTAAATATAACTGCTCAGAGCTTTTTAGCTCACCGTGATAGCTCTGGCTGTTTCTGAGAAGTGTCAAGACAAGACCTTCAATTTCCTCCATTTCTGTGGTTTTGGCCTTTAAGCAATTCAGCTGTGCACATAGCTCTGTTTCAGTAAATATTCCTCTTTTGACTGGAGTTGCTTCTTTCTCTAGACACTGCAGTAATTCTTTGAGCTTTTCAATTTCTGAAAAAAGTGCTTTCCTCTTTTCCCATCCTATCTCCAACTGCTGTAATCTTGAGGTTGATTGTATAATCTGTTCCTGATATAATTCCTGCAATTGTTGTAAGAAAGAGCTAAAGTCTTTGGACATGACTCCATCAAAGCTTACAGCGATGTGATTTGACTCTCCAATGGCAGAGTCTACAGCAGACTTTCTGCCCAGTATTTCTTTCTGCACTTTTTTATAAGTTGTGGTCTGCCACTCTACATCTCCCAGAAGAAGTGCAATACCATTTTCAGAGGAAGACTTGTCTTGTGATTTCTTCACCCACAAGAGTGAACTGTATATAGGTTGTAGAGATGGGTACTGTTCTAAGAATTCATCTGGTGTGTGACAACGAGTAAGTTGACGGTCTTTCACGCGTTCTTCAATATTTTCCAGCTCTCTCTGCAGACTATCCAATGAGTTTTCCAGGTCTTGGCGCTCATTTACGGCCCATGTTCTTTTCATCTGCAAGTCACATGTATTTCTTACCAAATTAAATGAATGTTTAATGGCTTGCATCTCTGCAAAAAGGCCCAATGAAGCATTGAGGACATTTTCTGGTGAAGAAGAGGGCTGATCAAGCAGGTCTTGCTGGACCTGAATGATGCTCCTAATATCATCCACTTTACCCTTGAGAACAGCAAACTCTTCAGCTTCTTTATTAAGGCAGTCACATTCTCTACAAACGTTGAACTCAAGTTGTTCCCACAGATCTTCTATTTGATTCACTTCATTTTCTATTCTGTCCTTGTCTTTGCTTGATATTCCTAAGTAACCAATATTAGCCTGTTCTGCCTTCAGGACATGCAAGGTAACTTTTTCCTTTTCCACTTTATCAAGGAAATTTTTTCTTTTGTCCAGCTGACTTGTATGGCTTTCAGTGGGTGCACTGGAATGAACAAGAAAAGTCAGAATTGAATGTCTTGAAGAGGGGAAATCTTCAGATCTTCAAATAAAAAATACCATTTACTATTTTTCAAATAACGTTTTACATGAAGTATTTGCTTTTTTTTTTAGTTACACAGAATTTGTGCATGTTTTCGTATTAGGGGGGGTTATTGCAAATAGAAAACTTAGGGAGACGGTACATATTGGTTTATATGTACAGGAGAACTCAAAGAGTTATATCTTAAAAGGACAGCGAGAGGCAAGTGTAAGTCATTGCAATTAATTCTGTCCTTTCTGAGATTCAGCTTTCCTAAAACTAGTATTGAACCCCTTTTTCAGTGGAATTAGTCGCTGCAATAAAATCTATGGGGCAACTATTGCATCAACTGATTCTAGTCATAAAATAGCAGGGACAAGAAATACAATATTGCTGTGTTCTAGTCCTACTTTTAATAAAGCGGTTTCTTGGAAAGGACAGTACAGAGGTATGAGAAATGACCAAGTTACCCTTCCTCTCGCTATTCTTTTCAAAGGTAATTCTAGAAACTCTTCTTAAAAGATCTTTAAGAGAATTACTGCAGGATTCAATAAAATGCCACTTAGTAGTTACTAGTTCAACCCAAATTTGGCAAATTTAGGAAGGAAATGATTGAACTTGAATTTCGAACTAGAGAGTTGAAGTCAATGGAAGACCATTTCTCGTGTTTACATTTTGCTCCATTGAAAGGCATACAAAAGAAAATTCAGTTAGGGGATGTGGAGGCTTCCCATGGCATTTGGAATTCAGTAATTTGCAGCTCTCCAAAGGGCAAAAAAAAAGTCCCTTCAATGCAATTCAAAAATCAAATTAGAAAAATTCCACTGAATTTGAGTTTTGAAAATCTGGGTTTAATTTGAGTTTGAGACAAAATTCAAAGCTCAATACTATTAGTAATAAAACAAAGTATGTCGGCCACAGGCACACCAAGAAAGATGGTAAGGTAAAGCAAGACTTGTTTTTTGCAACCTTTATGATTGATGTTTTCTAAGAACATTAAAATCTCTTTGCTTAGTTAACAATTTTTAACCACCCAACTACCAAAGAATAACATTTTCAAGTCATTATGCGGCAACACATGTAATGCTAGTTTAAAATTTAACAAAAAGCTAACTTTTTTTTGTTTTCATTTTGGATAGAGTAAGGGAGGGTCACAACCCCGTCAGTTTATTTTTTGCCATCTGTGTTCCAATGGGTTGAGTTCCCTTCTTCCACTTCTTGTCCCATAGTCAAAAAAGGAAGTGAGAGAAAATCTCTCCAGTGTGTCACCAGAACTAGTGTCCCCATTGGAAGATTTCTCTTCTACTAGTGTTCTGAACTCCAAATTTGGGAAAATAGCACTTTGAGATACTATCAATGCCAATCCCACCATAAAAAAAATATATGGTAAATTCTGCCCTTCCCCTCTATAAGCTCACATACTTGGGGCATAATTGCCCACGGAAGTTTCCTAACATATTGGCAGAATGGGATGAGGCGCGACAGTTGACTCTGTAGTGGACCAGGTCTTGTCTTACACACAGTTATTGCATTCTCC
Source organism: Lithobates sylvaticus (assembly GCA_028564925.1). Classification (NCBI taxonomy): domain Eukaryota; kingdom Metazoa; phylum Chordata; class Amphibia; order Anura; family Ranidae; genus Lithobates; species Lithobates sylvaticus. Next base: position 85,443,696 of record CM053038.1, on the reverse strand, counting down.
GATTACTTTAATTGCCATACGTGAATTGTGACACCTAAGCAGAAAGACCCCCCCCAACCTATTCCCTCCCTTTCCTTTTTCCTACCTTGGCGATTCCAATGCTCCATAGTCATGATTGGGCTCTCACCTCTGTACATTGTGACAGGGGGTTGAGGGAGGGGCTGATAAACCCTAGTGTATGTATATGAACACTCTTGCTCTTCTTCCATATGGTTTACCTATTCCTTGTGATGCCAAGGTTGGATTTTGTATAATTGTTCTAGTGTACATATTGCTCAATTGGAGTGGACCCATCACTGCTGTCTGTATTGTTTTTTGTCAATCTTACTAAAGTTTATTGTTAAAAAAATTAAATAAAATAGTTATATCCCACTCCACTCTACCCAAAACGAAAAAAATATAAGTTTTGCCTTTAATTGCACTTTATGTTTTGTTTTTTCCTCATGTGGGTGTTTGTTAATAATATGCAGAGTTGAACAACTTTGCAAACAAACAGAATTTTGTACAGTACAGTATTTTGGTCAAATCAAATAGAAATTCTTCAAATGCGCAACATACGTAGGACATGACAACTTACACTTTCAGATTTTCCTTCTCCTTACACAACATTTGATATGCCTGTCTAGCAGCACATAAAGCATCCTGGAAGCTCTTAAATACTTGGTAAAGTGTTTTCTTTTCAGTTCGCAATATGGTCAGTTCATTCAGCAGATCCTCACACTTTGACAGTAAAAGCTCAGAGCCTCGGCTAGCTCCATTGGCTTTCTGAACAGCAGACTCTTGAGACCTTGTTTGTGAGATGTCATTATGAAGCTTCTAAAGTGGAAAATGGAAGGAAGAAAATATGAAATAAAACCTACTTTTTATGAAATATCCATAGACTTGTTAACAGAAAAACTATAGTCTTCTTGCAGAATAAAAAATGATTACTTCAGGAAAAAGTAAAATACTAGTTGTAACACTGATTTTTCATTTGGAAAAAATTATACCTCTGTAAGAATAGGAAATGTCCTAAAACTATTTGTCCCCAAAACTAAGAACTCAGAATATTCACCAGGCTTAAAGTGGAAGTTCAGGCAAAACCTAACGCTAAACTTGCACTCTGCCACATTCTAAACTTAATCCATCCAACCATGTAAAACAAAAATCGCTATACTTACCCACCTGGCAGCCGATACAGTCCAGTCCCAGCATCAGCTGTCAGCGGCAGCTTCAGTGTGGAGGTGGGTGCAGTAGAGGCAACTGACAACAGAAGCCCCATAGGAAGTCTATGGGTGACGTCACTTCCCAGGCATTGTCGGTCCTCTTCTGCACACAGCTTCTGCAGCTAGAAACTGGACCGGATTGGCTGCACAATAAGTACAGAAATTATTTCTTTACAGGATTAGATAGATTAGTTTAGAATGGGGCAGATTTAGAGTTAATCTTTGACTGGACTTACACTTTAAGGTCCGTACACATGATCAGAAAAATCATATGGAAAAAAAAAACACTTTTGAAGGCAATCGTACGATAATCTGATCGTTGGTACACAATTTTTAAAAGCCGATCATGACAATCCATGCAAACTTCCAATGGGACAAGCACGAAAAATCGTATGATTTTAGCTTTATCAGTACAGTTGTCATCCAAAAATACAACACAAATACAATACAAAACATTCCATCACTTCCAAATTTCTATTCTTTCGTATGAGAATTTTCATAACTAAAAACAGATGATCATTCGTCCGATAATCTCGGAGGTTCAAAAATCAAGTGTGGCATTGTGGTAGGCAACAACAGTGCATTTGATCTGCACTTGACCTCCCTTTGAAATTCTAAAACTGGAACTTTCTGTTTTAAGCCGCTTTTGCATTTCTTCTGACTTGTACGGTGAGAGAAGCAATTTGACACAGTCCCTTACACTAGCAGACAGAAAAATCTTCTTGGCTGATGGTAATAGATGTCGTTTGCTTTTTAATATAGCACTATCACTATGAGCATCTCTGAACGCACCACTAAAAGCAAGCAATGCAAGTAGAGATGCGCCAAAACATATCAGCCGAAATTGGTGTTTCAGGCATTTTGGCAAAAGGAAAAAAAAAAAGGTGTCGATAATGGCTGTGGGTCGTGCTGGGGTAGAGGCGTGGCTGGGCAGTGAGGATGCCTGGGTTGCGCATGCCCAGTGGCAGTGGCCGACACCGCCAGGTCACTCACTGTGCGGCCCGCATGCACGTTCCCGTGGTTGGGACTCGGGAGCATACAGGGCTTTGTGGGGGTGCGGGCTCCGCCCTTCCTGGATGGATGTGGCTACTATAGCCAGTCATTCTAAAGATGAGCATTGCCCCTGAAGATCTTTCCAACTGCTCTCTTTGGGAAGTTAACTGTAGAAGATTGACAGTCAAACTACTAGAAATTAGAATATAAAAATACAAAACAACATTCATTGATTGCATGTTATTTAGAAAGAGATAGAATTCATTAGTAGTGATTACTACTACTATACTAACAGGGTACATGTTTAAAACGCACTACCCTCTTGTTAGCATAGTATAACATACTACTGAATGCCATCTCTTTCTAAATAGCATGCAATCAATGTTGTATCTTTATTTTTTTATTCTTTGTTACAAGATGTACTGCAGTGCAGACATAACTTTGTATTATTGTGCAGCTTCTGTACGTTTTTTATTTTATTTATGTGTAGCGGTCACACTACACCAAGTGAATTCAATTTTTGTTCAGAATTGTAATGGAGTTCTGAGGGTTAATTGTACAGGATTTACTTTGGCATCAGTCTAGCTGGGCTGTACTAAGGTTCCGCCTGGTCATAGGTGCAGTGAGGCACCCATGACAGGCAGAGAACCAGGCCTGGTTGGACGTCTTAGGTACCAATCTTTCCTGGAGCCAATCAGTGGGCGCGTCTGGCCCTGCTGCGTAGTCTGACAAGGGGTATTTAAGGTGCTGAAGTCACGTGTTCAGGGTACGGCATGCAGTATTGATTCCTGGTTCTGGTCCGGGGTAGCCCTGCGAGGGGTCCCGGGCCTAGGAGTATTCGCCGTCCCACAAGTATGGTCATTCCGACCAGCTCCAGAGGCCCTCATGGTCTGGGGCAGGGATCAGTCTGTTCCCGAGTCTCGGAACTGGTTGCTCCGAGGCCCAGTAACTGAAGGAGGATTCAAAGGCGTCCTGGTGTACTCTCGGTATTGGAGGGCCACGGCAACTCATACAAGCGACTGGGGGAGGACTCTTCGGAGGAGGGCCAACAAGCTGGCTGCTCGGTAAGAGACTGGGAGCTGAGTTGTATGGACACTAAAGAATCCACACTTCCACAGTATCGCCAAGGAAACAGAGAATGTTCCATATACTGTGAGAAAGGTTCCTACTTATCTTCAGTTACAATCTAGTCTGTGGCAGAGACTTTACAAAGTTCCGGATCACATGTTGGCTGCTAGGACTCTGGCTAGAGGTCTATCCAGCAGTGAAGCACCCAGCTGCGAGTGGCTACTCTCTGGGTTTATTAGAGACATTTAATGGATGTTAGCAGTTCAAGGTGCCTGAGTTGATCACCCGTGCCCTCTATTCAGAGACTGTTATGTTGGATGTTACCAGTGCAGAATAAAAACCTTTTAAAATGACTTTTATGTGTCAGCATCTGAAGTCGTTGGGCACTAACCCTGGGAACCCCTAGAAGGTCATCGACAAGCCAAAAGAAGGTAACTGGTAATCCAAAAAAGTTAATGCCGCCCCGCAGGGAGTTATGGCTGATACATATGCATTTCCTGTCAAATTTTTGTGTTTTTCTTTTATTAAAGTCCTTGTTTTACGTTACCAGATTTTATTTTTTTTTTATTTTTTTAATTCATACTCATTTAAAATTCATGATATTAATTAAAATGTCGAATATACAATTATATATAAAAAAATAAAAAATATAATATACATATATATATATATATATAATATATTATTTATTTATTTAAAAAAAATTTAAACTGTCCGATTTGGTCAAGTGCATCCTGAATTTTTGGTTTCGGCCACAATTTTTAATTTTGGTGCTGAGAGTCACACACTGATGGCAACAATTATAAGAATGGAAACATTCACTACTGCACACAAGTATTTCTCAGACTATGAAAAAATTGGAGACTGAGTAAAGAATAATGGCTTTTTCAATGGAGTAAAAGGAGCAAAGCTTTTACAAAGCAGGGGTCACATTCACAAGATGGCATAAATGACAGATCACAGCAGGTTCAAGTGCTCTGTGGATAGCCATGCAAGTCACTTTGAGATCAACTCTCATATGGCAAACTCACGACCCTTCCTGTCCACAATGGGATTCCCATTTCATTTTGACAGCTTGCACTGTTGTGTGCTCCAAGGTGAGAGAGGACACAGACACTAAATAGCTACCAGGATTTACGCATGATCATAAACTTATCAGTGCTGGTGAGCTTTGTTAAAACAGCTATCAGGCTGGGTTCACACTTTTGCAGTGTGGGACACGGAATGTGATTTGCACAGTAATCGCCCCGCATTCCTATGCGCATCACATGTGATGTGTGTGCGGTGCGATTTGAACCATACATTTTGTATGGCTCAAATTGTATCTGCACCAAAATGGCGCAGGATAATTTTTTCATGCACCCATGCAATGCAATTCTGGCAATTGCACTGCATTTTGCAATCTATTTCGGGGTGTCTACAATCTAACATTGACACCCGCAAATCGCATTGACGCCATGCAATTGCTATTGTGTATTTCCCACATTGCATCATTGTGAGCCAGGGCTCAGTGGCAGAGAAAGACACTCAGTCCTGGTTCACACTGGTGCGATGCGGGAAGCGCACAAGATTCTCTGCATTGCATAGTACTGCAGAGCAATCGTCATGCGATCTGCTGCGGATGTCAATGTTAGATTAACACCCCGAAACAGATCGCGAAACGCAGTGTGATTGCCAAAATTGCATCGCATGGGTGTGAACACCCATGCAATGTGATTCAGATGCAGAGAAAAAAGGGTCCTGCACCATTTTGGTGCGGATGCGATTGGAGACATACAAAACAGTCTCTTCAGAGGTGCTGCATCTGGTGCATTGAAATCAGCAGAAAGTTACCCTGAAGTGGACTCCATGAACCTTTTGCTGTTCTGCATAGACATTTATGTACGCACAAACACGTATTACACCATATACACCATTATTACTGTATTGCCAAATGAAAGCCAAATCTGGCCTAAAATAAATAAATAAAAAGTTTGCAATGATTTGTACATTTCTATCAATACGTGTGGAAGCTGCAAAAATAGTTAATACGATTCGTTTTACCCTTCATCATGAAGGGGTTCAAAAAAATTCAATACGACAACAAGAGAAAACAGCAAGGAAAATAAACAAATCTATTAGACTTGACATTCAAGTGAATGTTGGTTGTTGTACATGACCCAGAACTGGCCCCTCTGTTTGGATCAGAGGAACCCAGTATCGGCATGTCCTCCCTCGCTTTCTCCCTTCTTTTTCCAAAATATGACAATAGTGCGGCTGTTGCCACGAAACATGCCATTTTATCCGTCATTGTTTGGAGAGCAGAAAGCCCCACAGAACAAAATGAAAACTAAGGAGGAGATGAAAATAACCCAGGAAGCAGAAACACATAGTAATAAATGTCAACAACTGTATTTTTCTATGTTGACCAATACAAAACTGCCAGAACTCAAAAACAATAACAAAATGCGCAAAATAATGAAATAGAAGTATTTCCAAGTTCAAAATGCGGTTTACCTCAATTTCTTTAATGTGCTGCGCCAATTCATTCACAGTTAATTTAGGTGGATTTTTCTTTAAATTTTCAATGCCTCTCTTTAACATTACCACCTGTAATCCTTCTGGACTCTGGTCAGACTCAATTTTATCATCTTCCCGGACACAAAGATGCTGTAGAATGACAGAGAAATGTGCAAATAAACAATATACTCATTTAGTTTATGTAACCAATACTAACTGACAAATGGTGATGCAGATGATAAAAAAAAAATTTTTTGAATCTTTTAGTTATCAAATTTGCATATTAAAGAGAGCTCATCTAAAATCGGTTATTTCTCTTTAATGGTGTTTTATCTATGCTCCAGTTTCTAGATCTATACTGCTGTGGCTGTCATAAGGAGGGTCCAATTTTGTTGGGATTTGTATCGATTTTATATAATGGGGAATGCAGCAGGAAAAGCAGGGACATGCAATTGTGGGGAGAACATCTGAAATGTGCACACAGACAGGAGATGAGAATTATGGTAGGACGATCTTAACTTTAGAATATTCAAGAAAAAGCCGGGGGCTGACTCAGCCCACTAAGCTCCACCTATAAAAAAGGGTATATATACTGTAATTATTCATATAAAAAGTACGGTATGCGTTCCCTATGAACCTCACTCCAGAAACTGAGCAGAATTGAAGAATACCTTTTTCTGAGGGTTTGAAGCTTTATTGGAATTTCTGAAGACTAGCCATCTAAAAATTATTAGACTTCTCAGACTATCTTGAAATGATAAACACCAAGTTGCTTTTTTAGTGAGGAAATTATGAATAATGAATCCATTGTAATCATAGGTATGCCCAGCTTATTGCATTAGGGTGTGCACCTCAAAGCTCGGAAGCAAGGGAGCACACAGGGAGACCCAGACAGCAAAAAGAAGAGCAACAGTTACAGGAGGGGTGGCATATATTGGTACAGATCCCCTGAAGCTGAATGTCAGCCAGAGGAAGAGGAGGAGAAGCCTATTTTCAGCTGCTGTAGGAGGAAAATAGAGATTGGTTCCACTAAATTCCACCTCTTCCTGTCCAGGTTTTGGGGGTCAGCAAGGAAGAACGTGGTTTAAATGTCATTTGCCTGCGATTGATAGATTTCCAACCACAGGATTAGGGTGTGCCCAGGCACACCCCTTGCACACACCCATGATTGTAATTTAAGGCAAAGATTTAATTCCCGGTAGGAAGCCTCTTTGGCCCTCCTAACTCCCCAATCCTCATCCACAGACAATTTCTATACTTTGCACTAATCAGCGCTAACAAGTCAAAAACAGCTGTATGAAAGGTGACCATTACACATGAGTTCACAAAAAAAAATAAACATGTTGTAGTGCTCAGGGGGGGCAGGTGCATTTGTTTAAGACATTTATTTCCATTTGGGTGCCCTTTAAATTTTACCCCACCGCATCTACTAAAATACTTACCTTCAGCTAGGCACCCAAATTCCTCACTGTGCAACATTACAAAGCTTTTGCAGAAAAAAGTTCCAGCCCTGTCTAGTTACTATTGTACATGCATGCCGCTGAGCTCATTCCTTCATATGGCTGGTCCTTACCAATGGTGACTTCAAGGCACCCAGAGAAGTGTGACTTTAGCCTTCGGAATAAATGGGCTGAGCAGCGTGCAAACGCAGTAGGAGCTGGAGTGGGCCAGGACTTTTATCTTGCAAGGCTGTGCGGGGACCAGGCCGGGCTGCACATTTAAGAACTCATGTGTGGGGCTGGAGTTAAGTATTTTGGTAGGCAGTTGCCCCTTGGCAAAGAAGGAATATTAAAGAGTGGTAAAGAATGTAAAAAAAATGTGAATGGGCTTTACATAGCTCTAATTTTGGCTCTTCTTGTTTAAAAGCAGCTCTGAAGGAACAGTGATATTCTTAATGTTGTTTTTCTTCCTACTATCCTAATGTGGGAAATGATGCTAATTTTTGTTTGAGCCAGCAATGTGATGACATTAAAATTCCATCTGTTTTACAAGGGTAATTTGCTGTACCTACAGCTGATTAGCCAAGAAAAGCTGGACAACATACACAAACTAAATCACCATGGACTGGGTGGACACACATCAAAAATAATATGGTCCTACCTTTATAGTATATCTGTCACTCAAATATAGTGGAGGCATCAGTTTTAGAAATCAGCATATAAATTCAAAGCAAGCAAAGCGCCTCACTGCAAAATGATTTGCAGTGACTTAAAGTGCAATTACAAAGACTGTAAATTCCCCTTAACGGGACTTTAAAGGGCATTTATCACAACCCATGAAATTATATTAAAAATTAAAGTAGTTTAATTATAACAAAATCATATAAAAAACATATAAGTATAGCATAACACATAGCTCCAAGATCACGTGGACACCTTGACCACGTGTTTTCAATTTTTTTATGATTTTGTATCGATAAAACTACTTTAATTTTTATTATAATTACATGTGTTGTGATGAGTCCCCTTTAAAGTCTCATTAAGGGGAATGAACAATCTTTCTAGTTGAAAAAGAGACATTGGCACGTAACAGAGTACCTCCATCACCCCAAAGTATGGCGATTGGTGCACTCATGTTCCTTTTTTGTGTATTTAACCCATAGTTCTTGTTTAAGCCCTAGTGGTAAATACTAGTGACTTTACACACGGCACAGTTTAAAAACACAAGCTGCTTCCACTCTATAGGGTGACAAGACATATTAACAGGCAAATGTGTTACATGGAATGTTTAATGAGAACACTTTGTTACCATAAAATTATACTTACTTAGATCTCACCTTCAGCAGCCCAAAGATTAAAAAATTACATTATGAAAACCTAAAGCGTAATTGTATATTCAATATGTAGATATATCTCTCTGTTTATATGTATTGTATTCATCCTTGCATCTAACTAAAATCTTTACCTATTTGTAGCACCTCGTCTTTGTTTTATGAAGTGCTTAAATAATCACTCAGAATCTTATAGCCTGAAAGATCCATCAAATATTTTCTTAGTACATAAATCATAAGGAACACTGTGGCAAGGAATCCATATCCCTATTTATATATTACTACAAGTGTAGTCACAGTTCAGATAGCCCATACGGTATAACCCTTCTCCCCATTGCCCAATCCCCAAAGGAGGCGGGGAGGGTAGGGTGGAATGGAAGGTAACCAACACTTTCGCTAATCCCACAGGCAAAACAGACAATAGTTTGCCACATGCTTCTAGATTTTAGGTCCTCCAGGAACAGAGAGTGCAATTACAGGTCCTTTGCAAAACTAGCCATACATTTCATCTTTATTGCTCTGCTGATGCAGTTCTTTCAGATCAGAGGTGCTAGTTTCTATAGAGTTCAAAAAATTTTCCCCATTATATTATGTATTCTTTTATTCAGCCATAAGGTGGAGCTCCATGATCCATTTACAATGTTTACCAATCTATTCTTAGATGATTTGGCTAGGAAAAGCAAAGCTGAGTAGCTCAAACTTACATTTACACAGTACAGTTAGAATAAAGACTCATCAAAACTGTCAGCCAAGGACATACCCCTCCATTAAACAATACCTCCAGCCCCTCTAGCTAATTATCCAACTAGTTAAAAGAGTGCAAGGTTCCTTCTTCACATGTCCACGTTGCTGCCTGGTGACACTTCCCATTAGCTGTCCATCAGATGGTTTTTCACTGGTCCTAAAGACTCCAAAGCACTAAGTAAAGCTGTCCTGACTAGGAGACAGCATCAAGATCAGGTTGACCTGGTTTGCTGTGGTGGACCAGAAAAGATGCCGAAGAGGGTAACATGACCGTTTTAAAATACAAACAATTGAATGGGCAGGAGCAACCTGGGCAGGAGGAGTGGAGGGTTCTTTCAATCCCCCCCCCCCCCCCCCCACGTGATGGAATCTAAAAAACGAATGAACTTAAAAAAAAAAAAAAAAAATCACACAGAATGCTACACAGGACAAGTAGGAGCCTGAGTGGACATGTAATATATATCTATCAAAGAGTACATATAGAAACTGCAGAAAATAATATAAGTCATATCTATAAAACAACTTCTGAATACATCCTGCTAAATTAAATCCTAAAACACATGAATAGACTTGAGATTTGGTCTTCATATGTGAGGGCCACTTAGAATGTATCTGAATTCCAGGTGGATTTTCTGACCAAGTAAGAAAGAATAACCCATGTGGCATATAGCAAAAAATGTGATTCCCTAATTAACACTTCTTAACAGACTATAAACATAAATGAGTCAATTTGGGTATCATGGGTAACACCGATTTCTTCTGGCACCATCAATTGGCCAAATGTCCTTGATTTTACACGTTCAATGCACAGTTACTAATGATCAGCTACATTCAGACTATGCCATAGAACACATTTGTTGAGAAAGCAAAATCAAGTACCTTAATATGGCTGGCAAACTTTTCCAGAGTTTTCTCAGGCAGGGCAGAATCTCCACCAGCATGTGAAATATTTGAGAGTATTTCTTGCATCTGTTTCTGAAATTGGGTAGAGAGAGGGAGAGGCTCTTCCGGGGCAGATACTGCTTCCTTAACAAAGCTAACAGACAGCATAGTGGTGGCATCTCTGCTGGTGGGTGATTTAACCGGTTTACTGACCAGCTGGGTATCCTGTGCCTGGAAAGAAAAATAATGCTAAAATTTACTTTAAATCAAACTATCGTAGATGAAAAAACATAGCGTGATTTTCTGGGATCTTAAAGTAAAAGCACTAATCTAGCTGGGCTTAAAATACATATCTGGTTCAGAGTTTCTCAACCAAGAAGCCATTTGGGATCCCCCGGGGTGCCATGAGCACGAGATCCAGCATGCCTTGGATCAGAGATGGATGAGACCACTCTGTTATGGGGGGACTCTGATATGATTATCCCCTTAACAAATTAACCCAGCAAAGCCATATGCTCCAAGATTATGAGAATATGCTACCTTCTAAGCAAGGTCTTGCCTGACTTGCTGCACTTCTCTCTTCTGTCACTAGGTGGCATGGTAGCTGGTGACATTGGATAAGACAAGGGCATAGCAAGGACAGATTATAAATGAATGGGGTGGCTCAGCCAATTGGCAGGGGTTTCTTTAAGTCCCTTGGTCTCCTGGGAGAGCCTATTTATTTGGGTAGAGTCAGGTGATCAAAGTTTTCTGTGCCACCTGGACTTCCGTCGGGAAGCCTGAGGCCTATCCTGAGGGCATCTGGCTACTAGGCTGTCTGAGGCCTATCCAGAAGAAGGATAGCAGCGCAACTGCTGGGCTGCAGTTCAACCAGAAGTAGCGGTTCAGTTGGACGGGGGAACCAGCTGTGGTCGGAGGTAGAAGGGGAAGATGTTGCCACTAAGGGGCCATCCACCTTGTTACCGTAGACAACTGTGAATAATCGGAAGTCAGTACCTGAACAGTCTTCTCATCAGTCGGGACGGTGAAGAAGTGGGAAAGCTTCAGTGAGTGCCAAGCCAGGGACACAGCGGGACAGCAGGGGTGGCGCTTGAGGAGTGCCTGATGCCAATCCAGGGACCCAGCAGGGAAGCGGGGGTGGCGCTTGAGGAAGATACTGAGTGCTAACAGTAAAAGAGCTAAGGGGATCCAGTGGCTATTGGATCTAAAGTCTAGTGAAAGACTCATTGAGCAAGGAACGACAGTGAGTGATTGTGGAAGAAAAAGAGACCTGTGTGTGTTGTCAATAGTTGACTATACTACCGTTAGTAACTACTACAAGATTGTTGCCATAGGAGACAGCGGTACTACCTATACAGAAGTGGTGTCCAGCTGGAGGCCTTCACCTGTATAGCTGTCTTTCTATAGAAGGCTCAGAGTCTGCTAATTATCATTGCATCTGCTTAAGGGTATCCTGACCCTAACCCTCTCTCCCACAGTTCTGTTCAAGAGACACTTTTTGCATTCTAAAAGTGTCTGGCGCCCACCCTTTCATCTTGTATTACATCCACTATGCCATGCAACCCACTCTACACAGAAGGATGTCAGCTGTCCCTGACTCTGGAGGTCACCATTAGGCCTCAGGGGCTTCAGGACTTTGCTACATTTATAAGAAAGAACTTAAAACAGAAGAAAAAAAAAAAACAAGAATATATATTGCCCTCTGACACACGTCAAGTAGCATGTCCCAAGGCAGGGGTCTCCAACTTTCTAAAGAAAGGGCCAGTTTACTGTCCTTCAGACTTTAGGGGGGCCAGACTGCGGCCAGTGGGAGTAAACAATAGTGCCCCTTTTTGTTGTCAGTGGAAGGAATTATGCCCCATCATTGGTGTAAATAAAAAGAATTATGCCCCATTATTGGTGTCAGTAGCAGGAAATATGCCCCATTGCCGGTGTCAGTTGCAGGAATAATGTTTTTAAGGGCCAGATAAAGGCAAGCAAAAGGGCTGCATCTGGCCCCAGGGCCACAGTTTGGAGACCACTGTCTTAAGGTATCGGCATAAAAATTAGTAAGCAGGGAAGACCTAATTGATAAAGAGAGGGAAAAAAAAGGGGGGCCCTCCATTTCCCCAGGTTTTAAACCTTTAACCTCTTCCTGCTGGCTATATGCATATATGTGGCCTCTTGGAAGGGGGGTTTTAATGGCGACTGGCTGCAGCCTGCAACACCGTAACTAAACTGTCACGGAAATCTCCCAATGCATACTTTCAATCGGGAGCTTTCAATCATGTGACCGCTGTGAAAGCCAATCACAGCTGTCACCTGATCGGAATGCCCACCTCCACCTCCCAGCATTTCGATTCAGTTAAAGGGCGCGTTTTAGAGGTCAAAGGCAGCAGCGGAAAGGGGTTAAAAGTGCTGCAGGTATAGAAAATTACATGTTGAAACTGCCAAACATCCAGTATGCATGTACTGAAAAAAGTAAATGGAAAGTAATCTCCCTAATGGAAAACAGATAGTAATCAAAACCTGGCAGAGGTTCTAATCCTTCCCCACTCTATCCAAAGCTAAAAACTATTTCCATTTCAAGCCATATTGCCCCAGTCTCTGTTTGTCCTTCTATTAGAACTTGATATAAATTGTTCTGAATGTTATCAGTTTAATCATATCTATAACTATGTGAAAAAAATGGATACTGTATAAACATATTCAAACTTTTTTTTTTCAAACTAATAAGTTATTTTACCCCACAATGAGACATAACTTATTTCTAGAATATACAAATATTTTGTAAACTAGATCAGTTGGGTAGACTAGATTTAAAAACTAGCTTGAGATGACAATCAAAATAAACTGTTTTTGAGAAGAAATCAAAGTGTATAAATTGTAATTAAATCTCAGGAGAATAGCAAACATGTTAGCAAGAAGTATTTCTCACGATTTCGAAGCTTCTCTCCTCATATATAATGCATTAAAACACCACTGCTTGGATTTTGTAATTTGCAGCAGACTCACATTTACTCCCACGACGTCTTCAAAATGATCTAACTCCTTCTCCTCCATTTTAACAGTGCAGGGAATCTCGGCAGCAACTTTTGAAAGACATTCCATGTAAGATTTGATTTCATCATACAGTGGCTAAACACAGAGAAAGAATGCGCCAATTAGCATCATTATTCAATAAATGCAATAATACACTATGGTGTCGCCTGGGTCCCACTGGGTATATCGCACCACTAATGCCGCTATGAAGCAAAATATATTTGGTTATCGGCTCAATTGTGGCTTATTTACAGCTGTACTCATTCTTCTAAAGTCCATTACCTATTCAGTATACATTTCACTTGTACTGTTTATGCATTTGACTGGTCTGAAACCAATTAAACAACTAAAATGATGTCCCAAAAGCTATATAAACAAAAGTTTAACAATCTAAAACTTGAGTTGGCAGGAAGAGCACGCAAATGGGACAGCGGAGTGGCAGCTGGAAGGGATTCATCACAACGATAGGAAAATCAGGTCCTAGTAAAATTAAAACGAAAATCAGAGAATGGCGAGACAGTACAGTTATCATTTTGCTCCTGGCCATAAACTATATCCCCCAATCCCCACTAGACATGTGCGATTAGTTTTGTACGAATTTCCGGAAATTCGTACTAATCCGAAAAACACATTTTTATGCATACGAATTCTGTACGGAATACAAAATTTCGTTTACGAATTTCGGATCCAAATTAACAGAAATGTGACTGGTGTTTTGTTCACCAATCACTCAGAGGAACTCAGCACAGCACAGGGATGGTGGGAACCCATCATAATGATAAATTTATCATAACGAACTTTTGTTATTTTAACGAAAAGTTTACGAATCCGAATTAAATTTCGTACACGAATTACGAAATACAATTTTTTTTTATACTTCTAACTAACACTGTTTTACTTCCTCCATCAACTCATCCCCCCACAGCTATTACCTCTTGTATCAATTGACCCTTTCTTTTTAGATTGTAAGCTCTAACGAGCAGGGCCCTCTGATTCCTCTTGTACCAAATTGTAATGTAATTGTAATGTCTGCCTTTATTTTGTTAAGCGCTGCGCAAACTGTTGGCGCTATACAAATCCTGTATAATAATAATAATAATAATATACGAAGCGGAACAGAACAAAGCGAAACACATTTTTTGACGGCGCCCATGTCTAATCCCCACCTTGGACGTATACTAACCTGAACTGACCAAGGCCTGTGGGAATTTTCAGCTCCTCTAGCTAATTGCGTTTTTCTCCTGGCTGCAACCTGTGCACCAAAACCCCAGGAGATGCCAAGAGATGCCACACTGAAGTCCCTCCTTCCTCCTCACTCGCCCCTCTTTTTGGTCTGATGTTATCCTACACTGAACCTTTCCCCTAAATCCAGTGTTCACAACCCCGAGCATTAGAGCTGCACGATTCTGGCCAAAATAAGAATCACAATATTTTGGCTTAGAAAAAAAAAAAAGATCACGATTCTCGTGGTGTAAAAGGGGGTTCCAAGTAATTTTCTAGCAAAAAAAAAAAAAAAATGATTTTAACTTGAAACCAACAAAATGTCAGAAAAATGTTTAGTGTTTAAAGAGGAAGTCCGGCGAAATTTTTTTTTTTTTAAAGTCAGCAGCTACAAATACTGCAGCTGCTGACTTTTAAAATAATGACCCTCACCTGTCACAGGGTCCAGCGGCGTCGGCACCCGAGGCCGAACCGTCCCTCGGTCCTCGGATGCTGCCGCTGACATCTTGGGTATGGGAGTCAGGAAATGAAGCCTTGCGGCTTCACTTCCCGGTTCCCTATTGCGCATGCCGAGTCGTGCAATGCAATAGGAATGCTCCGCGCTGTCTCTGGGACCCGTGTGTGTCCCAGCAGACAGCGCGGCGGGACGGGAAGTGGCGTAGACTCCCGTGGGAGTCTATGCCCGGAAGTGGGTGCAAATACCTGTCTTAGACAGGTATCTGCACCCTCCTCCCCCCTGAAAGGTGCCAAATGTGACACCGGATGGGGGGAGGGTTCCGATAAGCGGAAGTTCCACTTTAGGGTGGAACCCCGCTTTATGTGGTTAAACTTTCCTCATTTTCACACCAAACTATATTCCTTTGATCTAATGGACAAATTGTTACTTGAGTTCCACTGCTCAAGACTGCTAATGTTGTGATTCTTGGCAGACTCGCCATTTCAAAAGGGTCCGATATGTCCGCCGCAATGTCACAGTCAAGATAAAAATCGCAGATCGCCGCCTGTAAAAGTAAACTAGTAAAAAAAAAATAATAAAAAAAAATAATAATAAAAATGGCATAAATATATCCCTTATTTTGTAGACCCTATAACTTTTACGCAAACCAATCGATATACGCTTATTGTGATTTTTTTACCAAAAATATGTAGAAGAATGTATATTGGCCTAAACTGAGGAAAAAAAATTTTTTTTGTTATTTAAATTTGGGAAATTTATTATAGCAAAAAGTAAAAAATATTGTGTTCTTTTTTTTAAACTTGTCCCTCTTTTTTTGTTTAAAGAAAAAATAAAAACCGCAGAGGTGATCAAATACCACCAAAAGAAAGCTCTATTTGTGGGGGGAAAAAATAAATTTGGGTAGAAGCTCGCATGACCGCGCAATTGTCATTCAAAATGTTACAGCGCTGAAGAAATCTGAAAATTGGCCTGGGCAGGCAGGGGGTTAAAATGTCCTTTACTTAAACTCATATCAGTTACCAGTGCCTCATGGATGCCCTCTTTTTTTCATTGGATTCAGTCTGGGGATGTCATTGGCTCAGCACAGTGCAACCATAAGGCGGCTTAAGCAGCTGTCTTATGGCACCAGGATGGGGTAGGAGGTGCTATGGGGGCACTCGTGCGGGCTCGCTCCCAGGCTGGCCCAACACAGAGCATGGTTCAGCCGCCTTGCCCCCTCCCCACTCCATCCGCAATGGCTCCTGCTGCTGTCTCTGAGCCTATGAGGAGTGAGAGAGCCGCTGCTCTTGTACACAGTGCTGGATCATGCTTGGGTTCAGGTAAGTATAAAAGGAGGACTTGGGGGATAGCTGCACGCAGAGAATGCATTAAGGTAAAAATCATTCAGCTTTTGGAAACACTTATGCCGCATACACACGATCGGAATTCCGCTCAAGCTGTCTTGCCTACACACGATCACACCACATTCCGAGGGTCAATAACACAGCGGCATAAAACACGTTCGACTGCACTATAAAAGGGAAGTTTAATGCTTCCGAGCATGCGTTGAATTGTTTCCGAGCATGCGTCGGAATTTTGCGCGTCGGAATTGCATACACACGATCGGAAAATCCGATAGAAAGGTTTTCCGTCTGAAAAATTGAGAACAGGTTCTCAATCCAAAGTCCGTCGGAAATTCCGACAGAAAAAGACCGTTGGGCATACACACGGTCAGAAAATCCGATGAAAAGCTCCCATCGGACTGTTTTCATCGGAAATTCCGACCGTGTGTACGCCGCATTAGGATGCAGAGTGGCAGTCACTGGTCTCATAAACCAAACTATGGCCTTGCCTTTGTGTAGACTGCAAATGCTGCAACTTAACAGTGGATTGAAAGGACAAACTAAGATCGCAATTTTACATTTTAACCTTGCGTAAGGATCAATATAACTACCCTGTAAATTTAAGAATAAGCTGCACAAACAGTAATGATTAACTAAATACTGTAGATAAATGATATATGAAACTAAATACTGTAGATAAACGGTATATGAAACAATAAAGATGATAATGCAAACCAATATGTAGAGATGAAAGGAAAAGTCATAATCATCTGACATTTATAGAAGATAAAAAATGTACTAACAGCTCAGACATTTTATCACCCCAATCTGACAAGAAAACTGAAAGATGCCAAAAAGATGTAAAGGTCAACCTAAAACATATAACTGCTACTAATTTTACACTACTGGAACACACAGAAGATTAGAGGATGCACACACTGAACTCTTACCTTAACCTCCTTTAAAATAACAACTCTTTCCCCGTCATCTGAAAGCATTTTAGCCTGGCGCAGCTTCTCTTCCACTGTAGTTATCAGCGCAAAGATTCGAAGGGACTCATTGTCGACGGCTGGCAAGTCGCTTAGCGAGGTCTCCAGTTGTCTGGTGAAAAATAACTGGCAAATTACAAATGATCTGATGGAAAGTTTAAAATAAATTATAGCTACAAGAAAAGAGCAATTTAGATAGGTGATCATTAAAGAAGCAAATGTTAGCTCTTATCAGAGATCCCAGATATACACTAATCATCTATAACACTGACAACTGACAGGTAAGGTGAATAACATTGATTATCTCTCAATGGCATTTGAAAGTCGATGGGATATATTAGGCAGCAAGTGAACATATTGTCCTTGAAGTTGATCTGTTAAAAGCAGAAAAAATGGGCATTGCAGTTTGTTGTGTATGGGACTGCATGGCCAGAGACCGGTCGGTGTACCCATGCTGACCCCTATCCACAGCCAACAGCGCCTACAATGGTCATGTGAGCATCAGAACCGGTCCACGGAGCAATGGAAAAAGGTGAATGAAAAAGGTGGTTTGATGAATCAAGTTTTCTTTGACATGATGTAGATGACGAGTGCTTATGCGTCACTTACCTGGAGTACAGATGGCACCAGGATGCAATATGGGAAGAAAGCAAGCCAAGGCAGTGTGATGCTTCGGGCAATGTTCTAGTGGTTTTTGGGTTCCAACATTCATGTGGATTTTACTTTGACACGTACCACCTAACTAAACATTGTTGCTGACCCAAGTACACCACTACATGGAAAAAATGGTTCAAGAATGGTTTGAGGAACTCAGGAACTGAGGAGTTTGAGATGTTGAATTAGCCTTCAAATTCTCCAGATCTCAATCCAATCAAGCTTCCGTGGGATGTGCTGGAAAAATAATTCTGATCCATGCAGGCCCCACCTCACAACTTTTAGGACTTAAGGATCTGCTACTGGTGGCTTGCTGCCAGATACTACAGCATACTTTAAGAGGTCTAGTAGAAGTTCTGACCCATGCCTCGATGGGTCAGGACTTTTTTGGCAGAAAAATCTTAGATGGGCGATAAAAATTAGGTTCTGAAGAAGCCCACTAAGTTTAACAGTGGGCTAAACATGTCAACCATGGGAAACACCACACAGGGGTCCGACAGTCTCCTGCTATGTACAGTAAGGCTCAAGAGAGCCAGTAATTATCTCTGCTATGTTTGGGATGGATCTCTGACTATGCATGCGCGGAAGTTTGAAGGGAGTGGAGACAGAGGAGACTGGTGCCAAGCCTGTGAACTGAACCGGGAACTGCTACTGTTCCGGTGGGCGCTGAGAGCATATAGCCGCCAAGACGGTCAGGGCTCCTGCAATGTCCTGCATCCATAACCGTGAGTCTCCAATGATCTTTTAATCCCTGCTTTGATCATAGTTAAATCTCATGCAGTGACACACTGCATTCTGAGATATCTTACACTCTGCTGATTGCATTGCGAGTCGGCATACTATCCCTCCTTGATACGGACAAAGCGGTTTTCTGTTCATCATTGAACTTTGATCAATCACTGATTACTGGAATATCCCCTGCTAGGACTGAACTTTCACTCAACTTTCTTTGATGGTCACCCGAGGAACCCTTGGGGATTTAATGCAAGTATATACAGCAATTACAGCATTTGCAAACCCTTGGGCCCCGTTCACACTTGTGCGATTTGTCCTTGGGACTGCAAAGTCGCATGACAAGTCATACCCCATGATTTCCAATGAGTACAATTAATATCTGTGCGACTTCAAGCCGCACTGACTTCAAAGTAGTCCCTGTACTACTTTGGTCCAACTTTGATGCGAGTTGAGGTCAGTAGACCTCAAGTTTATACAGGCATTCCCAGAAATCGCAGCAAAATCGTGTCAAAATAGCGGCCGTAAAATCGCCTGACTTTCAAGTCACGGCAGTGTGAAAGGGGCTGGGCTACATTCACACCTGAGGCTCTGTTCATACCTAGGCGTTTTGTTTTCAGGCAGAAAGTTATGCATTTTTTTGTCGCGATTTTGCCACATTCTTGCCACGTTTTTGTACAGGTCAAAAAGTTGCCAATATAAAAAGCAGAAAACGCCTGTAATCTGCCAAAAAAAAAAAGAGGCTCCTGTACCTTACTCACTTGTAAAATGCCTAAAAAAACACCTGAAAAACTCCCCCAACAAGCAAAATCCTTTTCATTTCAATGGCACCTGTTCACAACTGAGTGTTTTGTCACCTGAAGAAAAAACGCCTGAAAAACGCCTTAGGCTGCATTCACACCTCAGCGTTTTAAAGTCGCACGTTTTTACTGCATTTTTGCCACATTTTTGGCACGATTTTTGGCGCAATTTTGTACAGGTCACCAATGTAAAAAGCAGAAAAACACCTGTAATCTGCCCCAAAGAAGCTCATGGTCTTTTTTGAGCTGAAGGCGTTTTTCAGGCGTTTTGCTTCAGGTGACAAAACGATCAGATGTGAACAGGTGCCATTGAAATTAATGGGATTTTGCTTGTTTGGCATTTTTCAGGCATTTTAAGAGTTGAAACCGCTCAGGTGTGAATGTAGCCTCAAGGCAGGGGTAGGCAACCTCAGCCCTCCAGCTGTTTTGAAACTACAAGTCCCATGAGACCTTGCAAGACCCTGACAATAACAGGCATGACTAGAGGCAGAGGCATGATGGGATTTGTAGTTTCACCACAGCTGGAGGGCTGAGGTTGCAAGTGAGGAGCATTTTGCCCAGCTTATGACACATTTAGGCAGCGTTATATGTACTGACAAGCCACTGCCAGTAAACATCATCCTCCAAATAAGTGCTCACATGTGGTCTGATTTCACAATGTTGATATATTGATGCTCTCAATGACATCAGTGATACTTTATTTTTAAGGGCGACAGGCAATACATATTGAGAAATGTGGTGCTTAGATAACAATGTTGTTATTATGGTGTCCGGTGGAGGGTTTTGATACATTTGTGTGTTGCTATTTTCTAAATAAGTCCAATAAAAGTTACATTTTATAAATAGCATATGGGGTTACTTTATACCTTCTTTTTTTGGGGTAATTCTTACATTTCCTTCTCTCTTTTTTTTTGGTGGTAAAAAAAAGTAATGGCTGATCGATATTTATTGGGCAGAACTGGCCACATTGCAAATGGCTCCTGCTATTTCTTTTGGTGGATCTGAGATCTCAGCAGAGGCATCACAAATGCCCGGGTTATCATTAAACAGAAACTAAACCCAAGAATAAAAATGTAATATATTGCAGCTTAAAGAGGAATTAAAGCCTCCCCAAAAAAAAAAAAAAAAAAAAAATTAGAGTTACGCTTACCGGTAACGTCTTTTCCTATAGTCTTTCAGGACAGCCACCATGAGAGATAGTCTCCTCCTCTTCCTCTAGGAAACACTGCGCCAGCCCATAAATTCTCACTTCCCCTGCCGGACCTCAGTTTTTTTCGAGATAACCTCCGGCCAGCTGGGGAGACACAAGAACACATTAATAACATATTCAATTAACATTGTCAAGCTGCGTTCTGGTCTTACGTAAGACCCCCCCAAAAATTACTCGGGTGGGTAACCGTGGCTGTCCTGAAAGACTACAGGAAAAGACGTTACCGGTAAGCGTAACTCTAATTTTCCCTAGTCGTCATTCAGGACAGCCACCATGAGAGGATAAGCGAGCACTTACCAGTTAGGGTGGGACTACAGCTTGCAAAACCTTGCGTCCAAAGGCTTGCTCGCCTGCCGAAACCAGATCCACTCTATAATGTCTTATGAACGTGGAATAGCTGGACCATGTTGCAGCCCTGCATATCTGGTCTGGCGTAGCTCCAGCCCTTTCTGCTTGAGAAGTTGCCATAGCTCTTGTAAAAAAAAATTAAAAAAAAAAAAACTCTACCACCAACCCCACCCCCCCCACCCCCCCCACCCCCCCCCCCCCCCATCTCTTTCCCTGATAAGGTATATGCTTGGCCAATTGTTGACCTGAGCCACCTGGCGATTGTGCGTCGGGACGCTCTGAAACCCTTTCTGGCCCCAGAAAATAAAATAAACAGTGAGTCTGACTTTCTTATTGATTTGGTCAGCTCAAGGTACTTTAGGATACTTCTCCTTACATCTAAAAAATGAAATTTCAGTTCCCCTTCACTTGTGGGGTTGGGACAGAACGAAGGTAAGACTACCTCCTGGCTTCGGTGGAAACCCGAAGCCACTTTCGGCAAAAAGGCCGGATCGGTTTTGAGCACTATCCGGTCTGGCAAAATTACACAAAACGGGGGTCTAATTGATAGAGCCTCAATTTCACTGACCCTCCTGGCAGTGGTTACCGCCACCAAAAAAACAGTTTTTAACGTGAGATCCCCTAGCAAACACCCGTCTAAGGGCTCAAAAGGAGGTCCTGTCAAACTTTGCAGGACTAGGGATAGATCCCACCCGGGGAAGGGTGGGCTCCTGACTGGTCTCTGCCTAGACAGAGCCTTAAAGAACCTGACCACCCAAGGATTGGAGGCCAGAGATTTCTCCAAATAAGCACTAAGTGCTGATACTTGACTTTTAAGAGTGGCTACGGATAACCCCTTGTCCGCCCCACACTGCAGGAATTCCAGCACAGCTATGGGACTCTGCACTGAAAAGGAACTTGCTACACACCAGTCATTGAAGCAGAGCCAGACCTTTCTATATATCCGACGCGTCTCCTTTTTCCTGCTACTGAGAAGGGTAGAGATTAACCTGTCTGAAAAACCTTTAGCTTTCAGAATGCCTTCCTCAGTAGCCAGGCTGCCAACTTCCATTGGTGAACCTGGGGACAAAGGACTGGGCCCTGCGAGAGGAGATCCTCCAGAACTGGGAGGAACATGGGGGGCTCCGCTGCCAGCTGTCTGAGAACCGAAAACCATGCCCTCTTTGGCCAGTATGGGGCTACTAGAATCAGAGTCGTGTCTTCTAGCTGAAATTTTCTCAGCACCGCTGGTAACAGTACCGGAGGAGGGAAGGCGTAACAAGTCCTGAACTGCCAACTTTGGGTCAGGGCGTCCACTCCCAGAGCTCCCTCTCCCCTGTTTAGGGAGAAAAAACAAGGGACTTTCGCGTTGTCTTTTGACGCGAAGAGATCCACCTCTGGGGGACCCCATTTCTCGGAAATCAGATTGAAGACCTCCTGGTTGAGGACCCAATCTCCTTCCCTCAGCCTCCTGCGGCTGAGAAAATCCGCTACAATATTCCTCTCTCCCCTCAGAAATACTGCTGAGAGAGAGTATTGGACTCGGCCCAGCTTAAGATGTCGATCGCTAGGGCCAGCAGGACCCCACTTCTTGTGCCGCCCTGCTTGTTTATATAGGCTACGGTTGAAGAGTTGTCCGACCGTACCTGAACATGCTGACCCTGAATGACCTTCCCGAAAAACCTGAGGGCAAGTCCGACTGCCCTCAGTTCCTTCCAGTTGGAAGATCTTCTCAGGTCTTCGCCCTTCCAAGTGCCCTGGGTGACCAGGGAACCCAGATGTGCCCCCCAGCCCTTGCCACTTGCGTCTGTCGTTATTACCTGAGAGACTGGAACAAGCCACAGACGTCCCTGTGACAGATTCCCCTCTTTCCTCCACCACCACAGGGATCTTTTTATGTGGTGAGGTACGTGTACTAGGGTGTCTAGATCCCCCTGACTGTTGTCCCATATCCTTAGCACAAAAGTCTGCAGGGGCCGAAAGTGCAGTCCTGCCCACTGCACTGCTGGGAGGGCTGAGGTTAGAAGGCCTAGTGTTGACATCAGAGACCTCTTGGAGACCTGCTGACTGCACTGCAGAGCGGCCACCGCTCTGTTCAGCTTCGTGATCTTTTCCAAAGGCAGAAAGACCCTCAACTGCGTTGAGTCCAGCAGGTATCCCAGATACACAATGCGCTGTGTAGGAATGAGGTTGGACTTGTCTAAGTTCAACAACCACCCCAGACCTGTTAGGACCCTCTTTACTAGATCTAGGTCCCTGAGCAGCTGATCTGGGGATCCGGCAAACAGGAGTAGGTCGTCCAGATATGCTATGACCGACACCCCCTGTAACCGCAGGAAAGCCATCGCCTCCGCTAGGATCTTGGTAAAGATGCGGGGTGACGAGGATAGCCCGAAGGGCAGCGCTTGAAACTGGAGGTGCACTATTGTACCGTCTAGATCTATTGCCAATCGGAGAAATCTCTGAGAGGCTTCTGCGATGGGGACGTGTAGGTACGCGTCCCTCAGGTCCAACGAGACCATAAAGCAATCCTGCGGAAGCAGAGCCCTTACCGTGAAGATGGACTCCATGCGGAACCTCTTGTAGGTAATGGACCTGTTTAGGGGCTTTAAATTCAGGATCAACCTGAATTTTCCGGAAGGTTTCATTACCACAAATATGTGGGAATAGAATCCCTTCCCCTCTTCCCCCCTTGGTACTCTGCGCACTACTTCCTGTTGTTCTAGCTCCCTTAGAGCTTCCAACAACGCTTCGGCTTTTGTCCTGCAATTGGAAAGATGCGTGACAAGAAACCTTAGCGGAGGGGGACTTGTAAACTCCAGGTGGTACCCCCTTCTTATGACCCCGAGGATGAACTGGTTGGGGGAGATCATCTCCCACTGCGGAAGGAAAGCCCCCAGTCTTCCTCCCACCGAGCCTAGGGAGTCATTGATCTTTGCGGGCCTTTTCAGGAGGGCGAAAAATCGCCCCTCCTCGGCCCCTGCCTCCTTGGCCCCAAGCTTTCTTTTGCCCCTCTGGTTTAGGAGTAACCTTTCGTTTTTGCGGACGAAACCCCTTCTTCGTCTGCACTGGGGCCTTCCGTTTGAGAGGAAATGATTTCTTCCTATCCGCCGTTCTGTCTAAGACAGAGTCCAACCCGGGACCGAAGAGGAGGTCACCTGTCAGGGGTACCCCGCATAATTTAACCTTAGAGGCGCTATCGCCAGGCCAGGTTTTTAGCCAGAGAGCCCTTCTGGCAGAGTTTGCCAGGGCCGCTGATCTGGCTGACATGCGGACTGATTCCGCCGAGGCGTCTGCAATATATGCGACACCTCTTAGGATCGTGGGGAAAGAAGACAATATAGTTTCTTTGGCCGTACCAGACTCAATGTGCTGCTGAATCTGGGACAGCCAATGCTCCAGGTTGCGGGCTACCACCGTAACAGCCATTTCAGGCTTTAGGTTGCCTACAGTAGACTCCCACGTCTTTTTGAGTAAGGAGTCCATTCGCTTGTCCATGACATCGGACAAGGCACCCATATCCTCAAATGCCAGGTCCGTATGTCTAGACACCTGCGAGAAGGCGGCATCCAATTTGGGGATCTTATTCCAAATGGCCGTAGGGTCCTCTGAGAAGGGGAACCTTCTCTTTAGGGAGCCAGAGAAAAAGGGTCTCTTCTCAGGGTCCTGCCACTCCTTCTTAATGGTTTCTATCAGAACATCATGGACTGGGAAAACCTTTCTCTTCTGTTCCCCTAAGCCCCTGTACATTCTATCATGGAGGGATAGGGGTCTCCTCTCCTCCTGTATCCCGAGGGTTGTGTAAATGGCCCTAGAAGGTCTTCGACTTCGTCTAGGGACAATTTATACCTAGAAGGCCTTCTGGATTCCCCATCCAGGCCCTCTCCCTCTGAAACTTTTCAAACAGGGCCTTAAATGAAGAAAAGGTAGAAGAAAGCTCCTTAACCGAGGCTGCCAAACCAGACTCCTGCTCAGATTCCCTCTCTCTGACCAGGGAGTCTACACAGTCCCTGCAAATGACCTTAGTCCATGATTCCCCCAAAACTTCTCTGCAAGAGGCACACTTCCTCTTAGAGCTATGGGTAGACCTTGTCTTTTCCGTAGCTTTCTGAAATACATGCAGGAAGATAGGCAGAAAACATGTTAAAACAGAGAGAAACAAAAAAAAAAAAAGTTTGTTTTTTGTTTTTTTACAGGAGGAAGTAGCAGGAAACAACCCTGGGAGTGCACTAGACCCACTCTATACAACAGGGATCCGAGCCCCCCCCCCCCCCCGACCACCCAGGGGGTCTGCTCCCCCAAGACAGGAACCATATCCTGGAGGGGCAATCCTAGATAAAAAAAAACCTTAAAAAAAAATGACTGCAGGTGGTTGCTTCCCAGGGAGTCTCACGCAGCCTGTGTGCGATCCGGACTCTCTCCAGCCTGAGCCCGGCCCTTTATCAGCTCCGTGACCCGGAACCGGAAGTCACAGGTCAAAGGCAACAGGTCCGGTTTCCGCCGGAAATGACGTCACTCGTCGACCAGGCGCGCTGGTTCCAAAAAAGAAAAAATGTGCAGCCTATACCCTTGCATAGGGAAACCGGACTGCTGCCTTGCTGCGCCCCTGTGGACGCGATAAGGGGCCCCCACGACCTGATGCCGCGCTCGACAAGGAAGGGGTGGCTGTATGTAAGGTAAGCACTGATAGTTTAGCCCCCTGGCAACACTTGCTTTCCTAAGGGATTAAAAAACAAGATTGGCCACAGTCTCCCTGACCGCTCTGGCCTGGTTCCTTGCACAGTGTCTCCCCACCGGAGGAAACACTAATAACTGAGGTCCGGCAGGGGAAGTGAGAATTTATGGGCTGGCGCAGTGTTTCCTAGAGGAAGAGGAGGAGACTATCTCTCATGGTGGCTGTCCTGAATGACGACTAGGGAAAAACGGAACCTGCAAGGCAAAGGCATAATGAGCTGCATGAGTATGCATAGCATACTAGCTCATTATGAATGACTTACCTGAGAACGAAGAGCCCGAAGCGACCCTCATCTACGACCTTCTGCGACGCCATCAAGCCCAGAGTGACTTCTGGGTCTCGCTGCTCCAGCGCCGTCATTCGCTGGAACGGCGATGACGTCACTCCCGCGCATGCGCACGAAAGCGGCATATCGCCGTGAACTCGGCATGCGCAGTGCGCCTGCGCGCCGCTGTCTACGGCGCATGCGTAGACAGCGATGCCTGTTTTTTTCTAAATATCTCCTAAACCATGTAGGTTTAGGAGATATTTGTTGGACCTACAGGTAAGCCTTAATCTAGGCTTACCTGTAGGTCAAAGTGGTTTGTAAGGGTTTACAACCACTTTAATATGTGATGGCTGCATTAGTATTTGTTTTTCTGGCTAAAAACATGTTTAACAAGTACAGAAATGTTCTGTTGATCTTTCCAGAAATGTAGTGTCGCTGTCACTTCCTGTGAGCAGAGCTGGAAGCATTAAACAATGTTATCTTCCTTCTGTAAACCACTAATCCTATTTTCTCCCCAATGTAATGAAGATAAATAAAGGCAGGCATGTTTGAAGTGCAGCCTGGGTGATGATCAAGGTTTCTCCCACTGATACGGCAAAATAGTGTAATCCTACATCTTTTCTTTCTGGTAATAGCGAAAGGGATAAGCGTCCAGGCTTCTAGTATTGCTTATGTTCTTTCCATGGTGAAGAATGACTTATACCACATTAGCCCATAGGTTTTTACTCTGTACTTGGTTGTATATTTCACCTCCAAGGATTATGTGTTGTGATTTTTTGCTGCTTGATGTCCGCTTGGATATTTCTTCATTACTTTCACTAATGGTATGGATTCTCTAGATTCACATACATATGTTATCTTTTGAAATAAGTATGAGTTTTAAAAAGGAAAAAACTAAATAGTGTAGTTACCCTAAGACTAGACGTGTGTTCTTCGAAGGATTACAGGTAAAAATAACTGGAAAAAGAAGACTAATGCTACCACATAATCTAAGTAATGGTAAACTAACATATTTAATGTTTTTGGGTTTAGATACTCTTTATGAGGAACTAGACAAGGCCACACAGTTCAAGAGATTAGTCATGTTGAATAGAAGTTACTTGAGCCTCAGCTGGAACATTTCAAATTGAAAATATTCAAACCCATCAATCCTTGCAACATTACAACACGGCATAAAACGGTTAAATACAGGCAGATTTAATGCAAGGCGGCATTTTCATCTTGAAATTTTAGACCCAATCATCTAACTAAAAATGTGAAATCTCCAGGGAAGGAAAATTGCCTCCTCCACAGGTAGGGATATTCAGTTCTAGAATGCCACAAACGAGACAGCTTCATTATTCTAATAATGGCTCTGTGATTCTCCCAGTAAACTTTCAGAAGATTTCTTAACACAGCATTTAATACGCATAACAGATCAACTGCTCAGAATGATAACCTGCGCTTACCTCCTGAATGAATCACAATCATTGAGACGCATCTGAAGTTGACCAATGGCCTCTCGCTGTTCTTCAGTTACTTTCACGCACTCCTCTAATGCTTTTATCTTGGCAACTTCTCTCAAATTGTCCGAAGCATCCTGATTAATTTTCATTTGAACAAATTCTGCACTTACATCCTGTCAAAAAGAACATTAAATAGCATTAATGAGCGAGGTTACCAGCCTTCGGAGCAGACATAAAAAGAACTAATGTAGGGGACCTTTAAAAATAACTTTATATTAAAAAAAAGTAAAGGAAAAGCAATTTCTAGCTCAAACTGACTTCCTTGAGAACAGAGTTCCTTGAGAAAGTGAAATAAGGTCCAATCCTTAAACGATTACTGGAAGGAACATTTAGAGAACTCACAGACCAGGGGACAAAGAGGAAACCTTTACTTTGAGAACGTGTGAAAGCCATCACTGCTGACTTCCCTAAACCCATCTCTAGCTTTGACTTGCCTTCCCCTATCTCCCCACCTGCTTAATACCTGGAGCAGAGCGGAAGCCCCCAACTGCAACCCTCGGACCGTCTTCCCCATCACCAAGGAGGAACTTGAGTCGACAATTAAAAATCTCCCTACACGTAAATTCTCTGGCCCAGACGGCCTCTCCTATGAGTACTACAAATCCTTTCTCCCTTTCTTAATACCACACACGTGTAAAGATTTTTAATGCTTTCCTTCAGCAGACTCACATACCCTCAGATATTGCAGAGATCCTTCCTGACTTTGATTCGAAGCCAGATAAGGACCCCTCTGTAGGTGCCAGCTACAGGCCTATAGCGCTTCTGACCTCTGACCTGAATTTTTTTTACTAAGCTTCTCTCTATTCGCTTGAATGCGATCCTTCCCTCCCTAATTCACAAAGATCAGGTGGGCTTTGTCCCTCTCTGCCAGGTGGATGACAACACAAGGAGGGTCAGACTTAATTCATGTGGCAAACAGGGATGGTCTGGGGTCCTTAGTACCAAGCTTGGACGCAGAAAAGGCTTTTGACCGTCTTGGCTGGCCTTTCCCGTTTGCTACGTTGCGCTATATGAGATTTCGGGGATCTTTCCTACAAGCTATTTTACACCTTTATACTAACCCCACATCCCAAGTGAAGACCCCCTTCGCCCCATCCACCTCTTTCTCAGTCACTAATGGTACCCGACAGGGTTGCCCGCTCCTCGCCTCTACTGTTTCTGCTATGTGTCGAACCCTTGGCAGCATCCATCCATTGAAACCCAGACATTCAGGGCATACCAATTAGGGGAAAGTAGTTCAACTTGTCACTGCTTGTGAACGATATACTTACCCTGACTCAGCCCAGGATTTCCCTGCCTAGCCTGCACGCTGGGCTGGACACCTTTAAGTCCCTCCCGGGTTATAAAATCAATGCGTCCAAATCGGTGGCCCTCCTGATTAATATCCCCGCTGGAGAATTCCACCACAAGCAAACGAGTTTCCCCTATAACTGTAAGACCTCGGCCATGAAATATCCGGGGGTACACATCACCCCGACCTTCGCCACCATATACCAAGCGACCCCCCCCCCCCTATTTCGATCTATACGGGAACTACTAAAAAAAAAAAAAAAATTGAAGACTCACCACATATCTTTCCTGGGACGTGTGGGCTCGGTCAAGATGACCATCCTCCCTAAACTCTTATACTTATTTCAAACACTGCCTATTCCCCATCCCCTATGTGCATCTGCGAGCACTCCAAGCAGATCTGATAAGCTTTGTTTGGAACTATAAGAGACATAGGATTCCCCGTTCAGTATTAATGGCGTCCAGATCTGATGGGGGACCAGTGTTCCCCAACCTTGTAAAATATTACCAAGTGACCCAACTGCGTGCCATAACCTCCTGGTTCCCTCAAAGATCCTATAATAAGTGGACAAATGTGGAAAAAATATGTCTGGCACCCAAAACCTGAACAGTTTGCTCAGGAATGCGAGTATGGGGGTGGACCCGGGCAGGCTCTTGGGATCCATGTCCCAGCTTAGATCGCTCTGGCGAAAACTATCTCGCGAACATGAGCTCTGCAAAATCACCTCTTAACTTCTGTTATCTGTAACCCCAGGCTGCCTGCTAGTCTCACCCACCAGATGTCCTCACCTTGGGCGACACAGAACTTATTCCACTTTGGACAATTGGTAGACCCTAGAACTCGTAAACTACTAAAATTTGCTGAACTTCAGAATAAATACGAGTTACTTCGCCAGGTGTTCTATGGATATTTACAAATACGCCATTATGCCCCAATAATTACCCCAAACTTACAATTTTCAGCGCCATCCCTTTTTGAGCGCATAATCTTGGAGGGATCCGCATGTCAGGGCCTGATCTCTGACATATATCAGCTACCATTCTATACAGTCTATTCTACACCAAACCAGGGTAAACATGCCTATATGCTACATTGGGAAAAGATACTGGGTGAAGAAATCCCAGGAGATGACGTGGCGGATGATCTGGACTCGCTTTACAAGGAAAATTCCTATAAAATCCTTAACTTTTGGTACTTGACTCCGGACGTAATCCACGCCATCTATCAATCTTGTTCTAACCGATGCTGGCTCTTTCAGAGGGACAAAGGTACTCTTTTTACCATATCTATTGGAGCTGCCCCCTGATAGTGCCCTTCTGGCTTTCAACACAGCACCTGCTGTCCTGTTTATTTGAGGTGCCAGTTCCCCCGACGCCTACATTTTTCCTGCTCGGTGTATCACCACTTCAAATTCCCAAACTGTACAAGAAACTACCTTCCCAAGACACCCTGTATGCCAGAATAAAATATATGGAGCTAAATGACAGCTAGACTACAGGATATGCTGGAATTACATAAAGTCTGGGAGCTGTGGCATCTTTAGGAGGGCATGTAGCAGGATGCATCTGAGCAGCTCCACCGGCATCCTGACAGAATCCTGCAATTTCACCTCCATCCTTGCCTCTGACAATCTCCTGTGTGCCTGATCAGCTTTTCCACACACCCTGCTCTCACTGCCGTTGGCTCTTTTGTGGCTCCATGTCTCGAAGGGGAGAGAGCACCCTCCTGGCGGGCCGAGATGGCAGATCAGCAACCCGTTTGGCAAGGGAGAAGAAGCCACCCATTGGCAACCAATGGCAACCATGGCGACATGGAGGACTTTCTCCTTCCCTCTGTGCTTGCTACAAACACCACCTGTGTGAGAACACAGCTGGAACCCCTCTTGAGCTGGTGGATGAGCTATAGTGTTATTTCCCCATCGTTCTTCTATCTACCCTTTTCCCCAAAACTTTCTCTTTCCCTTCATTTCTTCTTCTTTTCTTACACTTTCTCCTCTAGCTCATAAGTCCTATCTCAGCTGTGGCAAACTCCACATGTCACCTAACAGTTCATGGTATGACCTAACAAGGAGATTGCGCCAATAGTTACTATATTGCTTGACCTTGCTATACCCATGTTTCAGTATTACTTGGAGCTTACTTTGTTCTGTTTTTGTCCTATTCTCTGCTGAGATGACTAATAAAATTGTTATTTGAAAAAAAGAAAAGTGCTGAAGCCAAATGATTAACATGCAAGTCAGGAATCTAGTATTTTTAAAAGGATAAGTCATCAATGGCAGTTTCCATGCTTTATTGGTCCAAGTTATTACAAGTGCAAAAGATTAAACTTTTTACTTAATAAAGCTTCTCTATACAAAATGTATTGTGCCTTTGGCAGAGTGGGGATACCTGCTGTTTCACCTGCAAAGTGGTTTGTTCAGACAACTATGAAATGCTGATCTTTTACTGAATAATGTTATTGAAGTGTTACATTTTTTTCCTAAGGACATCTTAATTCATGGGGCTAATGCAGACAAGCTGCAGGAATGGTTTACTGCTATCAAAATTGCAGCTCTAATTTTCATAGTGCTGTAGCACTACCCCCACAGGAACCACTGGTTATTTGGGCCTATTTCTCCCCACTCACAGCATTCACAGCCAAGTACACTGCCTTTTCCGTACGCTTCCTTTGGCTCATGGAACAGTAGGAGTTTCTTTGAGCGTTTTCATTATGAACAGGAACTTGGGTAGGGATGGAGAGCATGGGTTACCCCGGAATTGTAGAATTTGAAGACTGCTAGGCTTATGGTTGCTCTATAAATAAATGCAGGCTGCATTGCCAAACCTAAGGTTGCACTGTATTCTCTTGGCTGACTTGTACAACTCCTGGCTGTACTGAACACGCTTTTGCAGTATTGCACGTTGCTGGCTGTCTTCCACAACTCCTGGCTGCACTGCATTTCCCTGAGATGAACTGCCCCACAATTCTCTCTCCTCTGTATAACCAGTATTCCCCAGAATGGGTGGGCTTCTCTTCAGTCTCTAGGCCAAGCTCTCTTTGGTATCCCCCCCCCCCCCCCAGGAAAGCCTAGCTGGGACCTCAATGTCTTCAAAAAGGCTCCCCTGACTGCCTCCTCTGTCTCTCCCTCTGCCCCAGGGACATAGCCCCTGAACAGCAGTCTTCTCCAGAAGGCTGGACTCTGGAACTCTGCTGCCAGGCCTCAAATATGTATGGGCTCTCCCTCCACCTTCTGGGCACACCTCCCCAGGACCTGGCTGGAGCGTTATAAATATCTAGACTGCCTGTTCTCCCTCCTACTTCCAGAAGTCTCTAGAAGACAGGGGGAAATAAAAGAACAGCAGCCTATGGGACCCTGAACATCCCAAAGTGATCGACCCATGCTCTACTGTTTACAGAGGAGCTAACTAAATTTACCTAGCATCCTACTCTGGCTAGGAGGCAAAGAATGGACACAATGCAGCTATTTGAAATGCACATATACAGTATACAATAAAGATATAAATTACTATCTCAAGAAAGGGATGACTCCCAAGATATGAAAACGATTGCTCCTTGTAGGTGGAACTGGCTGAATAAAGAACGTTTTTTACTTGTTGGCGGGGAACAGGTTTGTACTACATAACTTGTAAATTCATGCCATGCCATGAGTATAAAATACATTTTAGAATAGTCAGTCTCACTTAAGTGTATACTGGTAATCTAGCTTGCATACAATCACTGTGTACAGCAATCTTTGCAATTCATTTAAAATGCTTTAGGGAGGAAGCTTCCAATAGCTTTAAGGCCTTTAAAGCTAATTTCAGTTGGGGAACGTTAAACAATGATGTTAATTTGGTGCTGATGATCACTTTAAAGTGGAGTTCCACCCACTTTTACAACTCTTCAGCATCCCTCACTAAACTGTGCACTGTAAACAAATTGGATATTTTTTTTATTTTTTTTTCAGCACAGACTGTAAATCTGCTGTATTCATTTTTCACTTCCTCCTCCCTGGCCATGGCCCATCGCATCATTTCCTGTTTGCAATGCCTCCTGGGAAGGGGCAGCAACTTCCTCTGACACTGCCGTTGCTATGCAAACCTGACCTGAAACCTATTACACTGCTTATGCTGCACTGAGCATGTACGAGATCTGCAAGGATGAGATCCAGGAAGAAACACAGTCTGGCTTCAGATGCCCACACTTAAGATGGCCACGGCATGCTGCAAGTTTATAAAATAACAAACTACTGCTAAAAACTAACAAAACAGACCTTAGTTTACAGACTAACTTTACTAGAATACATTAAGCTTGTGTATTATAGGGGTATTTTTATTTAAAAAGTATAATTTCGTCCGGAACACCGCTTTAAGCAAGCTGCTAGTAGGCTTCAGCAGGCTTCCAATTGAAGCAGAAACTTACCGATGCCTGCTTGCAGCTTGTTTAAAGTGACGGCTTTTCTATTAGTATATGTGTTTAGCATTCCCAAACTGGAACGGAACAATATTTTAAGGCTTTAACAAAGCTCTTTAGAAGCTTTCTGAAAATGTTTAACCAGGTTTATAAGCGACTTGTTTCAAGGGCTGAATAAAATATCAACTGCTTGCTACTAGACAGGGGTTTCTCTAAAGCAGGGGTAGGAAACATGGGCCCTCCAGCTGTTTTAAAACTACAAGTCCCATGAGACATTGCAAGACCCTGACAATCACAGGCATGACTTCTAGAGGCAGAGGCATGATGTGACTTGTAGTTTCACCACAGCTAGAGGGCCGAGGTTGCCTACCTCTGCTCTAAAGCTTTCACCTAGAGGAAGAGTTAAAATAACTTTCTGATCTCTGGGAACCCCTGCAAAAAATGTGTACATCTACAGTTCACGGTACGATAATGTGGTGGTTAGTGGAAAGGATGAGCCTTCCCCTTGATAGTTAAGGGGGAAAAATGCCCACTATAAAGATGGCAAAAAAAGGTCATTGGTGTCTATGGTTACATACTGTACGTGAGGCAAAAATTGCTCTCCTCTCAAAGAACCCTTAACTTCTGGAGGAACTTTGGTTGAGAAAGGTTGTCCTAGACCAGTGATGGCGAACCTTGGCACCCCAGATGTTTTGGAACTAAATTTCCCATGAGGCTCATGCACTCTGCAGTGTAGTTGAGCATCATGGGAAATGTAGTTCTAAAGCATCTGGGGTGCCAAGGTTCGCCATCACTGTCCTAGACTGTAGACTTTAACATTCAGGGAGAAGTTTATAAATGCAAAGCCACTGTACACCTTATTAAGAGAAGTGCATTGTACAATCAGAATATGTATCAAACCTTAAAAGGAGAAGTATAGCCAAAGCTCGTTTGGCTGTACTTCTCTTATGGATCACAAGAGTGCAATTCGTTTTTCACTATTGTGACCCACTCCCCGTCCCTCCACAGCCCACAGCTCCAGTGAGCGAGGAGGGAGCAGAGAGCTGTGACTGACGGAGCTGTGAAAACCGAGCGATCGGCGATGTTTGATCGCTCCATTTTCAGTGTAGAGGGCAGGGGACAGATGCAGAATCCACCTAGGTAAGAATTAATCAGGAAAAAATAAATTTTAAAAAATGTCCTTTAAATTCTCTTTTAAGGCTCCGTACACACAGAATATTGTATAAAAAATACTGCTTTTGAAGCGATAGTACGATAATCTGATCGTTAGTAGACAGCTGCTGTCCGAAATTTTTTGAAGGGACAAACACAAAACGTTTTCCTTGTACGATACCAAATCGTACAATTTTCGTTTATTCAGCACAGCTTTGGTCCAATAATACAATAAAAATACATCATATCACTTCCGAATTTTTATTCTGTCGTACGAGAATTTTCGGACTTTAGTAACATTTGTTTGATATGAGACTAGCACGCAAAAAAATAAAAATAAAATGATCATTCGTCCGATAATCTCATCGTGTGTACTAGGCAAAGATTAAGTCCTGATAGATCATTTCATGCTGCCCCTTTTGCAGGTATAGCTACTGTAAGTAAAATGTTAAAAAAAAGTGCCTATAATGTTTAAAACCCATATAGGCCCAGTCGCACCCTGCTCTGCACATGCTCAGTTGTCCTCTATTCTCGGCACTAGAGACCATACTGCTTACAGTCTAAAGATTTACTGCTGCTCAGGGGCTCTGGGCTTCAGCAAAATGACAGCCTCCAGCAAGAATAACAGGAGAAATGCTGGAGGCAATATACAGTACACACAAATTTTTGGAGCATAATTATTAAAGTGGAATGTATGACAATTGCTAAAAGAATCTTATTTGTTTTATCAAGTGATTACAGGTAAAGTTGCACTTTAACTATTTTTCTTGACTCAACCAGAATGGTACAATAACATTGACCATTGCCCAGCAATTTAAAGATATACATACTGCCTCTCTAAATAAAAAGCTGAAAAGAGAATATAAAACCAGATTGTAAAGTTTAAAAAATAAATAAATACAAAAATAAAGTTTAAAATAAAAGTTTTTTAATCTTTAATTTTATACAGGTTTATATGCTCACTTTCAATTAAACTAAGTCTGCAACCAACTACTAAATATTTAAAGGCTTTAAGATGATAATGTAATTTCTGAAGTTGTATTTAATCATTTAAAATACGAAGCTCTTGTTAAATTGCTGATGATCCTGCCATGAACATCCTTGTTCAGGCACTTCCTGTTATGATTTGACAATTGTCCTCCATTTGTCCTCTTGTATTGTCACTGACATATGCACCTATGGTGGAGAATACAAGTGGTCCAAAGCAATGGTGTGCAGCTGACACTGGGGTGACCACAAGTGGCTGAAACAAGTTGGAGGAGATACGGATCACTGGGGCTGGGTTCAGACTGGACAAGCACGGAGCTAGGTTTGCCACCTGTCCAGGATTCACCTGGACAGTTCGGGTTTGGAATCATGCGCCCGGGTTTTAGACTGCCTGAAACCAGGACACATTATTCAGACTGGACTATGGCTTCCAAGCAGGGTTGCTGGCTTTAGTTGGCTAAGCTGAGAGTGTCTGTTACACTCTTTTCACACTGCTCAAAGCCAACACTAACAATTGATCTGCACCTCTTCCTCCCGCCCCCCTCTGTGTCTGCTCACACTCCAATCGCAGGCACTGTTGCCTCAGAAAAGGAAAGTGAGGGCCAGAAATTTGAAGTCCAGCAGTCACAGATACATCTGGATGATAGGTGCTGACTGCCAAGGGGTGAGTGAGCTCACCATCCATCCCTGTCTGTGACTGAAGTCTCCCCCCTTCTCTCTCCTGCCTCTGAGTGAGTACACTAAGGCAAATCAGGGTTCTCAGAGCACCCCTTACATCAGAGTTCCCCTTTACATCAGAGACCACAGTGTTCCCCCTTACAGCAGAGTCCTTTCCGTACATCAGGGTGCTCAGTGTTCCCCCTTAAATCGGGGTTCCCAGAGCATCCCTTATGTTGGGGTCCCCAGAGTTCTGCCTTACACCAGACTCTGCAGAGTCCCCCCTTACAGTGAAAGGGAACTCTGCAAGTTCAGATGTAAAAGGGGAACTCTGTGGACTCTGTTTTGTTATTAACGTCATATGATTAGAAATGTTATTTAATAGCAAAATATATGTATAATTTCTACTATTAAAAAAGAATTGCTGTGCGATGCTAAAGTGTTCAAGTTTGATTTGAAGAAAAGGTGGCAACCCTACACTGAGCGGCGCACAGCAGGAGTCCAGTGCATCTCCATTCATCATTTCAGCCCAAATTTAGGGCTGAATTCGGACCTAAAACGGACCAAAATACGCAAAGGACTTCTGTGCAATTCGGATCGGAGCCGCTCCAGAGATGTGTCCTTAGAGAGCCAGTCACAATCTCCTGACATGCGAATCGGATGCTGCAAATCCGCAACCAATTTGAAAATGGAGCCTGGGATGCAAAAAATTTGATAAAAACTGGAAAAAAATATAATATTCTCACATACTTCATTTCTTCATTTCTAATAGTTTTTACTATGTGGACTGTCTAGGAAACTGAGAGATGATAGAAACTGAGAGATGATAGAAACTGAGAGATGATAGAAACTGAGAAATGACAGAAAGTGAGAAATGACAGAAAGTGAGAAATGACAGAAAGTGAGAAATGACAGAAAGTGAGAAATGACAGAAAGTGAGAAATGACAGAAAGTGAGAAATGACAGAAAGTGAGAAATGACAGAAAGTGAGAAATGACAGAAAGTGAGAAATGACAGAAAGTGAGAAATGACAGAAAGTGAGAAATAATAGGAGTTTAAAAAAAATGGTTTAGTGACTGTCCTTCTAGGGCAAACCATCTCATGGCTGCATTGGGGTAAAACACTTGATGTCTGATTACCCCTCTCATCATATAGTGTATATATATTTATGTGTAATTACCGTATATACTCAAGTATAAGCCGAGTTTTTCAGCACATTTTTTTGTGCTGAAAATGCCCCCCTCGGCTTATACTCAAGTCAAGCACTAGAGTGACATTTTCTGAACTAACTTTGGGGCCCCGGGGAACCCCAAATTTGGTGTGCAATCCCAGTGGAACTAGCACTACAACATATCCAAAGATGGGGTACCTAGCACTAAGTGGCCCCGAGATACAGGGACCCCAAAGTCGGTTCGGAAAATGTCATTCTCTGCTGCAGAAAAGTGCTTGACATTTTCCGAACCGAATGGGCACAGTGAGGCTGCAAATGGGCATTGTTGACCCTCTTTTCCACTTACAGTAGCTGCACATTTCTCACCTAGGCTTATACTCGAGTCAATACGTTTTCCCATTTTTTTGTGGTAAAATAAGGGGCCATGGCTTATACTCGAGTATATACGGTATTCAGTAAAGTCAAACCAAGTGAAAATGCTAGTTATTTGGAAGCAAACTTTGTCTAGGATGTTATTGCCCTCTGCTGTTTAACACGCAAAATAGCTGTATGTACATTTAGCTAGTTATTCAGTAAAGTCAAGACAAGTTCAAAAGAAAGAAAAGGTTACATTATATAAGCAAAAGGTTAAAATTCTGTATTTTTACAGAGAAAGCTTAGCCTGGAGTGTTGCTGCCCTCTGCTGTTCAACAAGTAAAATACATTTTCTAAACTAGAACTGAACAGCAGTAAAAGTAGTAAAAAAATCCCCAACCTTTTCACCATTAAAAAATAATAGTTTTGGCTGAACAAATATTATACTAACCATTTGAAGTGCATTTTCTGTAAGCCAATATTATGCAGCAGTGTTTGCCTTAAACATGAACCCTAGCCAGATACAAGACAGTATAATGCAGCTCTGTATTGATCAATACACCATTACGTTATACTTTTTTAAAACAGCCTTAAGTATCTGATTTTGACCTGGTATCATCCTTCTTTGTACAACAGAGCTCAGACAAAAAGAGGGAGAAGCAGCACAAGCAGCCAATCAGTTGTACAGTAGTGCTCATGTACCAACAATAACTTTTGATAGGAGCAGAGTGACAGATCATCTTAGTGGACTGCTGTTTTCTTCTTTCATTTTGCAGTCACAGGCTGGGGAAAGGAAAATGCCTGTAAAGGCTAGTTGGCTGCAGCAGAGAAAAAAAAATCATGTCTTCAAGCCTTGCCAGACAGGGCTGTGCTGTGCTGTGTGGCAGTACTGTATAAATGTCAGAAATACAAATCCTTTGGCCGTTAAAACAGATTTTTTTTTTTGTTTTTGTTTTTTTTTTGTTTTTTTGGGCGTTTTGGGTGATCCACTCACCTTTTTTTATTTTTAGCAGCTGGGCTTTAATTAGCTACTTATGATAGCCCAATTATGTGTTTGGGTCACTCTGCACATTATTACTCATACCTATATCATATTATTTCTCACAGAGGCCCCTATTGATTGATTGGTCTACTCACCAACCCAACTCCACCAGTTTTCTCTGTATTGACACATACCCACCTTGGATGTTGTCCTACGTTGGTTGGCGCGCCCACCTCAGCTCCCGGAAATTACATTCCTGGGTGACTCGCAGCCCTCTGTACCGTACCATCATTACACAGTTACCCTGTAAGTAATACGCCCTAGAGGGATTTTTATATCCATCCCATCGCTGCCATCCATCAATTATGCCTAATTCTATTGGAAATTACAATACTACAATTTTTATCTATTTTAGATTTACATCACGTGCCTCGCTCCTGAAAATTGGCCCAAGCCATGAAACGCGTTGAGCTGTGGATGCCGTGCTCTACTAAATATATCCATTCTAACATTTTATGCATACTACCCTGATATTAAGGTTCCATGGGTATTTATATTAATTCCTCATACGATGGTTGCTTTTTATTGTCTCATCAACTTACTACCAATGATAGAGAATAGTGAGACTTCAGACATATTGGGCATTACTGTGTTAAATTTGTGTGCACACACATATTATATATATATATAATACACATACATATATATATATATATATATATATATATATATATATATATATATATATATATATATATACACACACACACACACACACACACACACACACACACACACACACACACACATATATATATATATATATATATTTATTTTGATTGGACTATGTATCACTTTACTGTATAAATTGGTTTATTCTAAATGTTGGGGATTAGAGAGGCCGCAGATTATATTGGCCAACTGTGTATTATAATTGTTTTACATTATGAACGTTATTCGATGTTATACCATTACCATGTATGAATCTAATTGCATTTTGATATATTATTACCATAATACACCCTGCTTATGAATAATTAAATATTAGGTTTACCAATCCATTCAACTATTTACTTGCACCCGTATGCTCCATTCAAAATCCCAATTCCCCCCCCCCCTTTTTCAACATTGACAGGGATGGATGTATTCGACCTTACCAGGCCATGTCCAATTTAAAGACCCAAATCCCAACTCCTCTCCTTTATTGTAATATTATACATACACACACACACACACACACACACACACACACACACACACACACACACTTTATCTGTTTTAAGAGCCGTTTGTCTGGAGCAAAATTTTAAAGCAAGTGTTTTTCAAGCTTGCTTTTACTTAATTTTGTTATAGCATTAAATGTAGCGAATTGTAGTTCAGTGTAGGTCAGCAATCGCAATACCTCAACTTATCGGAGCTATTAAAAAGAAAGGTAATCAGTCATATAGAAAAAGTATGAACACCCTTCTTTACAGACAGACCTTTTCTTGGATATTTCTGTATAGTTACAGGGTCCCTTTAAGACAATCTCATATACAAGTGAATCAAAGATCTGAAAAAACTATAAATCCCCTTTAAACATTTTACCTCCTCACTGTGATCCAACATGCTAGTCTTTTCTACAGGCGGAGTAACTCCATTCACTGCTTGCTTGTCTGCAGTGTACGAAGCAGCAATCAACTAGTTATAATAAAAAAGAAAAAAAAAACCTGTTAAAATTTCATTTTCACATCATTCCCAAAGTTAAGTTAAAACCATAGGAAAACCAGTTTAACAATCAATACCTGCATATTAACAGACTTGTCATGGCCCAAATTGTTTATCTGATAGCCCAATACATTTTAGCACCTTACTGTTGTAAAAGCAATTTTTAACAAGAGCACTGTAAAATGAAATCTATTTAAATTACCTTTTTCTTTCTTCTTCCTTTAGAACCTTTTCTTTCTTTTGTGATCTCTGACTTGCTGGGCTGCACTGGGGTCTGATCAGGAGATGCACACAAAGGCTTGTCAGGAAGCGTAGACACTTCTAGATGAGGCCGAGTTTGGTCTTTAACTTGTACTGTGAATCCCACTGCCTCTTGGGCTGTAAGTACCACTGGGTCGTGTACCGCCTGCACCAAAACATTGTGCACTACATTCTCCGCAACAACTTGTGCTGCATGGTTGTCTGAATCTTGCTCTGAAGTTTTCACTGCCTGTATTTTGGCCTGCAAAGCTCCCTCTGAAGGAGCAGCTAAGGAATGTGTGGCAAGTTCTACTACACCAGAAGGGTCTACTAATATATGCTCTTTACGTTCCACTGTAGACTGTAAAGAATTTTGCTTAGATGGTTCTGGTGCATGCTGTATTGAAGGTCTTTCTGCAGGTTGTACAGTAAGATGTAGTGTATGCTCCACTTCAGGTGGTACTAAAGAATCAATTACAGAAGACATAGATGGTCCTACTAAAGGCTGCACTGAAGCTACTTCTAAAGGCTCTACTGTAGTTTTCACTGAAGGCTCCACTGAAGATGGCACTGAAGATCTTGCATTAGGCTGAACAGTAGTCTCTGGTGTAGGCTGCACTGAAGAAATTTCATTGGGTAGAACAAAAGACTCTCCTGATGGCCTGGCACCAGGCAGAACAATTTCTGGTTCAGGTTGCACAGGACTTGCGTCAGGTGGAACAAAAAGCTTTGCCAATGGCTCAGTGGTGGGCCTTGCTGTAGGTGAAACAGAAGATTCTGCTGCAAGTTGCACAGAAGACTCTACTTCAAGCAACACTGAAGGTTCTCCTGTCGGTAATGCTGAAACAACTTCTAGTGGTCTCATAGTAAGATCCACTGCATGTTGCCCTGAAGGCTCTGCTGTAGGCTGCAATGAACTTTTGGCCAGAGAAAACACGTACAGTTCAGCAGGTTGAATTAAACCTCTGGCATCAAGGGAAGCAGAAGGCTGCACTGAAGGTCTTTCACCAACATAATCTGTAGTCTCTGGTGCAGGCTGCACTGAAGAACTTACTTTAGGTGGAACAAAAGGCTCTCCTGAAGGCTGCATTGAAGGTCTTGCAACAGTTGGAACAGAAGGTTCTGCTGCAAGCTGCACTGAAGCCTCTGTTTCAGGCAACATTGAAGGTTCTCCTGCAGTTAATGCAGAAGCCACTTCTGGAGGTCGCATAGTAAGATCTACTGCAGGCTCTGGTGAAGGCTGTAATAAACGTTTGACCACAGGAAACATGGTTTGTTCAGCAGATTGAATTAAAACACTTGCATCAAGTAAATCAGCAGGCTCTTCTAAGGGGTGAATGGAAGGTCTTTCACCAGGCTGAACAGTAAAGTCTGGTTTAGGCTGCACTGAAAAACTTGTGTCAGGTGGAACAAAAGGCTCTTCTGAAGGCTGCACTGAAGACCTGGCACTAGACTGAACAGTAAGCTCTGTTGTATGCTGTACTGAATGCATTGTATCAGGCTGAGCAGAAGATTCTCCCACTGGAAACAGGGATTGTTCAGAAGATTGATCTAAAACACTTGCATCAAGTAAATTAGCAGGCTCTTTTAAAGGCTGCACTGAAGACATTGAACCAGGCTGAACAGTAGGCTCTGTTGTATGCTGTCCTGAATGCATTGTATCAGGCTCAACAAAAGGTTCTCCTGAATGCTGCACTACACATCTTAGAGCAGATGGAATAGAAAGTTCTGCTTCAACTTGCACAGAAGAGTCTGTTTTAGGCAACACTGAAGGTTCTCCTGCAGGTAATGTTGAAACGACTTCTGCAGGTCTCATTGGAAGATCTACTGTAGGTTGCACTGAAGGCTCTGGTGCAGGCTGCGATAAATTTTGGGCCACAGGAATCATGAATGGTTTAGCTGCAGGATGGGTAAAATGCTCTGCTACTGGTTGCACTAAAGGGTCCACTGGAAGCCCCACTGAAAATCCCCCTTCATATTGCACTGATTGTTCTGGGTACACTGATGACTCGGCTGTGGTTTGCACTGTAGGCTGCTGTGCAGGTTTTAAAGCACGATCTAGTACTAGCTTTTCTTCACAAGATGGTCCGGGAGTTACCCAAAGCTCACCAGCAGACTGGACTGAAGGCTGCGCTGACAACTTAACATGTACTGGAAGCTTTGGTGCAGGTTCTGGTAGATCTATTGCTGGCTGCACTGAAGGTTCTACTGCAGCCTTCCCAGAAGATTCCAGTGAAGGCTCTACTGTAGGCAACACTGTGTGCTTTTCAATAGATTGCACAGGAGGTTGTAAAGATGGTTCTAAGGTGGATTTTGCAGCATGTCCTGTTTTCTTCTTTGTCCCTTTCTTAGGTTCCTTTTTCTTGATTTTCTGAACCAGAGGAGGTTGTTCTATTGCTTCCTTCAGATAGTCAATTTGTTCTGAATAACCTCTCATTTTACAGTGATGCATGTCCAGGGCCTCCTGAATTTGTAGGACTTGGGAAGAAGAGGTGCTCTGCTTCACACCTTCTGCTACCCGAGACACCTCAGCTAGGTCCTTTTGCAAGATTTCATACTGATCGCATAGCTCCTACAGGAGAAATGGGAGAAATGGGGTTTATCACACAAAATAACAGCAAAACCTGATTATTAAAAAATAAATTAATTAATTAATGTTTGTTTTTTAAAGCCCAAAAGAAAGCTTGACTTTTTTTTTTTTAAACCTGTTATGCAGCCATTACATAAATAATTATTACCCTAAAAGTGCCAATAAATCAAAAACTGAAAGCAGCAATTACCAATACTTAGACACTTGGTATTAAATACATACAAAATAAAAATCTGTGTTGTGCCATTAAAATAAATATGAATTCATATAAACTGCATATCACAAAATGACTAAATACTTAAAAAAAAATTGCAATAATAAACACTTAAATAATAGTGCCAAAATATCAAAGTGCATGAGATATCGTGAGTAATTAACAGTTCATAAGTAAGTCCCAGAGATAAAAAGTGCAAAATCAAACTATCCAAAAAATCTAACAGGGCTTGTAAGGAGAAATCCAGAACATGGATGGATGGAAGCTGAAACAATGACAGTCATTAACTTTTCTATGGAGAAAGCTGGAGGCAGGAGTGGCTGGCTGTGGAAACGGTGGTTCAACTCCCATCCATTCATGCTCTGGATTTTTCCTTACAAGCGCGGACCTCTTATAATTTGAGGTCTAGCTCTCTGGTAAGAGGCTCCAAGTGTCACTGGTGGTGTGGTGCACAGAGGTGTTTATGGAAGAGGAATCTTATGATTTAGGGTTGCCCTTTTATTCTTGATTGAAGGCACTCATTCACGTGAAGGACTCCAATTTTG
The DNA here is from genome assembly GCA_028564925.1 of Lithobates sylvaticus. NCBI lineage: Eukaryota > Metazoa > Chordata > Amphibia > Anura > Ranidae > Lithobates > Lithobates sylvaticus. The sequence goes on along the minus strand of CM053038.1, from coordinate 85,400,012 downwards.
CACTTTTCATCTATGGTACTTACTTATGAACTATTAATTTTTACAATATATATTCACAATATCTCATGCACGTGATGCCTTTTCACTATTATTTATAAGTTCATTACTGCACATTATTTTTAAGTACCGTATATACTCGTATAAGCCGACCCGAATACAAGCCGAGGCACCTAATTTTACCACAAAAAAAAAGGGAAAACTTATTGACTTGAGTATAAGCCTAGGGTGAGAAATGCGCAGCTACTGTAAGTGGAAAAGAAGGTCAACAATGCCCATTTGCAGCCTCACTGTGCCTATTTGCATACCTCACTGTGCCCATTTTCAGCCATAGGTCCCCCAAACTTTAAACTTGGTAGTTAAGGGTTCCTAGATGCCCACTAGCTACAGCCGAAATTTGGGGTCTCTGAACCCAAAGGGTCCCGAAATGAAATTGCTGCAGATGGACACAGTTGACCGACTTTGGGGCCCGTATCTCAGGGCCACTTGGTGCTAGGAACCCCAAATTTGGTGTGTAAACCCAGTGGAACTAGCACTACAACATACAAAGATGGGGTTCCCATCATCAAAGTCCATTCAGAAAATGTCAAGCACTTTTCTGCAGCAGAGAATGACATTTTCCGAACCAACTTCGGGGCCCCATATCTCGGGGCCACTTGGTACTAGGAACCCCATCTTGGATATGTAGTAGTGCTAGTTCCCCTGGGTTTGCACACCAAATTGGGGGTTCCTAGCACCAAGTGGCCCCAAGATACGGGGCCCCAAATTCAGGTCGGAAAATGTAATTCTCTGCTGCAGAAAATGCTTGACTCGAGTATATGTCGAGGGGGGCATTTTCAGCACAAAAAAATTTGCTGAAAACTCGGCTTATACTCGAGTATATATGGTATTTAGCCATTTTGTGATATGAACTATATAGGCATTGATATTTATATTCATAGCACAACACAGTTTTTTTATTTTATTTTGTCTGTTATGCAGTCAGGTTGAAAAAAAGTAAAGAATGGGCTAGTTTATAACTTTTGTGACAGGTTCACCACAAGAAGGCAGTGAACATACGTACAGTATGTATACACATATACATACACATCTACACCAGGTAAAATAGGTATTAAACACGTCACCATTTTTCTAGATAAAAATATTTGTAAAGTTGCTACTGACATGAAATATTCACCACAGGTCGATAACAACCCATGAAATACATACAAAGAAACCAAAACAAATAAGTTCAGAAATTATGTTATGTGCAATAAAATGGAATGACACAGGGAAAAAGTATTGAACCCATGAAGAAAGGGAATTGCAAAAAGGCAAGGAAAGCCAAAACACCTGCTGAAATCTATAAGTAATTAGAACGCAATCCTGCCCCTTCTCAGTACAAATGAATATCAGCTGGTTCAGTCTCAACTGATGCCCTATAAAAAGGTATCTCATTACAAGGTGTCACACAAGAAACATCTCATGATGGGTAAAAGCAAAGAGCTCTCTCAAGACCTTAGGAACCTTATTGTGTCAAAACATACTGATGGCATTGGTTACAGAAGGATTTCTAAACTTCTGAATGTTCCAGTGAGCACTGTTGGGGCCATAATCCGAAAGAGGAAAGAACCAGCATATCAGAATAAACCAGCCACCACTAGGTGCTCCTCACAAGATTTCTAACAGAGGAGTGAAAAGAATTATCAGAAGAGTTGTCCAGGAGCCAAGGACCATGCGTGGAGAGCTTCAGAAAGACCTGAAATTAGCAGGTACACTTGTTTCAATAAAAACGATAGATAATGCACTCAACCACTATGGTCTGTATGCACGCTCACCATGCAAGACTCCATTGCTGAAGAAAAAGCATGTTGAAGCTCACTGCACAACATTTAGACAAGCCTGTGAAACACTGGGAGAATATAGTCTGGTCAGATGACCAAAATTGAACTCTTGGATACCATAATACACATCATGTTTGAAGGTCAAATGGCACTGCACGTCACCCCAAAAATTAGCATTCAGTACATGCAAATTTCATATTGTTGAACGAAGGATGAATGGAAAAAAGTACCAAGACATTCTTGATAAAAATCTGCTGCTTTCTACCAGGATGATGAAGATGAAACAAGGGTGGATATTTAAGCAAGACAATGATCCCAAACACAAAGTCAAGGAAACTCACAAATGGTTTCAAAGAAAGAAAATAAAGCTGCTAGAATGCCCAAGCCAATCATCTGACTTGACTCCAATAGAAAATCTATGGAATGAACTAAAGATCAGAGTTCATAGAAGAGGCCCACAGAACCTTCAAGATTTGAAGACTGTTTGTGTGGAAGAATGGGCCAATGTCACACCTGAGCAATGCATGCGACTAGTTTCTCCATACAGGAGGCATCTTGAAGCTGTCATTAACAACAAAGGATTTTTTACATAGTATTAAACACATTTCAGTTAGTGTATTCAATACTTTTTCCCTGTGTCATTCCATTTTATTACACAACTTTATTTCCGAACTTATTTGTTTTGGTCTCTTTGCATGTATGGATTGCACGGGTTGTTACCGACATGTGGTGAAAAGTTCATGTTAATAGCACCTTTAGAATTTACCTAGAAAAATGGTGACCTGTTCAATACTTATTTTACCCGAGAAGATAGATAGATAGATAGATAGATAGATAGATAGATAGATAGATAGATAGATAGATAGATAGATAGATAGATAGATAGATAGATAGATAGGGTGAGTCGCCTTCTTCGTCTCCAATTTAATTAACCGGTCCTTTACCTTTCTATTTAAACTGTATTGTTACTAAAAGGTAGCCTGTTAGCGGTTTTATATATAGCTCAAAAACAAAGGATACAATCTTTAAATATAACATCCTTTGATTCCAAAGTGCAATAACATGTATAAATGGCAGCAGTAGCGACTGTATAGTTTCAAGCATCCCTGCTCTTCATCAAGCTGTCAGCAGAAGAGCAGGGATGCTTGAAACTGTACAGTCGCTACTGTTGCCATTTACACATGTTATTGCACTTTAGAATTAAAGGACATTATATTTGGAGATTGTATCCTTAGTTTTTGAGATTATATATATATATATATATATATATATATATATATAACAGCTAACAGGCTACCTTTAGTAACAAGATAGTTTGAATAGAAAGGTAGAGGACCGGTTAGAATTGCAAAGAGTAAGATACAAAAACTGAAAAGAAAAGAAATAGGAAAGATAATGCAGAAGAGACAATAAAAAGATTTAAAAAAATAATAATTGTATACTATTTAAAGAGAAGTCTTTTTTTTTATGGGATTAGAACATTCAAAAAAGGAGGACACAGACACAAACAAAAAGAGGCTTGCTAAAAAACTTAAGGGAATGAAGGTATTATAAAAGGTTGCTTGCAAAATTTTAGTTCTACATGAAAGTGATAGAAATCAATGTGTAGGGCCCACTTGAATAGCTTAAAATAATAACTGCCCCATCTCAGAGGAGTTTTTGAAGATTTCCCCCATGTGCCTTTCCACAAAGCATAAGATATTAGAATCTTCCTTTGTGACTATTACTAGTTTCCTTCCTAGTGATAAATGACCTAAGTTTCATTGCAAAAGGGCTTCTCTGGCGGAAAAAAAAAAAAAAACTAGCTCTGTTGCAGGACAATTTTCTTCCTGAATAAAGTGTATTTGAAAGGTTGCAAGATCCCCTTTCCCAATTGTGCAATGTTCTATGGAGTAATGTATGATCTTAGAAAACTGCACCTGTAATTTCTGCCTCTTCAGTTCGCGTGCTGTGTTTTCCTGTGATGAGCTGGAAAAATTAAGAAGCTCTTCAGAAAAATGTGCCATTTTGGTATTTAGGGCACTGGAGAGACTGTCAGGATGGGTAAAATGCTCTGCCAATGGTTGCACTAAAGGCTCCATTGACGATTCCCCTCCATATTGCACTGATGACTCTGGGTACACTGATGACTTGGATGTGGTTTGCAATCTTGACAGCCAAGCAGGTTTTAAAACAGGATCTAGTTTTTCTTCACAAGAAGTTTCAGGTTTTATCCGACGCTCACTAGCAGACTGGACTGAAGGTTGAACTAGCAACTCAACATTAGGAAGTACTGGAGGCTCTGATGCAGGTGCTGATAAATCAACCACTGGCTGAACTGAAGGTTCTACTGCAGCCTTCTCAGTTTCCACCAAAGGCTCAGCTGTAGGCGACACTGTGTGCTTTTCAGCAAGTTGCACAGGTTGTAATGATGGTTCTAATATGGATTTTATAGCGTGTCCTGTTTTTTTCTTTGTCCCTTTCTTAGGTTCCTTTTTCTTGCTTTTATGAACCAGGGGAGGTTGTTCTATTGCTTCCTTCAGATAGTCAAGTCGTTCCAAATAACATCTCATTTTGCATTGATGCATGTCCAGAGCCTCCTGGATTCGTACGGCTTGAGGGGAAGAGGTGCTCTGCTTCACACCTTCTGCTACCCGAATCACCTCAGAGAAGTCCTTCTGTAAGACTTCATACTGATTGCGTAGCTCCTAGAGGGGAAAAAGGAGAAGATGGTATCATATAAAATAACAAAACCTTAAATGTTTTTACACTATAGTTCTTAAAGTGGATCTTCATTGCATCTGAGCACCAAAAACCAAAAACACTATTTAAAGTGATAGTAAAGTCTTGTTTTTTTTTAGAAAAAACAAAAAAAAACAAACATGTTATACTTGCCTCCTCTGGGCAGTTGGTTTTGCACATAGCAGCCTGGATCCTCCTCTTCTCGGGTCCCTCTTTGCTGCTCCTGGCCCCTCCCTTATATCAAGTGCCCTCACAGTCATCAGCTTCCTATGGGGGCACTGGAGCCGAGTCACAGCTCCGTGTGTCCATGCAGACACGGAGCCCTGACTCGGCCCGCCCCCTATCTCCCCCGATTGGCTGACTGACTTTGATGGACAGCCACAGGAACCAATGGTGGCACCGCTGCTGTGGATATCGCTGGAGAGAGATGGGGCTTAGGTAAGTAATTAAGGGGGTGCTGGGGTGGCTGCTAGGCACAAAAGGTTTTTTATCTTAATGAATAGAATGCATTAAGATAAAAAAACTTCTGCCTTTAAAACTCATTTACGGTAATTCATTTTTAATAATCAAAGCAATACCATCCATCCATGTCTCTTTGCTTTATTTTGTTGAGAATTCTCTTTTGAAAACCACCCCTCTAGCATTTGCGGCCATGGTCATCTTGAGTAAGTGCAAATGATAAATGTAGCATTTACTTCCTGGAATCCAACTCCCCTTTGTTCAAGTGTGCATGAGGGAGAGTGTGTTTAGCTGAGAAAACCCCTTCTCCTCCTCTCCTGAAGTACTTGTCCCTAGAGGTACTAGACGATATCTGCTCAACCTCCATGAGAACTCCAAAACTTAGAAGGGCATTATTATATAATAATATATATCACCTATAAGTGGCTGCTTTTAACCCTTATTGTCAGGTTTAGCATACGGAGGTAGTGAACAAGGTAATACTTTGGCCATATTGGTTGCCTGACTTCTAGGTTTCATTCAGAAGCCCCAGTGGAAAATGTGTGGAAGATAAGACAGAAAAATAAAAAAAAACAAGACATGAGAGGGAATTGAAAAACAGAAAGGGAAACGAGAACAAAAAAAAAAAATAAATAAATACAAAAAGGAAAAAGATAGTTTTTTTTTTTTACACACACACACAAAAAGAAGTTTGTTAACAGGCTACTTTTTGTAACCAGACAGATAGAATATGAAGGTAGAGGTCCAGTTCAGTGGCGTACTAAGGGGGGGTGCGGGGGGGCGGGCCGCACCGGGTGCCACACACTGGGGGGGTGTCAGGCCGGCGCCCCCCTCCGCGATGGAAGCGGGGAGTCGGGGACAGCGCGCCGAGCGCTGATATATCTTGCGCAGCAGCGGCGCGGTGAGTGACAGCCAGCGTCAGGTGAGGTGAGAGGAGGGAGAGGGGGAGGGTGTTCGCCGCTCTACGCGGCTCTCCGTGGCTCTGATCTGTCTCGGCTGTGTCATACAGCCGAGCAGAGTGAAGCCGCCGGCTCCGCCTCCCCCTCCTCCTTGTAGTTTGCTGTGTGTCCCGCGCTGACAATCCTCCTGACCATGAGGTACATTAAGGGTCGTAGGGGGGGGGGGGTCTGTACTGTAGTAGGGGGGGTCTGTACTGTAGTAGAGGGGGGGTCTTTACTGTAGTAAGGGGGGGTCTGTACTTAAGGGGGGGGGTCTGCATTGTAGGGGGGGTATCCACTGTAGGGGGGGTCTGTACTGAAGGGGGGGTCTGTACTGAAGGGGGGGTCTGTACTGTAGGGGGGGGCTCTGCATTGTAGGGGGGTCTCCACTGTAGGGGGATCTGTACTGAAGGGGGGGATCTGCACTGTAGGGAAGTCTGTATTGCAGGGGGGGTCTGTATTGTAGGCGGGTCTGTGTAACATGCAGGGGGTCCAGAGCTGTTAGGGGGGGGGGGGGTGTCTGTGTAATGTAAAGGGGTCTAGAGGTGCAGGGTGCTGTGTAATGTAAAGGGGTCCAGGGTGCTGTGTAATGTAAAGGGGTCCAGAGTGCTGTGTAATGTAAAGGGGTCCAGAGTGCTGTGTAATGTAAAGGGGTCCAGGGTGCTGTGTAATGTAAAGGGGTCCAGAAGCGCAGGGTGCTGTGTAATGTAAAGGGGTCCAGAAGCGCAGGGTGCTGTGTAATGTAAAGGGGTCCAGAGGCGCAGGGTGCTGTGTAACGTAAAGGGGTCCAGAGGCGCAGGGTGCTGTGTAACGTAAAGGGGTCCAGAGGTGCAGGGTGCTGTGTAATGTAAAGGGGTCCAGAGGTGCAGGTTGCTGTGTAATGTAAAGGGGTCCAGAGTGCTGTGTAATGTAAAGGGGTCTAGAGGTGCAGGGTGCTGTGTAATGTAAAGGGGTCCTGGGTGCTGTGTAATGTAAAGGGGTCCTGGGTGCTGTGTAATGTAAAGGGGTCCAGAGTGCTGTGTAATGTAAAGGGGTGCAGGGTGCTGTGTATTGTAAAGGGGTCCAGAGTGCTGTGTAATGTAAAGGGACCCAGAGTGCTGTGTAATGTAAAGGGGTCTAGAGGTGCAGGGTGCTGTGTAATGTAAAGGGGTCCAGAGTGCTGTGTAATGTAAAGGGGTCCAGAGTGCTGTGTAATGTAAAGGGGTCCAGAGGTGCAGGGTGCTGTGTAATGTAAAGGGGTCCAGAGTGCTGTGTAATGTAAAGGGGTCCAGAGGTGCAGGGGATGTGTAATGTAAAGGGGTCCAGAGTGCTGTGTAATGTAAAGGGGTCTAGAGGTGCAGGGTGCTGTGTAATGTAAAGGGGTCCAGAGTGCTGTGTAATGTAAAGGGGTCCAGAGGTGCAGGGTGCTGTGTAATGTAAAGGGGTCCAGAGTGCTGTGTAATGTAAAGGGGTCCAGAGGTGCAGGGTGCTGTGTAATGTAAAGGGGTCCAGAGTGCTGTGTAATGTAAAGGGGTCCAGAGGTGCAGGGTGCTGTGTATTGTAAAGGGGTCCAGAGTGCTGTGTAATGTAAAGGGGTCCAGAGGTGCAGGGTGCTGTGTATTGTAAAGGGGTCCAGAGTGCTGTGTAATGTAAAGGGGTCCCAGAGGTGCAGGGTGCTGTGTATTGTAAAGGGGTGCAGGGTGCTGTGTATTGTAAAGGGGTGCAGGGTGCTGTGTAATGTACACAGTAGTGACAAAGAGATATTTAAGGATGCAGAGGTATGAAGGGAGCACAGTGGGGTGTTTTTACATTTTAAGGTGGGGGGGGGGGTGCCAGATATAGGATCCGCCCCGGGTGCCAAATGCACTAGGTACGCCCCTGGTCCAGTTACATAGACAAAACAAAAGAAACAGACAACAAAATGGGAAAAAGCATGCAGAGGAGACAAAAAAAAAAAGAAATAAAAAAATAATAGAGTAATTGTATAGTATTTAATGAGCAGTCATTTTTAAAATGGGGGTATAACATTCAAATAGGTAAAAAAATAAATAAAAAAAAAGGGAGGGCACAGACACAAATAAAAAGAGGCAAGTTAGAAAAGTGAAGGTAATGAGGAAGGCATTATAAAAGGCTGCTTGCAGGATTTTAGTTCTTCATGAAAGTAACACCTATCAATGTGTAGGGCCCACCTGAATAGCTTAAGAGGATAACTGCCCTATCTCAGAGGAGTTTTGGAGGATTTCTTCCCATGTTCCTTTCTACAAATATAAGACATTAGAATCTCCCTTTGTGAACCTATTACTAGTTTTCCTTCCTAGTGATGAATGATCCGAGTTGCATTGCAAAAGGGCTCTGGCAAAAAAAAATAAAAAAATTAACTAGCCCCGTTTCAAGACAATTTTCTTCCTGAATAAAGCGTATTTGAAAGGTTATAGATCCAGAAGCCTTCCTAATTGAGCAATGTTCTATGGAGAAATGTATTATCTCAGACAAATTGCACCTGTAATTTCTGCCTCTTCAGTTCGCATGGTGCGTTTTCCCGTGATGAGCCGGTAAAATTAAGAAGCTCTTCATAGAAACTTGTCATTTTGTTATTTAGGGCACTGGAGAGACTGTCATAGCGATGTTCTTCTTCGAGATGGCTTTCCAGCATCTGCACTGTATCCTGTAAATCAGAAGAGAAAAATGAGTGACAGATCATATCCCAGAGATAGTTTAGTGTTTCATGGTGAAGTCCATACAAGGGTACAGGGTAGAGGGTTGGGATACAGCAATTTTTTTTTTACATTTTTAAGTTTTGGATGGGGTCAGGTAGGACTAGAATTACTTTTATGTTTGTATTGCTGTCTGTATGATTTGTCTTCTTTTTTGTCCTGTGACCACTGTCAGCGAGACAGAAAGAGATGAGAAATCCAATGTATTTGAGTTGTCGTTGGAGAAAGAGTAGAGAGGAAATCTTACAATGGGGGTGCTTGTTCTGGTGACAACTAAGAGGGAATTTCCATTACTTCCTGTTGTGTCTTACATAGGAATAGAACGAAATTCTCCCCAATGGGACACAGACTAAAAAGAAAAAAAAAAATATGCTATGAAAAGAAAACTTTTAATGCCCTGTACACACGAGTGGATTTTCCTTTTGGAAAAATCTTGGATGGTTTTTCCGACGGAAGTCCGCCCAAGCCTGTCTTGCATACACACGGTCACACAAAACTTCTCTGAACTTTCGACCATCAAGAACGCGGTGACGTACAACACTACGACGAGCCGAGAAAATTAAGTTCAATGCTTCTGAGCATGCATAGGAATTTTGCGCGTCGGAATTTGTACAGGCGATCGGAATTTTGGATCGGAACTTTTTCCAACCGAAAAATTGAGAACCTGCTCTCAATTTTTTGTTGGCGGAAAACGCCGCCAGCAAAAGTCCGATGGAGCACACGACCAAAGCATCACATCGGTCTTTTGCTGGCGGCATTTCCGATCGCGTGTACGCGGCATAACTGTAGATACACTTTAAAAGAAGTTGTGTTGCTTTGCATGTCAAAGGTCACTGAACTATGGTGGAACTCACAAATCAGTGAACTGCAGCAACAGAGCACAGAGGGTGTGAAAGCCCTATACTAATGCAACAGATGTGCAAGTATGTGGATTTTAACCAGAGTATGAGTGACCCTAAATGTACATTGGTACTTTAAAGGAAACCCTTAAAATTGAATAACTTTCACATTGGCTTCTTCCGGAAACTTAAATTCCATTGGCTTTAAGTCTCCTCCTACAGGTTCAGTACTTGGTGAGCAGCTATACACCAACAAATTGCAGCAAGGAGTCAGAACTCCCAGCCCCATATTTGATTTGCATAACCAACCACTAAAAAGCAAAGCTAAAATTATGATCCTGACAGCTTACATGTTTTAACAGATATTGCTGACTGCAGTGCCCTTATTTCTACTATTGTAAATCCAAGTACAGCTAAGTTTGCAAATCAAGGTGATGAAGGTAATATAGCAAACACAGAGAGGTACCGTGGCCCGAAATCCAGGAGGGACTGGAGAGTCAGAAGCCTCACATAGTAGAAATAAGATAAAAATATATATTTCAGCATAAAAGTCAAAACGTTACAAGCCAATATGTTCTGGGGATAGGAACAAGCCCCCTAATCTGGGCTCAGAATACTGGTGGAGATGAAATGATGGATTCGATGGAGGGAGAGTAGAAGGCTACAGATATAATTTTATAGGATGTAAACTGCCGGCTTCAGCGGCTTGCTTTTTACAAATAAACAGCTGCTGAAGCCTGCCGTTTATACCATATAAAACTACTCCTATATCCATTTACTTAGAGAGAGTCATTTAATCTCCAGAACACAAAAGGGGTCATGTACTGGTCCTAGAAACACTTTGAGGAAGATTTACTAAAACTGGAGCATGCAAAATATGGTGCAGCTCTGCAGAGAAACCAATCAGCTTCCAGGTTTTATTGCCAAATCTTAATTGAACAAGCTAAAGTTAGAAGCTGATTGGCCACCATGTACAACTGCACCAGATTCTGAGTGTTGCAGTTTTAGTAAATCTCCCCCTTTGACATTTATTCTGAAACAATTCATTTTGGACGTATTGGCATGACGCTCCTATTTCCCCTACACCTCCTGTATTTTATATACAATGATCGGTTGACATTAAAGGAAAGTGAGAAAAAAAAAAATGTAAGAAGCTTGCCTGCAATTCTTGCATGAAACCGTCATAAAGCTGTGTGATTTCCAGCAACTGACTATTCTGACCCTGGGGAGACCCATCAGAGCCTGCAGCCGTCATTTCTGCATTCAGCTCTTTCAGTGAATCACCAAGCTCCCGACCATCCTGGATAAGAAGCATAAAGCTGTCCGGTTGCCTTCTCTTTTCTTTCTGCCCTGGCTGCAGTTCAGTGTTTAGGTTTTCATATCTCTTCTTCAACGCTGACAGTCTGGCATGGAGAGTCCCTAACTGTTCACTCTGCTGGACTCCTGACAGGTTGGACTGCAATTCAGTCTTATAATCAATCCTGTTTAATGCAGAAAATGAGAATCTTGTGAAGACAAATTTCAAGTATTTCAGTAATGTACAGCACTAAGTAGATACTGTAAATGATGTTTTACCTCTGTGGTTCTGATGGTAAAGCTGTGGAATCTTGTTGCCTGTTACTCAGCTGGGTCTCATCCATACACTCATCTCCTCTTTCTGTCTCTGCCCCTCCATTTACAAACTGTTCCAACAAAAAAGGAATGTCCTGGGTTTAATTTACCTAGTCTACAGAGGTTTTCACAAGATCAAGAAGATCAATGTCTTGGCATATTGTCCATGGATGATGTTTGGTCATATGGCAATGGTAATACCTAGTCTACAGAGGTTTTCACAAGATCAATAAGATCAAATGTCTTGGCATATTGTCCATGGATCATGTTTGGTCATATGGCAATGGTAATCATGAATATTTTAGCTTGAAATATAGATGAGGTTTACTTTTTGCACAGGGCAACATTTTGACATCACGGGCCCTTGCCATACCCAAAAGGCATTTTGGCCCTTTGTGCCATGTGATTATTTCAGTGAATGTTACTACTACAATTAACTAATGGATGCAGAGTGCTGTCTACATTATATGCAAAGCTCCTTTTTAACTTTATAGACCACTTAAAGTGGATGTAAACCCCCCAAAAAATGTTGTCATAATGTAGAGAATACGATTTCCTTTCATTTGAGTCCAGTCTTGCCACACAGATTTACTGCAGCCCTGAGAAATCCTCTTTTATTGTTCAGTTAGAAAAATCTTGACAAAGTGCTGAAAACTTTGTCAAAAATGCCCCCTTGCTGTGAGTGACAGGTGATTTACATATCTCATGCACTAGCCTGAGACAGGCACAGACCACAGATCCACAGACCAGAGTGAAAAGAAATTTATTCTCGAACAGCAAGAAGAATATAGGGGAGATGTATGTAGTCATAGCTGGGCAGAGTAGAACATGCAGTGATCTGATAATTGTTATAGTGCAGTGTGTGTGTGTGAGGTCACGTGATCACAGATAACAAATCCTGGTGATGGAAAGGAATGTTATGTGGGGGAGGGGTGGATTTCTCACTTTTTATAATTACACAGAAAGTGCCTGTCTCAGGCTAGTGCATGAGATATGTAAATCACCTGTCACTCACAGCTAGGGGGCATTTTTGACAAAGTTTTCAGCACTTTGTCAAGATTTTTCTAACTGAACAATAAAAGAGGATTTCTCAGGGCTGGAGTAAATCTGTGCTGCAAGACTGGGCTCAAATGAAAGGAAATCTTATTCTCTACATTATCACATAAAAAAAATATTATTACATCCACTTTAATACAGTAGGTGGTTTCAGGTTTACTGAAAAGTAAAGAGTCTTCTGACTGATGTCCAGGGGTGAACAGAGAAAAATAAGGAAAAGTTTTCAAGATTTCTGAAAGTGGTGCTGCCCCCTCTAACTCCACCTCTCTGGGCATTTCCCACATGAAATATTATGGAAATACAGTTCAACTGTGTTTTTGACACCAATATTTTAAAGCTGGTATAAGTTGGCAGAAAAAAAAACAGCACCACACAACTAAACACATATGCAAATGAAAATGACAACTGAACTAATCTAGATTTAAGCAACTGAAGCAAAAGAGATGCATTTGTGGACAGCATTACTCTGTGTGGCCATATTAACCACTGACAGGATTATACAATAAATATAATATATATACACATACAGATATTTTTTTTTCTATATTAAAAAGGAGAAGTATGGTCAAAGCTATTTTGGCCCTACTTCTCCTATGGGTCACAAGAGTGCATTTCATTCTGTACTCCATTTTCAGCCAACAGCGGGCTAAAGCCTGCTGTCTGCTGATGCCACTCAGCCAGTCCAGGCTTTGCATCGATCACAACTTTATAGTTGGGATCCACTCAGATGCGTGGCCCAGCAGCTTTACTCAGCCTCTCAGCGAGCCAGTCTTGCACCCTGCACAGTTTAGTGCCTCAGTGAGCGTTGGCGGGGCAGCGCTGAGACTGAAGACTGAGAACTGAGCAATCAGCGGTCTTTAATCTCTCAGTTCTCGGTCTAATGCCGCGTACACACGGTCGGAATTCTCATCGGAAAAAGCTCTGATGGTTTTCCCGTCGGAATTCCGACGGAATTTCGCTCAAACTGTCTTGCCTACACATGGTCACACCAAATTCCATGGGTCAATAACACCACGCCTTAAAAAACGTTTGACTGCACTATAAAAAGGGAAGTTTAATGCTTCTGAGCATGCGTCGAATGGTTTCCGAGCATGCGTCGTAATTTTGCGTGTCGGACTTGCATACACACGATCGGAAAATCCGATAGAATGGTTTTCCGTCAGAAAAATTAAGAACAGGTTCTCAATCCAAAGTCCGTCGGAAATTCCGACAGAAAAAGACCGATGGGCATACACACGGTCGGAAAATCCAATGAAAAGCTCTCATTGGACTTTTTCCATCGAAAACTCCGACCGTGTGTACGCGGCATTAGAGGTGACAGCTGCAAATGGGATTGGTGTTGCTTACAACCTAGGTGAGTATAATTTAATTTTTTTTTTTTTTTTTTAATCGTTAAACCCACACACCTCTTTTAAGGAAAAATTACATAGTTATGACAGGTTACCTGAGATGTTTCCCCAGTGGGAGGAGCATTTATCTGTACCAATTCCCCATCTGTTGAACAAGTGAAAGGCGGGCTCGGGACTGGAGATCCTGGCAATTTTTCCAAGAGGTTAGCTTTTGCTGATGCAAACTTGGATAGTGAAGTTACTTTACTTTTCAGATTGGTCTGAATAACCTGAGAAAAGACACAATAATTATTAATAAATTAAAGGGAAAGTATGGTATACATCCACAGAGTGCATATTTAGCATAACTACAGTGTTAACGTTTTCCAAGCTTGCTTTTCAATATTGGATTAAATATTGAGTGACATATTAGAGCTCAGTAGCACTCTGTCTTTCACTGTATGTAAACCATTTTCTTTTTTTAAAAAAAAAATAAGGGTATGAGAAACCCTAAATCTATTATTTAATTTTCTTAAACAAATCACATTTTGAAAATCTGTTGAAAAGTTTCTTACCTGGAGATCCTGCAGTAACAGAACTTTCTGTTAAAGGTTGACAACGCTAAGCCACAGACCCACAATTAGCAGCAGTATTGTCAACCCACTATGCAAGTTCATTCAGTAAGCCAACAAAGGCAGCCCAGTGACAAAAATAAAGTGGTTGTAAACTCTTATGCCGCGTACACACGTGCGGACTTTTGCCGGCGGACTTAGTCCAGCGGACAATCCCGCCGGACTTTCCAGCTGGGTCCGCTGGACTTTCCGAGCGTGTGGACTTGCCCACACACGCACGGACTTCTCCGGCGGATAATCCGCCGGCCAAAAGTCCGCGGGACTTTTGAAAATGAACGGACTTGCCCACACACGGAGCAGTCCGTTCATTTCGAATGTAACTTCAGGTTACGTAGCTAGCGTAGGCAGTAAATGTCGCCGCGCTAGCTCCGTGACCTGGCATGGATTTAAAGGGACTTCCCCACGCCAAAAAAACGGCGTGGGGGTTCCCCCAAATCCATGTAAGACCCTCATCCGAGCACGCAGCCTGGCAGGCCAGGAGAGGGGTGGGGACGAACGAGCGCCCCCCTCCCCCTCCTGAGCCGTACCAGGCCGCGTGCCCTCAACATGGGGGGTGCCCTGGGGAAAGGGGGGCCGTGCGGCCCCCCCACCCCAAAGCACCTTGTCCCCATGTTGATGAGGACAAGGGCCTCTTCCCGACAACCCTGGCCGTTGGTTGTCGGGGTCTGCGGGCGGTGGCTTATCGGAATCTGAGAGCCCCCTTTTATAAGGGGGCCCTCAGATCCCGGCCCCCCACCCTATGTGAATGAGTATGGGGTACGATGTACCCTTACCCATTCACCTAAGGTGTAAAATGTAAAGTAAAAAAAACACACACACTTTTGAAAAAATAGTTTATTGCACTGCTCCGGGGGTCTTCTTCCGTCTTGGGGGTCTTCTCGCCGGACTCCCCCGCCATTTACCTAGCTCTTTTACCGAGCGGGGGAAGTCCGGCTACCTTCTTCGTCGTCGCCGCCGTCATCTGGGGGTCTCGATCCGCCTTCGGGGGTCTTCCGGGGGTCTCTTCTGTTCCTGCGGCGGTCGTCGTCTTCCGCGGCGCCGGCGCCGCCTTCTTCTTCTTGTCCTTCTTCTTGTTCTTCTTCTTCCGATGTTGACCCGACGCTCTCTCTGCCCGGAATGCCTGTGCCGCGCTGGGACTTATATAGGGGCATGGGGACAGGGTCACATGCTCATGTCACATGGTGACCCCGCCCCCTTGTGTTGTCACAGTCCCGGAGGATGCTGGGACTGTGACATCGCAAGGGGGCAGGGTCACCATGTGACATGAACATGTGACCCTGTCCCCATGCCCCTATATAAGTCCCAGCGCAGCGCGGCACAGGCATTCCGGGCAGAGAGAGCGTCGGGTCAACATCGGAAGAAGAAGAAGAACAAGAAGAAGGACAAGAAGAAGGAGAAGGCGCCGGCGGCGCGGAAGACGACGACCGCCACAAGAACAGAAGAGACCCCCGGAAGACCCCCGAAGGCGGATCGAGACCCCCAGCTGACGGCGGCAACGACGAAGAAGGTAGCCGGACTCCTCCGCTCGTGAAAGAGCTAGGTAAAAGAGCAGAAGAGAGCGGAGGAGTCCGGCGAGAAGACCCCCAAGACTGAAGAAGACCCCCGGAGCAGTGCAATAAAATATTTTTTCAAAAGTGTGTGTGTTTTTGTACTTTACATTTTACACCTTAGGTGAATGGGTAGGGGTACATCGTACCCCATACTCATTCACATAGGGTGGGGGGCCGGTATCTGGGGGCCCCTTATTAAAGGGTGCTCCCAGATGCCGATAAGCCCCCGCCCGCAGACCCCAACGGCCAGGGTTGTCGGGAAGAGGCCCTTGTCCTCATCAACATGGGGACAAGGTGCTTTGGGGTGGGGGGGGCCGCACGGCCCCCCTTTCCCCAGGGCACCCCCCATGTTGAGGGCACGCGGCCTGGTACGGCCCCGGAGGGGGGGGGGCGCTCGTTCGTCCCCACCCTTTCCTGGCCTGCCAGGCTGCGTGCTCGGATGAGGGTCTGACATGGATTTGGGGGGGAACCCCCACGCCGTTTTTTCGGCGTGGGGAGTCCCTTTAAATCCATGCCAGCTTACGGAGCTAGCGCGGCGGCATTTACTGCCTACGCTAGCTACGTAACCTGAAGTCACGTGCTAAATGAACGGACTTGCCGATGAGCGGCAAGTCCGTTCATTTTCAAAAGTCCCGCGGACTTGCCTACTAACGGCGGGATTGTCCGCCGGACTGCCAAGTACAGCGGATAATTTAAAACCAAACTTAAAACTTTGGCGCCAAAAAGTCCGCCGGCGCCCACACACGAGGGGATTATCCGCTGGACTTCAGTCCAGCGGGATTGTCCCTTCGTGTGTACGCGGCCTTACATATACCCAGTGAAGTGACTCGACTCAGGCGATCCACAGAGATGAAACAAATCCTCCTACCTAAAGCAGAGCTCCATCCAAAAGTGGAAGCTCCACTTGTTCGCACCCCCCCCCTCCCCTGCCACATTGCGCTGCGCAATGATGCAGCGATCTACCAAATTGGCGGAGCCTGTCAATCAACTAGAGCAGGGGTCTCAAACTGGTGGCTGTTGCAAAACTACAAGTCCCATGAGGCATTGCAAAGCTGACAGTTACAAGCATGACACCACCAGGCATGATGGGACTTGTAGTTTTACAACAGCTGGAGGGCCGCAGTTTGAGACCCCTGATCTAGAGGTATATCCCGTCACCTTTTTTCTCTTGGTGTCAGGAAAACTTGTCAGAATTGAGTCATGCTGATAGCAGAGGAAGGAGGCAGCAGAGAGAAATTACACTTAGTGCCCTTAACTTAGACAAGTACACACAATACTCTAGATGGAGAGGGTTTATATTTCATGTCTGAGGTTTACAACCATTTTAAGGAGCCTACATGAAAGGCTGACAATGCTGTGACTAATTGTGAGGTAGTGGCTTAGCTTAGTTTACATACACTAGGCACACTGCTATCGAGGATTTATACAAGCCTTTGTACCTGCAACTCCAATGGAAGTTCATCTATTTGCAAAAGATTCTGTATCTCTCTGGAGAGCTTGCCGATTTCTTCTAAACGTTTCTCGTGATTTTCAACCTCAATCTGGAACATTGACAGAAAACAGAATGGATTTAACCAATGTCTAAGTGCATATGAAAATTCACTTGCTTCAAAAATTTTGCATGTTATTTTTTATTTTTTTAATTGCTTGCCAATTAGTACAATAAAAAAAGATGCAGCTTTCGATACAATCTGACATTCAATCCAGCGCTGCCCACCGCAGAGATTTGTTCAGTGGTTGGCGCTCCTCTTCTGGGTTAAAGTGATTAAAAAAAAAAAAAAAGCAAGACTTTACAAACAACAAACATGTTATACTTCCCTCCTCCGTGCAGTTGGTTTTGCACAGGGCAGCCCAGATCCTCCTCTTCTCTGGTCCCTCTTTGCTGCTCCTGGCCCCTCCCTCCTGTCGAATGCCCCCACAGCAAGCAACTTTCTATGGGGGCACCCGAGGTAAGTCAGAGCTCCGTGTATCCATTCAGACACGAAGCCCAACCCGCCCCCCCCCCCTCTCTCCCCTGATTGGCTGACTGACTGACAACCGTGGGAGCCAATGGCAACGCTGCTGTGTCTCAGCCAATCAGAAAGAGTGTCCTGGATGGTTTAGACATTTGTGGACATCACTGGAGAAAGAAGGGGCTCAGGTAAGTAATTGTGGGGTGCTGTGGAGGCTGCAACACACAGAAGGTTTTTTAACTTAATGCATAGAATGCATTAAGCTAAAAAAAAAAAAAACTTCTGCCTTTACAACATTAAATAACAGCAAGCATCATTCAATCCACTTGCAGGGAGCCCAGGGTTTTGTGAAACCACCCCCTAGTGGTGAATCACTGTGTCAATCTCGGCTCACAGTACAATAATACAGAGGGTAGCACTAGTGCCTTACTACCCCCTCTGAAAAGCAGGCATAGCTGAAAAGACAGACAAGAATTCTACTAGTTTAGTTACAAGGTGGGCAGTTAAGCAATGTGAAAAGGCCACACTTACATTTAACTGCAAGATATCTTCCCTGGTTAGATCACTGGCTTCAAAGGCTTTTTTCCTTAATTCAGACCACTGATCAATATCCTCCAAGAAATGCTGGATTTTGTTCCACACGCTAATGGCGCTCTTCAGGTTTTCATTATAGCTTTCAAGTTTCTCTATATTCTGTATGGAAAGACCAAAATGTATGAATATATATTTAAAGAGGACCTGAATTGTGGAAGTTGTGCCTAACAACGCTAAGCAGAGGGCACAAGAAAAGTAACTGGTATTGCTGCAGGCCCCTGCAGTTGATCTTTAACCCATTACTGACTTACCATGCTTGTTCTGCACCATGTTTGTGTGTAGAGAAGGCCATCCTGGTAGAGGGCAGGGTTTTGCTTACCCATGTCAGAGCTGCCCACCTGATGACTGGTAGGGGAATTATTAAGAAGCAGAAGGAGAGGTATGACTGAAGCAGAAGCAAGGAGATCCTTGAACTGTAGCTTTCTCTTCAGCAAAGAGAACTGTTAGCAGCATAGTAGGGACCTCACCAAATCTGGTGTTTCTAGCAGTCAAAAGCACAGCGCCTTAGCAGATCCCAGACTGCATATATAGAGCTACTATGCTTAAGGCATAGGAGTGTCTAGACACTAGAAGTACACTGATATTTTTTAGGAATTCAAGAAAAGTAATTTTCAGGTTACTGCTTAGGCAAAATTATTAAAAGTCATTCCATTACACAAAAAAAAAAAAAAAAAAAGGATAATTTATAATTTCAGGGCCACTTTAACATGAAAATACCCAACGAGAGCACAAAATCTATCAATGTGGATAAGCTAGCATGCAGCCTATTGATTCACTTGGATTCTATGAGGTTAAAGCAGTGTTTCTCAACTCCAGTCCTCAAGGCGCCCCAACAGGTCATGTTTTCAGGCTTTCCATTATTTTGCACAGGTGATTTGATCAGTTTCACTGCCTTAGTAATTATCACAGCTGTTTCATCTGAGGGAAATCCTGAAAACTGGAGTTGAGAAACACTGGGTTAAAGTGTCCATAAGAGGCAATACAGTCTAGCCATGTGGCTAGACAAGCCAAGGGCCCACTGGATCTACGATTATCCATTAAATCATTGACTGGATGGAATGGAAAATACAGGTATATAAGGGGGACTCGTCCATCTGTTTGAGTCTCTTACTATAAAAAACATTCTGTAAATCGCCAAGAACACCCAAAACCATGCCAGTTGATGCAAAGAAAAGTTAGGTGAGCCAATCTACTTAAAATGGGGTGCCCCCTAAAAAAAAAAAAAATTAAGTCAGCAGCTACAAATATTGCAGCTGCTGACCGGGCACCCACTGCGTGAGCGGCGCAGCGCGCCGTGATATGCCGCGCAGTCATCTGGGACCTGTCACGTGTCCCAGATGACAGACTGCACCGAGGGGAAGTGATGTCAGTGCCCGGGCACTGAAGGAGGCAGACTACGAGTGACTCCCTAGCAACGGGCATTTAGAGGTGAGTAAAACATTTTTTTTTCTAATTTTTTATTTATTTTTTTTAATGAATTTTAAGCTATTTATTTTTTTATTTTTTGGTGGAAACACCACTTTAAGTATGCTTATACTTCACTTCGCTTTCTTGCAGTAACATACATTAGCCACCACAATGTCCAAATTAAAATGTCCAAACAACCTTGGCATAATGTATGTAGAAAAGAATGAAGCTATCCTTTGACTTGCACAAATTTCCATATAAGATGTTAAAAATATGACTGTTTTCCTTCACTACATCCCTACTTGAAATAAAAATTAAAGTGTTATCAGCCTCCCAGAGACACCAATAAGATACTTACATCCAACCACTTATCAATAATTGTGTTGGCCTCAGTTTGAAAGGGAGATTCTTCAAAGCTTTTGATCTGATTAATCTGAGACTGTAACTTCTTACAGGTGCTGCTGATCTCTTCAACATCTTCTGAGTGATCATCAAACTCTTGTTTAACAGCTTTTACCTGCAGAAAAACAACATATTATAGAGTACAATACAAACCAAACATTATGCTTGTAATTTATAATAAACATGCAGAAGACCTATAATACATCAAGGCGCCATGGATGATGGCCACTACGAAAGGACATTGAGATATATCATACAAGATCATTGCTGCAATAAATAGATGCCAGAATATTATGTATAGAATTATGCAAAGCAGACCATGTGTAAGGGATTACACATTTTTTTCGAGGCCCCGGTACTAGCATTGCCTTTACAGAACAATTTCATAAAAACATTTTGGTTCATTAAAGTGGTTGTAAAGGCTGTAGATTTTTTTTTTTTTTTTCATTCATTCTGAGCATGAAGGTAAAAAACCCTCTGTGTGCAGCCGGGGCTCTCTTGGGTCTCCCTTTCCTCATTGGCTGAAACAGCAGCGGTAGCCATTGGCTACTGTCAATTACAGCCAGTGAGCCAATGAAGAGAGAGTGGGTCCGATCAGCTTTCTGTGCATTATTGGACACACAGTGCAGCAGCTCGGGAAGCAGCCTGCTCGGGTGCCCCCATAGCAAGCAGCTAGGGAGGGGCCACGAGCACCAAAGGGGGATCCAAGAGGAGGTGGGCTACGGCAGCTCTGTGCAAAACCATTGCACAGAGCAGGCAAGTATCACATCTTTGAAAACAAAGGTATCCGCGCTTAGGAATATAAGAACTGCTGCCCCCCTAAGGGAACTACACCTAAATGTAGCAGGGATAAATTAGAATAGATAAAAGGGGTGTTGGCGCTGTTCAGAGTAAAAGATGTATAAATATATATATATATATAGGTGATAAAACCTAAAAACTTCGGTGAATATAAAACGTGAATAACAATTCCGTGAAATAAAAGTACGTGAGAGAAGGTGCTTATAAAAAATAGAGTGAGATAAAACGCACATTGGTTTAGGGGTGTCCCAAACAACAACAACTCAGGATAAGATAAAATAAAAAGCACATGGGTTTAGAGGTGTCCCAAACAGCTCAATATGTACAGTGAACCTGAGTATTGACAAGTGTTTATAAAAATGGCATCTATTAAAAAAAAAAAAAAAAAAAAAAAAAAAAAAAAAATGCTTATAAACAAAGTGCATGTGCATACATATAATCTTTGCAACAAGGTGCATGTGCATACATATAATCTTTGCAACAGAAGAAAAATAAAACGGCTCAGAATAAAATCAATTAAATATGCTACCACTATAAGAAAGTCGGTGGCAAGATAAAACATAGGAGTGTGGAAATAGAGATCCAGTAAATTCTCGTATTGCTGGGTACTATTATGTGGAGTGGATAAAAGTCAGGAAATCTATATTGGTCATGTATACACTACTTCACATCACCCAAACTATCATAAAGTCCACCATATAGTGTATATGGGACAGTGTAGAAAAAAAGTCCGTGGTTGAATGCAGTATATGAATTCCAATCTGATGAGAAAACCATATATATGTGTGATTGGTCTCGATGGGTTATCCTGTATCAGCAGCTGTGGGGGTCCCGTACTCCCCTCCTTCCGATCGTGCCCCTAATGTGTTTGCACTCACCGGAGTGCCCAACCCCTGCAGGGGTAGTGGGCATAAAAGTGGAGTTCCAGTTGTCCTTGTTTGATCGTCCTCCGTCCGTGGGGGGTTACTGTCAGCTGGACCTTTATTCCTCCGTGTTGTGCTTGTTCAGGGCAGATAGGAAAAAATATGGGGAAGGGGTGTATTCATAGCGTGACTCCGTTTTTTAAAAAAAATACTAATTTATTTAAAGGGTATTAAAAGCGATCAAATACATAAAGGGGGTTATCCACCAAGTGGATTAACCTAAAAAACAAAGGGCTAGTAAGCCCATGCAGGAAGTAAGGCCGGCGTGTCACCACCGCTAAACCGGGACTAAGCGTGCGTTCCACGGCCGTGGTAAGCTGAAAACCGGAAGCGGCAGTGGGCCGGAAGTGACGTGTTGCGTACCAAGTTAGACCCGCCTTACGCGTTTCGTCATAGGACGTCGTCTGAGGCTCGGCCATCTTGGTACACCGCACGTCTGATATACAAAAGGTGTAGCCGCGCCGGCCAATCAGAGGGGATGGTGCAGCAAGCGTGACGCCCCTAGGGAAGGTAATTAACCATACCACGGGAACAGATAATGGGCATACACACTACCCTCCCCCCTCTAGTGGCTAAAAGGAAGAATGACATGGCGCGGCAACTAATATTGACATTGTAAATACATACATGGAAAAAAAGTACACAGAGAGCCCTAATGGGAGAGGGAAAAAACCCCGTGATCCGGCACATCATAAAATATGCAGAAGGACGATTAGTGATTATTGGGAGTGCCAGTGAGAGGAAAAAAGGGCTAAATAAATAAGAATAAATATATAAAAGATATATATTGTGCAATATATGGAAAGGTTGGAATATTAAAAGTGATAAATCCATGGGTGCTGGACGAAAGTGAGTGAACACATATTATGAGTAATACATAGAAAGGTGTAACTCATAGGGATATTAGTGCGATTATCTTGAAGACACAGGAAGTAAGAGTTATAAGATGTAATGGGAAAGATACACCAAAATATGATATAGAAAGCGAACAGGTGTTCACTATTCCCTGAATAGTGAACACCTGTTCGCTTTCTATATCATATTTTGGTGTATCTTTCCCATTACATCTTATAACTCTTACTTCCTGTGTCTTCAAGATAATCGCACTAATATCCCTATGAGTTACACCTTTCTATGTATTACTCATAATATGTGTTCACTCACTTTCGTCCAGCACCCATGGATTTATCACTTTTAATATTCCAACCTTTCCATATATTGCACAATATATATCTTTTATATATTTATTCTTATTTATTTAGCCCTTTTTTCCTCTCACTGGCACTCCCTTTACATCCCTTTAAGCTTTGTTGATTAGCCAAGGAAACATGGGTAAGCATGCAAATAAAATTTAGCTTAATGGAAGTTCATAATGATGGAGCTCGACTCGTAGTGTACCATTGCTGAATTCTCCTTTTACAGCTAGGTTGATCGTACTGCTTATTGTTAGTTTGTGAAGTAAACAAAAAGGCACAAGCCTTCAATAGTACAGTGCCTATTTATAACTGAACACATCCAGTTCTAACAGAACAGTGAAATAAAATGAGATGTAAAGAAGCTTTTGTACTGTATACTGCAATGATCAGCCCTGTACCTTCATCATCGGCTGCTCATTACTCAGCACTGCAGCTCAGGTCTCTGCCGTGTACAATTGATCCTCAAATTTCTATAAAGCAAATTCAGAAATTCCACCTATCGTTGATCAAGAGGCTTGTCTTTTTGCTAACGCCCTAAATAGGAGTCTGTCTCTAACTTCTTTCAGATTGGGAATGTACCACCCTCCTAAATAGGTGCTAGGATTTAGGCAAGTTTAGTTCTGGCTCACTGTATCCAGTGGAGCTGCAGTTCGTTGTTAGGTTAATTTAGTTTAGGCTCACTGTAATCAGTGTGATTGTTGATTGTTCTGGCCTGTTCTAGGCCTAAGTGACTGCAAGATTGAATGTTTTCACCTGGCCAGTCCAGAAATGTTCTAGAAGCTAGTGGGCAGGAAGGGTCTAATCAGAAACTGAATATTCATACAGCCCTGGCTAATCCCTGGGGAGAGGTGCCCAGTTGGTGACTTGGAGTCTGTATAAATACTCTGAGCCAGAGAGCAGCTGGGTCTTTTTCCCTGAGGAGGTCACAGCCTAGGAGAGCCCCCTATGCTTTGCTGCAATGTGCCTGCTCCGTTGAGCTGACAGAGGGCCTATGATTTGCTGAGGTGTGCTGAAGCTGACCGAGATTTTAGTCTGAGGATATAGTCTGGTATCCTGGTGTCCAGGATATTGAAAGGAGGCAACCAATTTTCCAAGGACATTTGTGAGTACAGACTGGTGAGAGAGATCCTAGAGACACGTGCTGAAGCCCTCCCTCTTGTGCTAGAGTCAGTTTGTGTAAAGGGGACATTGTGTCCGATGTCCTGGAGAGCTTAGTCTATTTCATAATTCTTAGCATACAGAGAAGATAAATCTCTAAAGTTGCTACTGCAAAGCCCAGTCCACTCTTTACTTCTGCAAGGGCTTGGCTCATAGTTCTACAAGAGACAGGTCAGTGTCCTAAAATCGTTGCAAAGATTTATTGGAATATTCCTACCATTACCCACTACTTATCCAAATTTAGAAAACACATACCCCAAGAAGATTAATGCACCTGAAAAGTGATTGAACTCTGCGTTTTGCTGCAAGGAAACTACTGAGTAAAGGAGCCGTGCAATCTACTAAGAGGCTCCTACGGGAGTAGCGCTTCATTAATGCCCTGGATTATTACTAAAGCAAAAAAAAACCCTATGATGGACTTTTAAGGCACACCTAATTAAAGTAGAAGTATCTAAGAGTATTTCAGTAAAAGGTTTTTATTATGTGTTACCGTATATACTCGAGTATAGGCCGACCCGAATATAAGCCGAGGCACCTAATTTTACCACAAACAACTGGGAAAACTTATTGACTCGAGTATAAGCCTAGGGTGAGAAATGCGCAGCTACTGTAAGTGGAAAAGAGGGTCAACGATGCCCATTTGCAGCCTCACTGTGCCCATGCAGATGGACACAGTTGACCGATTTGGGGCCCTGTATCTCAGGGTCACTTAGTGCTAGGAACCCCATCTTTAGATATGTTGTAGTGCTAATTCCACTGGGTTGGAATACAACATTTGGGTTCCTAGCACCAAGTGTCCCCGAGATATGGGGCCCCAAATTCGGGTCAGAAAATCTCAAGCACTTTTCTGCAGCAGAGAATGACATTTTCTGAACCGATTTTGGGGCCCTGTATCTCGGGGCCACTTAGTGCTAGGAACCCCATCTTTGGATATGTTGTAGTGCTAGTTCAACTGGGTTTGAATACCAAATTTGGGGTTACTAGCTCCAAGTGTCCCCGAGATATGGGGCCCCAAATTCGGGTCAGAAAATGTCAAGCACTTTTCTGCAGCAGAGAATGAAATTTTCCGAACCGACTTTGGGGCCCCGTATCTCGGGGCCACTTAGTGTTAGGAACCCCATATGGATATGTTATAGTGCTAGGCCCACTGGGTTGGCACACCAAATTTGGGACTCCTAGACCCAAGTGGCCCCGAGATACGGGGCCCCAAAGTCGGGTCGGAATTTTTTTTTTTTGCTGCAGAAAAGTGCTTGACTCGAGTATAAGCCGAGGGGGGCACTTTCAGCACAAAAAAATGTGCTGAAAAACTCGGCTTATACTCGAGTATATACGGTAAACACATTACGTAAAACATACATATAAAGAAGGAATGCATTGTACATCTACTAGCAAAACAGATATGATCCTCTTGCACCCAATGTGTTTCGGAGTACAGATAGCTCCTTCTTCAGGGATGTATATTGAAGAATAATATATATATATATATATATATATATATATATATATATATATATATATATATATATATATATATATATATATATAATTTATAATATATATATATATAAAATATAATATAATTTTAAACAAAGTAAGTATATAGCAACATGAAAATGTACATATATATTGTGGATGACAATTGTACAAAGGATTGGAAAATACACTTACATATATTATGGTGATGTGGTAGAGTGACATTCCATCATATTACAATTAAAAACAAAGAAAGCATAAAAAAGGACTGTGCTTGCTGCTGACTATCTGCTTCACTATCTCAACCGTCAAAAGCAGTCTTAAAACTGCATAGTGCATCTATCCCAAAGAGCCGATTGGAATAGATACACTATGCAGTTCTAAGCCCCCGTAAACACGGTCGGACATTCCGATCACCGAATCCGTTGGATAATTTCCGACGGATTTTGTCCGAAACCGGTGTTGCACACACACGGTCGGACAAAGTTGTTGGAAAATATGATCATTCCGGACGAGGTGACGTACAAAGCGTACGAAGGGACTACGTACAGGGCAGTAGCCAATAGCTTTCATCTCCAAATTTCTTCTGAGCATGCGTGGCACTTTGTGCGTCGGAATTCTCTACATGCGATCGGAAAAAGTCCGATGGGATTTTGTTGTCGGAAAATTTTAGATCCGCTTGAGCCCACACATGATCGAATTTTCCGACAACATTGGATTGGACTTTTCCCATCGGAATATCTGACCGTGTGTACAGGGCATTCTGACTCATTTTGACGGTTGAGCTATTGAAGCAGAAAGTCAGCAAGCACAGACCTTTTTATGGCTTCTTTGTTTTTAATTGTAATATGGAATGTCAATCTACCACATCACCATAATATATGCAAGTGTATTTCCCAATCCTTCGTACAATTGTCACCCACAATATATATTATCATTTTGCTATATACTTACTTTGTTTTAAATCATATTATAGCTATATTTTCCTCTTCAATATTCTCCCTGAAGGAGATATCTGTACTCCAAAACACTTTGGGTTCAAGAGGATCATATCTGTTATGCTAGTAGATGGTGACAATGTTATAGATGTGCAATACAATCCTTCTTTATATGTATGTTTTACGTAATGTGTTTAACAAATAATAAAAACCTTTTATTGAAATACTCTTAGATACTTCTACTTTAATTAGGTGTGCCTTAAAAGTTCATCATAGGGTTTTTTTTCGTTTTAGTTTCAATACTGGATGTGGCACCATAAATGCATAGAATTACCGTCCCATCGTCTTTCTGGATTATTAGTGTGTATTGTTTGGACTTCTTGTCTGTGCTTATCCTGGTCACTTGCCCGTTACCACTGCTACTGTCTATCATTGCTCTGTTTCCCCGTCAGAAACATGGATGCTAACAGCACTTGACCTGGCAGCAGTGTGTTGACTTATTTACGGTCTGTTTCCCCCGACCAACTGCCTGAGGACTTGACCGACTCCATCATGCGACCTGCCTGTTGTTATCAGCCATTGCTCCTAGCAACACAGGGGGTCTAACAAACTGACAAATACTTTGAAGAGGCAATAAAGAATGCCCTTATGTAGCAAAGCATTCTGCACAAGCAAAATTACCTTTTTCAGGGTCTCCTGAAGATTTTCTTTTCCCATGTAAGATGACTGGCAGGGCATTAAGGTCTCTGCTTTCTGAATAAGTGACGTTAGTTTCTTTTTGTAACTCTGAAACTTGCGGAGGAGTTCTATTACCACCTCGCACTGCTCCTTGCTGCAAGAAAATCAAGTTTATTCACTGAAAATTCAGTTGAATGGTAAAAATGTGTAAAAGATATTTTAGAGTCATTATTTCCCATTTAGCTTTTTTACATGTACAGCCCAACAAAACAAATGAAAACAACCCCACCAAATAAAACCCAACCAACATTAATTCATTTTAAATTGTAAATGCCGACATGCCAGCAAGAAAACCTGATCTGATGTAGTCATGTAAATAGTGCTTTTATGCTCCTGCAGCAAAATGTACATCGAGAACCACTGGATAATAGTACAGATATAGGCCAAAGAATGGCCCCTCAAGATTATGCTGTATGTGGGCTATAAATTGGTGGTTCTTGGTATACATTTGGCTACAGGAACAAAGTAAGAGGCATAAACCCCTTATTTGTTTAAACTCTGATGGAAGGGAAACAAGTAAATACCTTATACTTTACAAAGGTTCTAATGTCTAAGCTTTTTCTGAAAATACCAGCTGCTTTGCTCTTCAGGATTCAACAAGGAGATGGTGCTTGTTGCCCAAAACGTGTAGCCATGCCCCTACGCTCTCCACATCATTCTCTGGATCCTCTCTGCATTTCTGCCTAGGCTCCAGTTTATTGTCGTCCCCCTCCACACTGCTCCAACTTACCACTGCCAACCTCGACTGCCTCTGGGCTAATTTGCCGCCACCAGCTGTGCCTCCACAGCCTGATTGACATCATCCTTCAGCCACTTCCAAGCCTAGCTCTGCCGACCCAGCTGCAACCCTGCTGAGAAGTTTCTCTACGTGCATGCTTTTAATTTTGCAATAAATGGGAGTGCAGTTTTATATTTCGTTTGATTATCATCTAACAATCTACAGTACAATCCGATCCTTATTAGAACAGCTGCAGCTATGTTCTAATTGACCGCTATTTCTTATCACCTACTATTATCGATCAATTTATGAGACTCTTTTAAGGGACAAGACAATTTATCGTTAGCCTCATCCTTACCCTAGCCTGCCTAACACCATAAACCAACACCCCTCCCTTTCTATAGAATTTTCAGAAAGATATTGGCAACTGTTACAGTAAAGTGGGGAGACTTTGAGGAATATTAAATAGATTTTTATTTACACTTTCACCTACCTGTGAGTGATATTCTGCATTGCATCCTCCCATAGTATATCACACTCTCCGGGTCTACAGATATCCTTGGGGCATGCGGTGTGAAGAAGCTCCAGTAAGCCAGTACAAATGGATGTTTTTTCATTTATGAATGATTCTAGCTTCTTCTCCAACTGCATCAATGATTTAATTCTATGATCAAAGCAAAGAAAGTCAGTGCCGCCTAACTTGCTTTCGCCTTAGACAAAATCTTAAATAGTGTGGTGCTTGTCAACATCTTTTCGAGTGCAATTCCATTAAGTTCATAGACCAGAACCCACAAATCAACAATTATTTCAAGGTACAACATTTAGAAACTCCCTTGTTATTTGTTTCAGCCTTTATTTTCACCAGATGATCCTGCCAGTTACACACTTCTTGTCCAAGGGTGACAACATTTCCTCGTACTGTATGGAGGAGCAACATTGGCAACCTAGGCTGTTGACTAGTAATTTGAACTACAAACACCTCCCCCTGTTCTCTCTATAACATAGGGGGGTGTGTAGTCTATGGCGAGAACTGAGAAGACTGGTAACACTCTTTAAGAGCTCAATTTAGAGCACAGAAAGTTATAAAGACACTAGATTGCTGGCACTTAACCTGATAAAAAAAAAAACTAAGAAAAAAAAAAAAAGAAAATATTACTCTTTTGGTCTTTGGTTTGAATACACTTAAATTACAGCCACCATGGAAATGATAAACGCAGGGTTTGGATGAAACCCGTCAACCGGGAGATTTTATCATTTGCACCACATGCTCTCCCTCCTTGATATGATAAAGGATTGTTGAAATACATGGATTTGTGATTGCTGGACTTTAGACTTAAAGGGTTAGTTCACATTTACCAAAAAACTGCCTATGTAGATAAGGGGTGCTTGTAGAATTGTGCAACTTTGACTAAAGTTGCATAACTCCCTTGCTATAGGTTTGGCCATTTATGTACCGCTGAAATACTCTCGGAGATGGCATAATCTCATCCTTTCTTGTTGCTAGGATGTTACTGAGACACTGCCAGTCATTACTGCCCCCCCCCCCCCCATCACAGGAACAAGCTCTCAAACCCCTGCACCCGTGTGGTCCACCATCTCCTCCATCGTAGCATTGCTGAGCTTACAGCCAGTCCTGTGTCTTGGCCTAGGCTGACAAGGCCCAGGCCTAGAACAGCATGGCAAAAAAAAGCCGCCCCACCCAATGAAAAAGCCCCCCCTCCTGGCTCCCACACACACACACAGAGCCGCCATCAAGTTCCAGCACTGAGCTCCAGTAATGGGTCTGACAGGAGCGCACTAGCGCGGGCACCCGGTGTCCCACATGCGATAAACCGATCGCCTTTCTGTGGCAGCCGTCACCTCTCTCCCCACTGGCAGCCGGATACAGTTAACAGAGGATCCTCCTCCCCCTCCTCGGCTCCAAAGTTCTGATGGACAGACAGGAGGAGGAGGAGACAGGAGATGGGAAGGAAGGAGATTTTCACTGCAAGAGCCGTGCTGATGATCTGAGGTCTGTGTTTAGTTTATAGATAGTCAAGGGGGGGACACAATAACTGGGAAGGGGGGGGGGGCTGGTAACACAAATGCACACATGGTGGAGTGATGGGAGGGGAGGGGAAGGGGGTAAAGGGATATGTGCTGGGGGGTGCTTTGGGAGGGGGGAGGACATGTGCTAGTGGGGGGATCCAACCCCCTCCCCACTAGCACAAGTCTTCTCCACTCCCAAAGCACCCCCAGCACATATCCCCTTACCCCACCTTCCCCAAATCAAAAGATGCTGCATCTCTTTCTGTCCCTCCTCCCACGGCCTCCCTCCCACGGTGTCCCTCTGTCCCTCCTCCCACGGCTTAGGCAGTTTTTTGGTAAAGGTGAACTAATCCTTTGTTGATTTTATATTAGTTGAAAAACAAAAATAAATTATAATTCTTAAAAGATCAGCATGTCAAGAAAAGCATCACTGTCATCTAGGCTTTTTGAGCCGTTCATAGCTGTTTTTTTTATGCATTGGGCATCAGACTCAGAAGCCAGTCAAATCCTGTATGACTGAGGTTTTTTTCTTGCTTTTTGACTTGCATATGAGTTCAGTGCTTTAATTTGCTTTTGCATACACGTTGAATTACATGGAATAGAACAGCTGCTCAGATGTAACCAAATGCATGTGAATGCAAGCCCTAAGAAGCAAGCCATTTTCAGTCTGTACAAAGAGTATGAGTAATTTAATAAAATTATAGATTGTCTGGAAAGCGGATTACCAGTATCTGTGACCAAAACTGACAAAGATACCTTATTCAGCATTTTCAACAAGGACAAGTCACAACTATGAAAGGTTATAAGAGTCTCTGAATGGTGGAAAGCTATTTTTTTACGTGAGAGTAAAGTATAAAGAAAAGACCCTGTATTCATTAATTCGGGGAATGAAAAAAAAAAAAAAAAAAGAAAAAAGTGACTTCTGCATTCAGGAAAAAGTAAACCATGTCAACAAAATAAAGGGGCCGATTTAGACAGTAGTTGCTCAGGCATCTATCTAATGCTGAGTTTGCCTCTGTAGGTGAAACTTGCCTTTACACAGAATTCTATCCAAATAAAGGATAGAGATTATATACCTTTATACAGGTTTTCAAATTAGTACATACAGTACCTTTGTTGGACAGCATGAATAGTTGGATCTCGAAGACCAATATTATCAATCTGGTCCTGAATATCTTCAATATTCTTGCACAGGGCTCTTTGTCTGTTGTTTAGAGTTTCCAGTGCCTCGCTTTCCTGAAAGCTCTGGAGGTCCCTCAGAACAGCTTGTTGTGCATTTTCTAGCTTGTCAAAGAACATGCTAATCATTTTCTGGCAAGAGGTTACCCCTCCATACTCTGGGTCTTCCAGGGTGATCTCAGCCACTTGAAGGCTGTCATCAAGTTTTTCCGCTTCTTGGCCAAGGCGGTAAATGTCCGTTTCAAGTTCCTCGAGGTTCCTCTGTTTCTCTAGCAGAGTTTCCCTGTCCATAACAAGAACTGCATATTCAGAATCAATTGATGCTTTAGCTGCTTTAAGAGAAAAAAGAAAACTATCCAGTGCTTTAAGGGTTGTTTCTCGTTCTCTCATGAGTTCAGTTGTGCCTTTCAATTCCATTTTATACTGATTTAAAGTAGGCTCGGTGGATGACAAGTCCAAACTGTCACAGTGCTGGATCTCATTTTCAAAAGTATTTTGAACTTCCTGAAAGACAAAAGCAGATGTACTGTGTAGAGCTTAAAAGTTGAACCTTACACAAGGTACAGAGACAACCGACTGCCTAGTCCTATAGCCCCCTGAGATAATTTGGCATGTACTATACATTCCTTTTTGCTGGGTTCTCGCTGTTCTGTTGGATATTGTATCTTATTGCAATTTGACTACTTGGGAACATGGCTCCCTTTTGTTGAACCCTTGATTTTACATGTTTTCTCTGTTGTGCATACTATGCTTTTCTGTATCGTTGCCGTGTGACAAAAAATAAAGAATACATTTTTTTTTATTTAACCTCAAAGTAGAATTAAAGGCAAAATTTTTTTTTCATGTTGGCTAGAGTAAGGAAGGGTCATCATCCCTGTAAATTTTATTTTCGCCATCTTTGTCCTATTGAAGAGATTTACCTTTACTTCCTGCCCCATATTCAAAACAGGAAGTGAGATGAAATCCCTACAAATTAGGGGAATCTCTTGGAGCCCCCCAGGTCACCAGAACTACTGTCCCTATTGGAAGTTTCCCCATCTGTTACTTTTCTGGGGACAACCCAAACTTGAGATTTTATTTTTATTTTCACTTTCAACGATAATGGTAAACAGGACAAACAGAAAGGATGAATCTCCTCAAACGGGGACAGAAACAGCCATAAAGACCTAATAGGTGTTCTAATCACTCTCCACTCTATCCAAAACTAAAAAAAAAAAAATGGCTTTAGTTAAAGCGGTTCTGCACTGTCTGTATGTTTTTTGTTTTTTTTTAAGTGCAATGCAATGGCTTGTGAGATCTAGTTTAAGTACTCACGTGTCCTATTTCTGTAAATCGCTGCTGCCGGTTTTCGTCAGATAAAAGAATTTTACAAAACCTTTCCTGCTGGTTGCCATCTTGCCTGTGGGCATGTGAACCCCCACAGGCACTTCAGATGGCCCAGCATGCACTCTTTGCCGTTACTGCGCACGCGCGAGATTGGCGCAGTAACGGCAAAGAGTAGCTCAAGTTCCCGGACATCTTCCGAGACATCTCGCGAGATTTCGGAAGATGTCCGCACTGACTCCTGGGATCAATGACACCCGATCCCAGGAGACAGTGCGGCGTGACGAGGATCGATGCAGAGACCCCGCTCACCGCCACAGAGACAGAGGAAAGAACGTCAGCGATTACAAGGTAAGTGGAAAAAAAAAAAAACACACTTCATTTAGTACTCTTTGCCTGATTTGGAAGGCAAAGAGATTTACTAAATAAAATGTGTGCAAAACCGCTTTCAACAGTTAAAGCTTGAATTGAGAGTAACTTGGTCTGAGAGTTTTATAAATCTTGACTTGATAAACGAGCGATGTCTTGATATACAAGTAGTTTCATGTCACAACTGAGTATAAAAGAGAAGAGAGGTGCCTCTAAGAGTAGCAATATGATTACATCTAATGAAGGTACAACATCTAGCAACTCACATAGTTGATGATTAAAACAGGCACATCTAAGTATGCAGGGATCCTGGAGGCAAACGGGAGCAGGGAGATGGGTCTTAAGTTATTCAAACAGGTGGGGTCTAGTGAGGGTTTTTTGAGTATGGGGATAACCAGTGCATGTTTGAGTGGGGAAGGGAAGGTGCCGGAGGAGAGGGAGAGGTTGAAGATGTGGGTTAGGGAGTTTAGGATAGAGTGGGAAGGTGCTCGCAGTAATTGAGAGGGGGCAGGGTCCAGGTAGTGAGGTGGGCCATGGAGAGTAGTTTATTAACTTTATCTGTGGTAACTGGGCAAAAGGAGGAGAGTATTGAGTGTGGTGTTGGACCCAATGTATTGGGTAGTGGAGGAATTTGAATGCTGGGTATCTCCTTGCGGATTGTGTCGATTTTGCTATTGAAATGGTTGCCAATCTGTTGAGCGGTAAGCAAGTTGGTGGGTGGGGGCAGTGGGGGGCGAAGTAAGGAATTAAGGGTAAAAAAGAGTTTGGATGAGAGGGTTTTGATGAGAGCATTGTAATAGGTTTGTTTAGCAGTGTGGAGGCAGGAGTTGTATTTGAAAAGGGCAAATTTGTAGAGGGTAAAGTCTTGCAGGGATTTAGATTTATGCCATGCTTGCTCAAGAGCACGGCTGTGTCTCTTGAGACTTCTGGTGTTGTCTGTTTGCCAGGGTTGTGGCAGACAGAGCCTGGTTCTGCGTGTAGAAAGAGGAGCAAGTAGGATGGATGACAACGTGGTGTTGTAGATGGAAGTGGTTAGGTCTAGGCAGGACAGGGGTGCGATTTTTTCATAAAGGCCATCAGTAGCAGAGTGAAGAAGGGAAGGGTTGAGGTTGCAAAGGTTTCTGCGGGTAGTGGTTTGTGGGTTGGCAGCATGGGAGGTAGGAGAAAAAGAGAGTGTGAAACGGATAAGGTTGTGATCAGAGAGAGGAAAGGGTGTGTTAGAGATTGCAGGGAGTGCAGAAATGGGGGAATACGAGGTCGTGAGTGTTGCCGCTGGAGTGAGTGGGGGTTTGTGTCCATTGTGATTAAAAGAGGAGGTTAGGTTGAGTAGTTTAGAAGTGGTAGCAGTATTAACATTGATTGGAATGTTAAAGTCACCTAGGATGATGGCAGGCACTTCAAATGAGAGAAAGTAGGGTAGCCATGCAGAGAAGTCATCCAGAAAAGCGTGACACTGGTTCAGGAGGCCGATAAATGACTGCAATCCTCAGACACGCTGGAGAGAAAAGACGAATGCAGTGCATTTCAAAAGAGCAGGGGGAAAGAGGGAGGTGTGGGAAGTACCTGGAAGGTGCATTGTGGGGAGAGGAGAAGTCCGACACCACCTCCTTTTCGCCCAGCGGGTCTGGTGGAGGAGTGAGTCCAGAGGAGGCCACTGTGGGACAGGGCAGCTGGAGAGGTGGTGTCGAATTCCTGGAGCCAGGTTTCAGTTATAGCAAATAGATTAAGGGATTTGGAGAAGAAAAGGTCAAAAAGGTCAACTTCAACACAAAACGACTTCAACAGAAGTCAATGCAAGTCATGTTGAAGTCGCACCAAAGTAATTCAGGAACATTTTTCTAAGTCAAATCGACTTGAGTTGCACCGATTAGAACGGTTCCATTGCAGTTAATGGGGCGTGACTTGTCATGTGACTTTGAACTCTCAAGTCGCATGACAAGTCACGGCTGTGTGAACCTGGGCTTAGTGTCCATATAAAATGACACATCTACCTAAGACTAT
Organism: Lithobates sylvaticus; assembly: GCA_028564925.1. Taxonomy (NCBI): domain Eukaryota; kingdom Metazoa; phylum Chordata; class Amphibia; order Anura; family Ranidae; genus Lithobates; species Lithobates sylvaticus. The sequence continues at coordinate 85,365,165 of CM053038.1, read as the reverse complement.
CCTGTCCACAGGGTTACAATTCTGCAGTGATTTTGCTGCAAAACAAACAGTGATGTGACCCTGTCACAGGAATAGTAAATTAACAGCTCTACTGGCATGATTAACTGCTAATAAAAATAGGTTACAGGCACACTCATTGGAGGAAAGATACAATCTGGTGCATTAATGACAGACATATAGAGTATGTCATTTATGCTTTTGCCCACAGAAACACTTTAATTTTATACATTTAAAAAAATCATGGATTTAAATATTGCTCACGAAATGCTGTAGAAGTTGACACCTTGATCTTATTGTGAATATACTAAAACACTTTTTGATAATGATCCAATCACTTACCAGAGGTAAAAGACTAAATTTTATTGGTGTCAACATCTGACAATGCCTGTGGTTCAATTATTTGCGGACCTTCTCTTTCCAATTCAGCAACATGCAGATTTGGTCAAAGTGAAAATGATTAGTCAGTTTATCCTTGGCTTGGAAAACATATTAGGGGGTTGTCACCTTTGGGCCATAAACCAAACCAATTACCCTGGGAATCAAGGGGCAAATCCGTCCATAACCTGATAATTCAGTTGTTGGTAGATGTGCAAAGCTGAAATCCTTGATGGGTACTTTTATCCCTTGTGGACCCCATTGCTGTTGCCAGGTGCGATTACAGGTTACTATTGCCAAGTCTGATGCTCCGTACACTCAAGCTTGGCTTGCATACACACGGTCACACAAAAGTTCGCTGAACTTTCGTCCGTCAAGAACGTGGTGACGTACAACCCTACGACGAGCTGAGAAATTAAGTTCAATGCTTCCAAGCATGCGTCAAATTGTTTCCGAGCATACGTAGGATTTTTTTGCGTCGGTATTGGTACAGACGATTGGAATCGAAACTTTTTCCATCGGAAAAATTGAGAACATGCTCTCAAACTTTTGCTGGCAGAAATTCGGCCAGCAAAAGTCTGAAGGAGCATACACGCGCTCGCATTTTCTGACGAAAAGCTGTCATCTGTCGTTTGCTGGCCGAAATTCTGATCGTGTGTACGTGGCATAAGGTTAAAGAGTGAAATCTGTAATTTGGTAAAATTATTTTCTTTGGTGAAAAAGGAACACGTGCCCATTACCACTTGAGAGTAAATCTATATGCTGTCAATGACTGGATCCTTAACCACTTCATTACCGGCGTATTGTCATATGACGCCCACAAGGTGGATCTCCCATCTTGGGTGGGCGTCATATGACGTCCTCCCATTCCTGGCCGCCTGGGGCTCGCTCGGGACCCGGTGCGAGTGCCCGGCGGCCGCGATGTCCGCCGGGCACCCGCGATTGCCCGTTAAAACAATGGAACCGTGCGGGACCGTGGAGCTGTGTGTGTAAACACACATCTCCACGTCCTGTCAGCGGAGAGGAGACCGATCATGTGATCCCAGTACGGAGGAACACCGATCGGTCTCCTCCCCTTGTGAGTCCCCTCCCCCCACAGTTAGAATCACTCCTAGAATCACACATTAACCCCTGCAGCGCCCCCTAGTGTTAACCCCTTCCCTGCCAGTCACATTTACACAGTAATCAGTGCAATTTTATAGCAACGATCGCTGTGTAAATGTGAATGGTCCCAAAAATGTGTCAAAAAAGTGTCAAAAAAGTGTCCGAAGTGTCCGCCGCAATGTCGCAGTCACGAAAAAAAAAAAAAAAAAAAAAAAAAAAAAAAAAAAAAAAAATCGCAGATCGGCGCCATTACTAGTTAAAAAAATTCTTTTACCAAAAATATGTAGAAGAATACGTATAGGCCTAAACTGAGTAAAAAAAAAAACGTTTTTTTTTTTTTTTTTTAAAAAATGGGATATTTATTATAGCAAAAAGTTAAAAATATTGTGTTTTTTTTTCAAAATTGTCGCTCTTTTGTTTATAGCGCAAAAAATAAAAACCGCAGAGGTGATCAAATACCACCAAAAGAAAGCTCTATTTGTAAGAAAAAAAGGACGTAAATTTTGTTTGGGTGTAACGTCGCACGACCGTGCAATTGTTAGTTAAAGCGCAGTGCCGAATCGCAAAAAGTGCTCTGGTAAGGAAGGGTGTAAAATGGCCCGGTGCTGAAGCGGTTAAATAATAACAACTTATGAAACTGTCCCTCTACCAAAAAACAATCACACTGTGTCCATACCTTTATTTCCTGCAAAACTGAATCGATTTTTGATGCCATGAAGGTCTCCATCTTCTCTTCCTGATAACGGTCATTTAATCCTGAAGGTACATCATCATCAGAGGACAAATGGCTATATGATGCACCATTTAGTGATGGTATCTCAGAATCCTGTGTGTCCAAGTTCCTTAATTCTTGTAAAACAGCTTGCTTAGCAATTTCTATCTTTTCAAAAAATCCATCAACCATCTTTAGGCAGGATGTTTCTCCCCCATGTTCTGGGTCTTCCAAGTAGATTCCTGCTGGTACCAAGCAGTCATCTAGAGCGTTAGCCTCCATCCTCAATATATGAACTTTCTGCTCTAGTAGCTCAATATTCCTCTGTTTTTGTAGAATGATAGTTCTGTCCTTTTCATTCACAGCAGCTACAGCCTGAATGGACCACTTAGTTGATGCCAGAGAAGACAAAAATGACTCCAGGTCTTTCAGAAGAGTCTCTCGTTCCTTCATGGCTTCACTTGTTACTCCTAGTTGCATTTTGTAGTCTTGCACAATGGACTGGACAGCTTGCACATCGACAGGACTTGCTGCGTCAATGACATCGGCAGCAGATTCCAGGTCATCACATCGCTGAATCTGATCTTCTACAGAACTCTGGAACTCCTACAAAGTGATAAAACAACATTAGTACATGTTAGGAAAATTAATTAAAACAAAATCACATATATTTGATGCCCAACTACAGCTAAACCTAATTTAGTTTAGTTTTGGACAAGGTCTAAAAGGACAAGTTCACCCTTTGCAACATTGAGGAACCCTTGAAATAACTTACCAGTCTGAGGGAACCCCTACTAAAAATTACTACATCTACAACTCACGATACATTAGTGTGATGGTCAGTGGGAAGAATGCTCCTTATATTTGCGATAATTTAGAAAATAAGTGGGAGCTTATCTGAGAGGCAGAAACTGCCCATTGCGTGGTTGTGGTTGTAAACCCTTTCAAAACACTTTTTGCTACAGGTAAGCCTATAATAAGGCATACCTGTAGCTGCCCTGGATATCTCCTAAACCTGAAAGGTTTAGGAGATATCCCCTGTATTTGCATGTGCCGACGTCATCGGCACATGCGCACTGAAGAAAACTGAAGCAATGGCACGTACGTGTTGTTGCTTCAGTGAGTGTGCCGTTGCTTCAGTGAGTGTGCCGTTACCAGCGGCTCCAGCGCGGGAGTGACATCAACACGGCTCTGGCCAATCACAGTGCTGGAGCCCGCAATACCCGGAAGTAACTCCGGGAGCGATGTCAGCCACCGGACTGATGTACGAGGAAGGCTGCGGGGGGCTTCGGTCTCAGGGAAGTAATTCACAATGAACTAGTATGCTATGCATACTAGCTTATTATGCCTTTGTCTTGCAGGTTTTTTTTTTTTTTTCTCGGGTTTACAACCACTTTAAGGATGCTAGGAACCTCTGGAGGAACCCTAGTTGAGAAACCATGGTCTAGAACCTATTTTAGGTTTAAATGTTATCTGTATCCCTATTAAAACAAACCTTCCATGAAAAAGGAAGGTCTGTTCTATTGAAACTTACCATCTCTACACTAAAGTCATATTTCCTACAAAGCATTTTAAAAGTAAAGCTTTTGTGATGCTTCCAGGACAGGCAGCTAAAGTTTTCATAAGGAGAGGTCAACAATGACAACAGGCTACAGCACATTTGAGTTTTAATTGAAATAAATGCCAATGCATGAAAAACACATTGCAATGTTCTTGATTCACAATAGCGTGCCGTTTCATGCACATCAATGGATTTCAATAGGAAAGGCATATGCCTTAAAACTGAGAGGTGTGAATCCAGCCCCAGTCTCCAATCAAATTGCTGGTAGCTTCCAGGCTTTACAACTGTGCCACCTGCTGGTGATATTTAATATTGCACAAATAAAAGTTCATTTTCAGCTCCACTATGTTTGTAGTCGGACTGCTGTTGGATGAATAATGTAAATAATAGCTGTACTATCATCCTATTATAGCTGTAGGATGGGGGAAAGGCAAACCCAAAAGAAACCTCTCTCCTAAGCAACTCACTCAACTTCCATGCTGCTGAAAGCAATGGCCATTTTGGCATGGCAACTAGAAGAAGATGTGCACACTAATGACAACTCAATATAATAATTACAAGGGGAAACACTAGCTTGAATTTAGACTGAACACATGTTTACCTGGAGATCCTGATACACTGAACCAATACTGGAGACCGTAAACTTTTCCATCTCTTTGACTGGACTCTGCAGGTTTGATTCACACAGAACAGACACATCTTGCTCAATAGGCAGAAGCACATTTATCGTAATCAACAGAGACTGTATCCTGGCCAAAAACAATGTGATAATAAAGCATTAAACCATTGTGATGAAAATTAAACCCTACAAAAATATGATACATTGATGACATTTCTTTCATACAGTTCTTATATTTTACATGAAAGACCTTTCAGAACACAACATAAAGGGGGACTCTGCTGCTGCTCCAGCTCTGTGAATGCATTTTCTTCTTTGTAATGCAAGAATACCTTGCAGTTAACCTTCTCTGACTCCTTTAGTGGTTTGGCAAATGGTGGCTTAACCTTGAATTATAGAAAGGGTTCTTTACTGTTAGCGCAGTTAAATGTGGAATTCCTTCCCCAGGAAAATGGTGCTAGTTGGAGTGTCGATAACCCTTCAAAAACGTTTAAATGTCTTCCTCAGGAAATGGAACATAAGGGTCATGGGAATTGCTACAGAATAAAAATCACACAAATGCATACACACACACGTTGAACTGAAATGTATTTTTTTCAACCTTATAAACTATGTGACTAAGTAATATTATCTTAACTTCGTATCAAGGTATTAGTTTGAACTGCAACCAAGAATAGAATTTACAGAGAACAAAGTCGAACAGAGAAATAAAATTAGCAGCTAGCTGACCACTTAGCTCAGTGTTATATTAAGATTCTGGAGTAGACGTTTATTCAAATTTAGAAGAACACTACACTGTTGAGAGGAGGCTTCTGCGTCATTGACCTAAATGGAATAAATGAGCAATTGGCACCCCTCCCGATTAGGGGCTCTGATGGAAGAAATGGCTTTATGACCACTGAAGCTCAGAGTTCTGAAGGGTGATATGACTGCAGTTTGGGCCCTGCTGAGAAATTGGACACACAGCCTAAAACTGATATTTCTGTAACCTATCACTGGAATCAAGTTAGAGCAGAACTAAAGTCCAGGATATTTACACCTCTGCTTCAATGGTCTGTCATCCTTCGCCAGCACTGGCATCTTACACCCAGCCTCTTATGGGTACTGGGCTGCAGCCATCTCCATTAGCCGGCGTGGGGTGACGTCACTATTGTGCCTGCGCAGGAGTTCATTCATCCAAGCACACAGGATCTGTGCCGCAATGTAAACTGAGCTGTAGCTGTGCAGATCAGGGTACATTCCAGAGAAGACTGCAAGGCAAGTTGTTTATTTTACTGCAGAAGAGTCATTGCATGTCCCTTCGTCAATAAACAGCCTGTCTGCTCACAACTTTTTAAAATGAGACTTAAGTTCCACTTTAAGTAAAAGTGATTATACTTTCTTTTTAATTGTGTATGTTTCCTTTATTAACTGGTACTAATAGGTTTCTTTGATTTCTCAGAAAAAATTTTTAAGATGAACAGTGTGAAGCATAACAATTGAAGGTCACACCGAGATCTAATAATGGAACTAAAACTAGCCATACATTAGTAGATTTGTGAATGAACATTTATATGAAAATTCTGATCAGTACATTTGATGACATGATGAATATATTTTCAAAAGTACTTCTAAGCATTTGCTTCTGGAGCGAGTGGACTTTCCCAAATGAAAATCACATTCACGGTTAGAAATGTGTTCACTCGAAAAAAAAACTTTCATACACCTCCTAATTTTCTTGTTGCTGAGGTTGAAAACAAATGTCAAATTTTATCCCACTAATGATTAGAAAATCAAATATTCATAAAAGAAATTTCAAACAAACTTCTACTAGTGTATGGCCAGCATATGAGTTTGAAGTGCTGGGCACTTTATCTGAGAACAGAACAGAACAGAACAGAGCACTGTTCAATCCATCATCAGAAAATGGAAAAGAGTATGGCACAACTGCAAATCTACCAAGACATGGCCCTCCACCTAAACTGACAGGCCGGGCAAGGAAAGCATTCATCAGAGAAATAGCCAAGAGACCCATGGTAACTCTGGAGGAGCTGCAGAGATCCACAGCTCAGGGGGGGGGGGGGGGGGGAAACCACACATTGTGCACTCCACAAATCTGGCCTTTATGGAAGAGTGGCAAGAAGAAAGCCATTGTTGAAAGAAAGCCATAAGAAGTCCCATTTGAAGTTTGCAAGAAGCCATGTGGGGAACACAGCAAACAATTGGAAGAAGGTGCTCTGGTCAGATGAGACCAAAATTGAGCATAACACTATGAGTGGCGTAAAACTAACACTACACATCGCCTGAACACACCATCCCCACCGTCAAACATGGTGGTGGCAGCATCATGTTGTGGGGATTCTTTTTCTCATCAGGGACAGAGAAGCTGGTCAGAGTTGATAGGAAGATGGATGGAGCCAAATACAGGGTAATATTAGAAGAAAACCTGTTAGAGTCTGTAAAGACTTGAGACTGGGGTGGAGGTTCACCTTCCAGCAGGACAACTACCCTAAACATACAGCCAGAGCTACAATGGAATGGTTTAGATCAAAGCATATGCATGTGTTAGAATGGTCCAGTCAAAGTCCAGATCTAAATCCAATTGAGAATCTGTGGCAAGACTTGAAAATTGCTGTTCAGACGCTCTCCATCCAATCTTTCAGAGCTTGAGCTATTTTGCAAAGTAGAATGGGCAAAAATGTCACTCTCTAGATGTGCAGAGCTGGTAGAGACATCCCCAAAAAGACTTGCAGATGTAATTGCAGCGAAAGGTGGTTCTACAAAGTATTGACTCAGGGGGGCTGAATACAAATACACCCCACACTTTTCACATATTTGTAAAAAGTTTTGCAAACCATTTATCATTTTCCTTTCACGATTATGTGCCACCTTGTGTTGGTCTATCACATAAAATCCCAATAAAATACATTTGCGTCCTTGATTGTAACACAACAAAATGTGGAAAATTTCAAGGGGTATGAATACTTTTTCAAGGCACTGTATACCCAAATTATGTGTGTGTCATGCCCATTGGGTTTGTTTTCTTGTCTTTTATCATGTATGCTTACATCAAGTCAGCCATACAGTAATCAATGCACATAGAGCTAGGGTTGCAGTAAAAATACTCAGGCAAAATACAATAGAGTATTTAGTTAAACATAAAACAAACCCAATAAAGCTTTAAAATTGTAGCAGGAGCTGTTTTTATTTATTTTTTATATCATTCTGCTTCTGTGTGCCCTAGACTATAAACTGGCCATTACACTCTATGTAGTTCCAATAAGCACTGAACAATCAGATCAACAACATACAGAAACTTACTACCAACTAAGGGGATTTTGTAATCTAAAAATATTACAGCTACTGCTGTAGTCAGAAAGAGTAAATGCACATAACCTGACACGTCATGTATAGAACAAAATCACGATGCAAATGTCTTAAAGGGGTTGTAAAGGGAATTTTTTTATTTTTTTTTAAATAACAAACATGTTATACTTACCTCCACTGTGCAGCTCGTTTTGCACAGAGTGGTCCCGAACCTGGTCTTCTGCGGTCCCTCTGCGGCTGTCTCGCCCCCCCCTGCAAGTACTTCTCACCTAAATGTGAGCTCCCTCGCATGGTGTGGAGTACTTGCGGGCGTGCTCCTGTGATACAGCTAGCGGCTGTAGCCACCGGCTGTATCACTCGGCCCCGCCCCCCGGCGCGCTGCGTCATTGGATGTGATTGACAGCAGCGCGAGCCAATGGCTGCGCTGCTTTCAATCCATCCACTCTAGCCAATCAACGGCCAGGGTGAGCGGCGAAGAGGATGTCGGGGGCGAGCACGGGTTTTTCGAGGGGTCAGGTAAGTAAAATGGGGGGGCTGGTATAGTCAGATGTTTTTTCACCTTAATGCATAGAATGCAATAAGGTGAAATTTTTTTTACCTTTACAACCCCTTTAAGCATTCACAGAAGACCATGATTGATCAATGTATGGTTTGCAACATGATCATCTCCTAAAATCATCAGCTCAATCTAGTGGCCTTAATGTAGTTTTTGATTGCGATATTTCTGGAAAATACTGCATTATGGCCACTAGGTGGAGCCGACGATCATAGGATATAATCATACTGCAAACACTACTCTGATCATTTGTGGTACCTGTGCGAATGCTTAAGACATATGCACGGTGAACTTTTAATCAATAGGCCCCTCATTTTTAATCATTTCTATTCCCATTAGATCTTTTATCCTGATAGGCGTTCTCCTAGGCAAAGTGCGTGTTTGTAAATGTTATAAAAGGTAAACATGATATATTCAGTAATATATTGATTGGTCCAAGAATCAAATTAGGACTTGAGCTCTTGGAGCCAGACATCACAAAGCATGTTGAAGCTTTTACTGCATCTGATGAAACGCTTGTATAGACAACTACTGTATACAGAAGCATTAAAACACGTTATAAACATCTAATTTTGCTTACAACCAAAAAGGCTAAGGCTGCTTTTACTGTGCAGTGCTTGTAAAACGTCCTATGCACTTAGCATAGCGTATACGAGGAGAATAGCAGGTTAAGTCATAGTGTTCCAGCTCCTTAACAACCAGTGATATCTAAATGTATGCCTCCCCCAAGTACCTCCTTGGTGGTCAGCATGCTCCAGCTCCTCTTGTGCAGGACCGATGCTACCACCGGAGGGGGGAGGAGCTGGGAAGACTGGGTAGGACAGCTGGGAGCATCGGCTCTGAGAATGTGAGGAGAAGAGGGGGGTGGCCAGACTGACTCCTCCACAGGAGCTGAATAATGGTGACCACCATGGGGGTCAGATATTCACTGGTTGCTAGGGACACTGGCGGCTGCCTGTTTTTTAACAAGCAGCATCTTTGTGCAGCGTGACCCCAAAAACGCACCTAAAAAAAACACACCCTGCGTGTGTTTTTGGTACGTTCCCCTTTAGAAATTAAACCGAAGGTGCAATGCTTGGTGCTCTTTTGGCGCGTTTACCATAGGAAATGAAATGAATTACATGGAAGGTGCAATCTTTGGTGCGCTTTTTAAAAGCGCACCAAAGATGCTACATGCAGAACTTTTCAAACCGCAATGTGCAAACGCAGAGCAGCAATGTCAAAAGTCACATAGGATTTAAAGGGGAATCATTTTGATGAAAGGTCCCTAAATTGGTTGAAAAAGTTGCACTGCACTATTATGTGCTGTATATTATGTCTGGCATTATTACCGTAGTTTAATACGATTTGCAGTCAAGCACAATAGGCTTATGAAAAAATACACACTGTTTTCTGACCAGATATCGGATATCACTGTAAATACAAAAGCTTTTATGACAGATATTTAAGAATCTCTTATCTGCCCCATGAGGTCTTCTTAAAGATTTCACGTGCTTAGCCAGAGATGGGTTTCCATTTTGTGCTTACTTAGTTAACATTTATTACACTTTCCAACACCCAAAGTATTTGGGGTGACTTATTACTACATACTTCATATACAAGTTATTAAAGCGGCGCCTAAAATTCATCATCATCGTCTTTTGTACTCTTTAAAGACAAACTACCTGACCTGATCTCTACTGTTGAACCCAAAATGCCGCGTGCAGTTACTGACAATACCCTTGTCTGCTGGTAATTGTAAGCTCTTTGGCACATCCCCACCTGCACCTTTTTTTCTGCGAATCCAGTGCGAGTTCAGCCATACAACTGTATGGCTGAACTCGCATCGCACAGACATCGCATGTGATCGGCACCTGTGGTGTGGGTGCGAATCACATGCGATGTCTGAGATCGCTATAGTGTGAACCTTTCTAAAGCAGAACACCAAGCTACCAGCTAAATACAAAAGCAGACAGAGAAGTCAGGTCCTGAACTCCAAAATACTACAATAAAGACTACATTGTGTAGACTTTACTAGAACCTGTACAGTGTGACTGAACAATGGAGACGCAGCACACTGATGAGATGATCACTCTACTCTGTCCTCCATGTAGAAAGCATGCAATGTAAAATGAAAAGCAAAAATGATGTATAATATCCTATTGATGTTTAGCTTTAATTTCAAATATTAAAGAGCAATTATAAGTTCTGGCACAGTCTGACTGCTCATTTATTTCACATACTTTTACACAGATGACCAGATCACCAAAGATCCTTGGAAATGAGACAGGAAGGTCTAGCACATGTTTAAAGTGGTTGTAAACTCTATTACACCACATATACCTACAGGTAAGCCTATAATAAGGCTTACCTGTGGGTACAGTGAATATCTCCTAAACTTGCACAGTCAGTAATAGGTACAGTCGGAAATAGGTACAGGGACTCCTCTCTTCAAAATTGACGCTCATCTCCACCCAGGGTTGGTGCAAGGATTTGTGACACTCTAGGCGAAACCTAGTTTGCCTCCACCCCCTACCCATCTCTAAGTTCCGTCCTTTGATCCCACCCCCTACCCACCTCCCAGTACTGCTCCTTTTAGAGAATCCCGTACCAAGTATTTTGTGGTGCTAAATAATTTGTATGGAATTTGTTAATAATAAGAAATGCAGTAAAATAGATCCTCTGCAACCAGCAACAAAAGATCCACCCCAGGAACAATAGGCCCCTACCAGCCAGCATTGGCTGCTGGGAGATCTACTGTTGGCAAACCCCTACCAGCCAGCAGACAGCATTAATAGACCCTCCAGCAGCCAGAAACAATAGACCCCTCCCTCAACAGTAAATCCCGCCCAACAACAATTGACCCCCCCCCCCCCTCCCAGCAACAACATAAGGCAACCTCACAACAATAGACTCCTCCTTTAACAATAAACCGCACCCAGCAACCAGCATCAATGGACCCTCCAGCATACCGCAGCACCCCTTGCCATTACATACATCCATACATTCAGTATTGGAGGTGCCCCATTAATACCAAACTGCATTCCTGCTGAAAAAAAGCCCTGCCTATGGTACCTTTTATATAATAAAGAAATGTGAAATGATAATGAAAATTCAGTTTGCCACCCAGTATAAACTTTACCCTGCCTGACACAAGACTGCATGGTGTTTCAAAGAAACAGGTCTGTATCTATGTCCCCAGTTCATTTATACAGTAGATCTGATGAAGATGAATTATTAATTTTCCTACAAACCTGATATTCATTTCTTCAGTAACCTCTTTCATGCCAGACTGAAGAGCAGACAATGTTTTAGAGCAGTTTGCCTTTTGATCACCAGACAAAATTTTCTCCATTGCCTGTGATGTGGACTTCAACTGTCTCCAGGATTTGTTTAGCTGTGCCTGTAAAACCTGAAATGTAAAAGTAAAAATGTATTACCTTTCCTTATTTTTTTTCAGAATGCTAAACAATGTATATAAAAAAATGGAGAATGTAACATGTTAAACAACATAACACATGAATCTATTATATCAACATCATATTTGAGTCTCCTGACCTATGCATGTCCTAGATCAGTGATGGCGAACGCGTGGCACGCGTGCCGCTGCCGGCACGCCGAGCCGTCTCTGTGGGCACGCCGTGACTACAGTCATACAGTCACGCCGTCCGCTCCCGCGGACTACATCTCCCACAGTTCTCTGGGGAGAACCCTCCCTCCCAGAGAACACTGAAGCCACGCCCCCCGCTGACATCTGACGCACATGCGTGGGAAATCACCTGACACAAGGACACCACCGGAGCGACTAGGCCTAGGGCGAACGGAGCAACCGGAGCAACTGGGGACTGACCCAAACACCGATTTCAGAAATTCAAGTGAGTTTTATAACCAATTGCCGACCGGGCCATAGCCAAAAGATGGCTACAGCACGGTCGGCTTATTCTGGGAGGGCGTCCATGGACGTCCTCCCAGAGAATCTTGCTCCCGCGCGCCCTACAGTGGGAGGGGAGAGGGGAAAAGACAGAAATGCAATGCTCTGCCCATACTATGCAATGCTGTGCAATACTCTGCCCATGCTGTGCAATACTCTGCCATGCTGTGCAATACTCTGCCCATGCTGTGCAATACTCTGCCCATGCTGTGCAATACTCTGCCCATGCTGTGCAATACTCTGCCCATGCTGTGCAATACTCTGCCCATGCTGTGCAATACTCTGCCCATGCTGTGCAATACTCTGCCCATGCTGTGCAATACTCTGCTGTTAATTAGTTGTAAAAACTGTACGAATTGTTTTTTCTAAACTAAAACCTCGTTATTCAGGTTTATTTTCCGTGTTGGCACTTTGAAAAAAATAAGTCGTTTTGGTTTGCAGTTTGGGCACTCGGGCTCAAAAAGGTTCGCCATCACTGTCCTAGATCAGTGGTCTCCAAACTGCGGCCTGGGGGCTGGATGTGGCCCTTTTCTTGCTTTTATCTGGCCCTTGGGGCACGATTTGCTCCAATCTCAGCAACAGTGGGGCATAATTCCTGCCACTGACACCGACAACGGGGCACTATTCCCCCCACTGATAACAATGATGAGGCACTATTCCTCCCCCTGATTTCAAATATGGGGCACTATTCCTCTCATTGACACCAACGACGGGGCACTATTCCTCCCAATGATCCCCCTAATACCAAAGAGTGGACAGTGACACCAGGACATTATCTACTTCGCCGGCCACAGTCCCGCCCCCCTAAAGTTTGAAGGACGGTAAACTGGCCCCTTGTTTAGAAGTTTGGAGACTCCTTGTCCATGGGGAATAGTCATTGATCAAATCTCTAAATTTTATAACTGAGAATATGATGGAAACAATCTGCAGTTTTAATATTTTGCTGTTTATGTAACCAGTTAGATTTCTAGTGCTTCATAGATTTTCTATCCCCTCTACATCTCATTCTACAAACAGCTACCTGTAAATAAAGAGACACTACATTTAAAACAGTTAAGCAACTCAGGGGCAGGGAAAAAAGGTGAGAATTCGGGGAGCCAACAGTGTAGCAACAGTGGGAGTAGTGGTTTGAATCCCAACACTGCCTGCATTGAGTTTGCATGTTCTCATTGTTCTTGCTTGGGTTTCCTCCCACAGTACAAAGGTTTCTTGGTCCTAGTATGTGTATGTATTTATGTGAGATAGGGACCATAGATTGTGAGCTCCTTGAGCGCAGGGCTGATGTGAATTTACAATATGTTAAGCACTGCGAAAATTAAATTTACCCTGTGCTACATAAATATCTGTAAAAGAAAAAAAAAAATTCAGAAATAAACCAGTACAAAAAAAACATCTAAGATGGAAAATTTCAATCCTTTAGACGCCCAGGTACGACATGTTCTTTTTGTTAAAGGTTATTTTATTTTTTTTAATGAGGATCTTATGATAATCATCATCTTATATTTTTAATAATAAAAACATGTCCAGATAAAGTCACAGTGCAGAAACACAGCAACCTCTACCTCTAGTTCTTGATATCTGCTTTGGAGTTCATTAACATCTTGAGCCTCATGGGGACTCTCAGCATCAAGCTTCTCTCTTGACCTCTGCAGTAGCAGTTCCAGGTCTCTCTTCTGTGCTTCATATCTAATAAAACAATATGCAGATTTTTAGAGCGTCAAAACAAATGAAATCTTGGAAACATATACAGGTTTATTCTACAAAAAAATACATGAAGCAAAGCATTTGGATAAAGCAGCCTTTCGCAAACCTATTTACCACTGAGGAATCCCTGAAATAATTTTCAGGTCTTTGGGATCCTCTGCTAAAACCATCTAATTTTAAGTCAGTGGGGAAAATACCACTTTTATCTAGTTTCCCTGCTTGTCAACATTTCTGATTGATTATGTCAAGTATCATCGTATGGTCGAATCAAATGTATATTTTGATTATATGTTTTTATATTATATATCAATAAATTGATATGCTTTTTCTTATTGAATTGCCTCATTGGTGCTTACCTCACTTTCAGACAATTGGTCTCAATTAAAAATCCCATTTTATCTGCAAGAGATTATCTTTTCTTTTCTACTTATTACCAGGGATTAGAGAGACACTGTCTGTTCTGGAAACTGTCCAATTATATAATTTTACCACTTTTACCTAGATGGGCAGTAGGAAGGATGTCTATACACATAGGCGACCAGTGGGAAAATGTCCTTCACATAGGTGGCCAGTTGCAAGAATGCCCCGACAGTGGTGGTCAGAACGCAACTAAGCCGGCCATACATGGAATACAATTTGACTTGATCAGCAGGGACTAGTTGAATTTCAATCCATGTAAGGGCAGGCTGGTTGTACAGAAGTCGATCTACCAATCGACTTCTGTACAACCAGCCTGTCAGAAACTTCCGTATCGATCGGTGCTGCTGGTTAAAGCAGAAGTCTCCCCACTCTCAGAAAACAATAACTCGGATGGAAGGTGGAAGGACCCGATTCCCTCATCCACACACTCAATGTGGATGGGGGAATGGAGTACTTTTTTGTTCATTCAACCCGCTGGTTGAACGAAAAAAAATGAAGCATGTATGGGCTGCTTTACAGACAACAAAAACAAGCATTTGTGCCATGCTGCTGGCTCTGCCAAGTGGCATTGGCCCTAGCTTATGCAGGAACAATCAAATGCGAGGTCAAACAGCCACAGGTCAAGGAACTCCTATCCACCTCTAGGGGAACCCTAGGGTTTCACGAAAACCTGGTTGAGAATGGTTGGGTTAAAGTGCAGTTACCCATAGTAACCATTCAGAATTCACTTTACATAGATACAGATTGTAATGTGATGTAACTAGCTAAGAGGAATATTTCATTCAATGACCAACACCCATTTACCTAAATTGCATACATCTTTAGACCATTCTCTTTATGTCTGTCTGTGTCAACAAGCTTTAGACCCCTTTCACACCGAGGCAGTTTTCAGGCACTTTAGCGCTGGAAACAGCCTCTGCTAAACGCCTGAAAACCACCTACCATTCATTCAAGTGTATCTTTTCACACTGAGGTGGTGCGCTTGCGGGACATTGCACTGTATTTAGCGCTCCCAAAACGTTGGAGAAATTGTAATGAATGGCCAGCACTGCAACACAGGAGTTTTTAACCCCTTCTTTGGGGTTAAAAGCCCCCCGCTAGCGGCCGAAAAGCGCCACTACAACGAGCAGCGCTTTAACGCTAATGCGGCCGTGGCCCCAGTGTGAAAGGGGTCTAAGGTTTGTGTTGATGGCATCAGTTTGACACTAGTTTGGGATGCTTCTAAGTTTATTCAAAATTCAAAGACACAGTTGCATTTGACTGGCAGTTAACCTCATTCTGACCTCAATTGGACCTGCTCCAAGTATATTTTGCAATCCCATAGACATGTATGTGGAATGCAAAACCCAATTTTATAGGAGTTTTACTAATATATAAATAATATTTGCTGAACATTCTTTGAATTTTTAAAGAATATTCTTCAACATTTCCCAGAAAGTGTCCCATCTATGGCCAAATATCCTATGGGCAAGACCCATGTTGGTCATACATAGTGGAAATTTAAAGGTGGCTTGATCCGTCAACATTTAACTACAATTCTTTAGCATGAGAATTAACCTGACTGGATACAATTTGATTGGATTGATTATATATACTGCGTATTCACATTACATTGTTGATGCCCTATTTAAAAAAAAAAATTATTTGCATGGGTACATTGCACATCTGCATATCTATGCTTACATCTGTAGCTGTTTGTCTAGGGTAGGGCCTTTTGTCTCAGTGTCTTTTGGGATACTGCCTCCATTCTGGTGCACAGCCTTAGAAATCTGAGAATAAAATAGGTAATGCATGTTAAAAATACAACTTACTGCCAAATCATTATTTTTTTCTACAAAGAAGTGGCCCTATAGTTTACACACAAACAGCTTGCGCTCTCCTCCTGTATAATTGGGAGCAAACTCAACAGATATAGCATGCTTAAGACCATCTGTCTTCATAGACCATTTAAGTCCCTGTGTAAATGGGCATCAGCCAAAGAAACACATTGGCAAATGAAAAAACAAGAAAAAATAAATAAATAAAAAGTTACCTTCACTGGAACGAAGGAGCCAAGCCCAACCCCTGAAAAACAACCCCAAACCCATAATTCCCATCCACCAAATGATTTGAACCAGCAAGGTCCATAAAGACATGGATGAGCAAGTTTGAGGTGGAGGAACTTGACTGGCATGCACAGAGTCCTAACCTCAACCCGATAGAACACCTTTGGGATGAATTGTGGAGACTGCAATGCGCTTCTGGAAGAATGGTCAAACATTCCCATAGACGCTCCTAAACCTTGTGGACAGCCTTCCCAGAAGAGTTGAAGCTGTTATAGCTGCAAAGGGTCAACTCAATTTCGAACCCTACGGACTAAATCTGGGTCGCCATTAAAGTTCATGAGAGTGTAAAGGCGGGTATCCAATACTTTTGGTAATATAGTGTATTTTAATCCTTTAGTCATCTGGAATATTTAAGAGCTCTGCAGCATTACACAGTTGCAAACTGTTCCACTGTAACTGCCAAGAATGATTCCCAAATAACAAACTAGAAGTTAGAAGAGCCAGTTTGTTTTGACTCGAAGCCTGAAGTCTTTTGTATAGATCAAAGCTGATTTATGACAGATTCCAAGTAAACTAAACACAGCAAAATATTTCAGTAAGATCAGCAGGAGGTGAATGTCAGTTTTAAACTGCCTGCAAAAAGAAAGCATGAAAAAACGCAATAACCAAACAGTAAGGCTTTACTGTCCGGGTGCCAGAGATGTGCAGACTATTAGCGTCTGGTTTACAACTACTGCTAAACAAACAAGGTGGGGATGAGTTGTTAGGATTCTTGCAAAAATTTGTTCTAAGTGCTTTGAGACTTTAAAAAATATATTTTTCTCCCAGCAGTAGTGCACTGCTTCTGTGCAGAGTATACCGGAAGACTTACCATACAAGTTAGCTGATCACATACACACTAGCAGAACAATCGAGCAACAGTGTTTGATGCAAGGTTAACTGTAGCAAAGGAGCAGCAAAAATTAGTAATATATGCTTTTTATTTTTATATTATACTTTGCCACCTAAACCCTTTAGCTAACCTCAAACTAAAATCTTAATACTTTATGTTGCTTAGCGAGTTGTTCACCTGCAGCACCCTATTCTCACTCTATTCACATACCTGTGTCTTCAGTTTGCAGGACTGATCAACAGATTTTTGCTTCTGGATGAGTTGTTTTAATTCACTGACATATGACTCCAGTTCGCCATGGACAATCTGGAAAAGGGAGGAACAGAAAACATTTAAAGGGCCTATTCACACTATTGCATTTCTGCATGTTACATGTGCTGGTTTTATGCAGTGCCATTTTTTCTGAATGGCAACCCAACGTATCTGGTTGATGGATGCGAGCTGTAGTGTCGCGCACCAGTATTCCGTGCAGTGTACTGCCTGAAATGGTGCACTTCTACTACATAGTCTGCAAAAAAAAAAAGTAAAGAAATGCCCAAGTGCTATAGCAGCTGTGAGTTTGTTTACATGCCAGCACTGCTGTCGCTGTAATTGTTATGGCAGCACCAGGAAATAGGTCAAAGGAAACCTGTACTGGAAGAAAATTGTAAATGGCTATTGCTGACCTTCTTATAGAAATGTGTCAGGGCTGGGTTTAGCCCTTCCTTCTCTGACCTGGGCGCTCAGCTTTCGGCTTATATCCAGCTCCTATATCTCCACAGTTACTCAGCTGTTGATGATATCCTGCTCGTCAGTCCTGCCTACTTAAGCCATCCAGTTCATAGGATCTCTGCCTTCGCTTTGGTCAACATCACAGATCTCCCTGCGATCCTGTTCAAGACTTGCTTTGCTGACATCCCTTCTGGCTCCAGATCCTGCTTGCTGTTCCACTACTTTGATCCCTGACTCCTAGCTTGGCTGACTATCCATTCCAGTTACTGAACTTTGGCTATGTTTTGACTACGTTGGTTCTTTTTACTTTTATTATTAAACAAGTGTGATTTAACTTCTGTCTCGGCCTGATTTCATGGTTTCTGACAAAATGCCAGTTTTACATGGTAAGAATTAGTTAAAATGTGACAATATGTGGACAACACAATGCCAGTTATTACAATATGTAGTCAATAACCCTTAGGCACCATTCACACCTGAGCGTTTCGATTTACTGGCATTTTTTTAAGCTTTTTGCAGCTATTTATAAAGTGTTTTAGAAGTGTATTACAAGTGTTTCACAGCTTCAGGTGTTTTTGTTTAGTTTAATTAGTGGTGTCAATTAAACTGTCACACCTCGTACATATTATTAGCACTCCAACGATCTTCAAATAATGTCCAAATGTTTCATTCTAAGTGATCACATCACAGTGGAAGAGTGAAACATTTCAGGGCCACACAGGACCCCTTAAGTCAGGCTGGTGCTTGCGTGGCCCTGAAACATTGCATAAACCATTTGAAAAATCTTTCAATAAAATGTTTGGATATTATTTGAAGATCCCTGGTGTGCTGGCAATACTGTATGTAAAATAATCTGTGATGTTATCAGTTTCAAGCTGGCAATTGCAGCAGCACCAACCTACTTCTTATGCTGGCCATACACTATATGAAAAATCGGCCAAACCCATTGTCGAAAAAAAAATGAACATTTGGCCGCAAGCGCAAATAGTACCATCATGTAATGACCAATAAATCACTCAGTGGACATAAATGAATGCATTTTTTTTTTTTTTTTACATACCTAGTGCAAACAGTTTGGACGGGAAACACATTAACCACTTAAGGACCGAGCCTTTTTTTGAGATTTGGTATTTACAAGTTAAAAAAAATTTTTTTGCTAGAAAATTACTTAGAACCCCCAAAAATTATAAAAAAAAATTTCTAACACCCTAGAGAATAAAATGTTGGTCGTTGCAATACTTTGTCACACCATATTTGCGCATCGGTCTTACAATCGCACTTTTTTTTTAAAAAATACACTTTTTAAAATAAGGCAACAGTAAAGTTAGCCCAATTTTTTTATATTGTGAAAGATAATGTTACGCCGAGTAGATTGATACCCAACATGTCACGCTTCAAGATTGTACCCGCTGGAATGGCGACAAACTTTTACCCTTGAAAATCTCTATAGGCAACGTTTAAAAAAATTCTACAGGTTGCATGTTTAGTGTTACAGAGGAGATCTGGAATTAATGGTCCCGCACTACCGATCGTGGCAATACCTCACATGTGTGGTTTGAACATTGTTTTCATATGCGGGCGCTACTCACGTATGCGTTTGCTTCTGTACGCGAGCTCGGCGGGACGGGGTGTGTTAAATAAAATGTAAAACAAACAAGAAAAAAAATGTTTTAATTTTTACACAGTTAAAAAGTGTCACTTCTATTCCTATTACAATGAATGTAAACATCCCTTGTAATAGAAAAAAAGCATGACAGGACCTCTTAAATATGAGATCTGGAGTCAAAAAGATCTCATATTTACACTAAAATGCAATAAAAAAAATAATATTTTTTGTCATTTAAAAAAAAATGTCCCTTTAAGAGCTCTGGGCGGAAGTAACGTTTTGACATCGCTTCCACTCTGCAATGTTATGGAGATGGGTGGGTGCCAGGGTGAAGATTTGATCGCCTCCGACACTGCCGACGGCTCCAGTAAGCGGCAGAGGGCCTCTCTCCCGCCGCCAATAAAAGTGATCTTGCAGCGTATCTGCCGCAGAGACCACTCTAGTCGGAAAGCGGACCGCCTGCTGAACAAGAGGATATGGGGGTTTTGGCAGCTAGCTGCTGCCATAACAATATTCCCTTTCAAAGTTAAAACGTAAATTCGGCATGCGGCGGTCCGTAAGTGGTTAACCTTTCAATTTATCGTTCGTTAGAAAATATTTTAACTTTTACTTTGTTTTTTCAGCTCAAAACTGTCCGAAAAATGAACGTCTAAATGACTGAATTTTGGCATATTTTTCGTATAGTGTATGGCCAGCCTACTCCAAGAATGTGTGCTATGGAAATATTGCTTGCCTTTCTAAATCTAGGCCATTTAACATTGGGGTTGATTTACTAAAAGAGGAGTGTGCAAAATATGTTGCAGCTGTGCATGGTAGCTAATCAGCATCTAACCTCAGCTTGTTCAATTAAGCTTTGACAATAAAAGGTAGAAGCCGATTGGTTCCTTTGGAGAGCTGCACCAGATTTTGCACTCTACTTTTAGTAAATCAACCCCAATGTGTTGCCTCAGAAAAAATAATGTGAGCCAATGCCATCTTGGGTCTAGAAGTGTATACCCATCTTACTAGTGATACTTACAGGAGCAGTTAAGCGATTTGTTTAGTTAGTAGGCAGAATGAGTAGTAAAGCAGTACTCACTTTCCATCTCTGACGAAGATCGGCGCTGACCTTATCTACTGCCAGCTTCTCCTTATCAGAAGAAATGGTTCTCATTTGATCTGCTGCTTTCAGGAATTTTTCAAGATTTCGCACGCTAAACTTGCCCACAGTTTCCTAGCCAAAAAAAAATTAAAAATATATAAGGCATTAAGAAATTACAGTTTTAACTGAATATAGATTCACTTTAACACTATTTAAAGCAAAGAATATTTTCAGTGCTAGGCAACTCACAAACATCACCAAATCCAGCAAGGTATTAACTATAGGGTCATAAATTTTAGTGGTAAAATACAAAAGAATGAGTGAAAATAAAGAAACACAAACCTCATACTGTGAAATGAACTCCTCTGGGGTGACTTTCTGTCCCAGCAGTGTCATCGCACTTGTTATATAGGTTTCCAGGTCCCCCTTTGACCTCTCAAAATGAATTTTGATGTCTTTTTCAAGCAAATGTTTCTCTGGAGGGTGTAGGGTGTACCCCATTCTGGACACCAACTCCTGAATGAGAAATGTTTAGTTAGAATGTCAAGGTCCATTCTTACTACAAACACTGTATATTTTATATTAGAGTCTGATACAAAATGTAAAATAAATCCTAAGTTAATTATTAAAGCACAGCTTGAAATATTTAGCACTTGACCCTCCCTCCTAGATTGTAAGCTCTAACGAGTAGGGCCATCTGATTCCTACTGTATCGAATTGTATTGTAATCGTACTGTCTGCCCCTATGTTGTAAATCGCTGCGCAATCGGTCAGCACTATATAAATCCAGTATAATAAAAAATAAAAATAATAATTTAGCAAGGATAAGGATACACTAAGTGGAATAACCTTCCTTAACGTGCATCTGAACCCTAAGAACTTGTTTGTTCCCTTTGGACCTCTTCATTCTACCTGAGCAAACTATGCATTGTTGGGGAGACTTAGGCTACTTTCACACTGAGGCAGTTTTCAGGCGTTTTAGCGCTAAAAACTGAAAACTGCCTCTCATGCCTCCCCAGTGTGAAAGCTCGAGTGCTTTCAAACTTGGGCGGTTTGCTAGCGGGACAGGAAAAAAGTCCTGCAAGCCGCATCTTTGGAATGCATGGGCAGTGCTTCCGAAGGGCCTGAAAAGCGCTTTGGGAGCACCACAACACAAGCGCTATTAACCCCTTCTTCAGCTGCTTGCTAGGGTTAAAAGCACCCCACTACCGCTAACGGACCCACCTCCCCGGTGTGAAAGTACCCTTAAGGCTTGTCAGGGCTCGGCCTTTCCTTCTTTGTGCTCAGGTTGCTCAGCTGTCCGTTAATTGTCAGCACTCATCGTTCCACAGTGACTCGCCTGTTGATCATCTCCTGCTCATCAGTCAAGTCCACAGCCAGCCCCTTCTGGCTATTGAGACTGCCTGGTTAATTTCATCAATTGCCTTCGCCTTGGTCAACATATCTAGAGGCTCTCTCTGCTGTGTTCCTGTTGAAAGACTTGCCTGGCTGATGTCCCTTCTGGTTCCTGATCCTGTCTACTGCCTCTAACTACGCTGATCTCTGGCTTCCTAATTACCTGGCTTTCTCTGACTACCCAACTTGGCTACCGAACCCTGGCTATGTTTTGACTACGTTTACCAGTTGTACCATTTTATTAAAAGATATGATTTTTACTGCATTTTTTGTCTTCGTCTGTTTCATGGTTCCTGACAAGGCTGAACTCCAGGCTAGCGAAAACTAACCCTTGCAGCGGATTCCCCACTGCAATGCAAGTGTTAAATGCTCTTTGATTTAGTGGTATAGCAATGAGGCAAAATACATACCTTATTTTTCAATCTTACAGCCTTCCCCACTTTTTAAGATCTGTAACCCAAAGCTACTACTTTGATGCCCAAGTAATTGAGGCTCTCTGACGTCTTAATGTACAATGCAAAACCAATAAGGGTGTATAAGGTCCGTCCACATTATGGCAGTATAGGACAATCAATGACAGCACCAGCTGCCAATTGAGCGAGAAATAAAGTAATTCACCTTATCCATCACCATCTAGACAAAATGTGCATCTAACCCTTACAGGGCGAAGGGGGGTCCCACTGCCAGAGTTACTATTTTTACTACAACCTGGAGTTAAAATTTTAAAGCATTTCTAAACCTTGTGAAAATAAAAGGAAAATCTAAAAAAAGAAAACTATTGCAGCTGTCGCATCTAAGGACTGGTAAGCTACAATATATTACAATATTACATTTTTGTTTGCTTTAACAAGCATCACATAGTATTTGCTTTTTTTGTTACTTCGGTCATGTATTCAGGAGATCTTTGTGTTGTACAGTTGACTTCATAAGTGTCTCATTCTCAATACCCAGCTCAGCTGGTCCCACTCAGGGAAATTGTATACACTTTATTTCTGAACACAAGGCATTAGTGGATTTAACTAGACAGAATTCAAATTACCTGAACTTTGTCATGAGCTTGGACTATATTCCTTTTCAGGCCATCAACACTGAAATGCTGCATGTCTTTACGAGTGAGAATAAGATGGGCCACAGAATGGACAGTCATCTCCGCTTCGGCAAGTTCCTCTTGATGAACAATCCCATTCTCATAAAAATCCTAGAAAGATCAAATATTATAAAATATGGAAAGGATAATCAATTCAAAACTACTATCTCTAGTAGGAGTCACATTCATCTGGACTTGTTCTGTAATGCTGCAGGTGTTTCCTAGCATCTTCAAGCTGCTATTTAAATTCTGAGTGTCAGGAACATACCCATCATTCATATCAACAAAAGGTAGTACCAACACCTTGATCCAATCATCATAGAATGTGCAGATGTTTATTGTCCAAGAACAGGATAGGAATTGCGCTCAGTGTGATTACTTATACTCATTTCACATCTGAATACAAAGATAAATAAAATAAAAAAATACATACACAACACACACACACACACACACACACACACACACACACACACACAGTGAGGGGAAAAAGGTATTTGATGCCATGCTGATTTTGTAAGTTTGCCCACTGACAACATGATCAGTCTATAATTTTAATGGTAGATCTATTTTAACAGTGAGAGACAGAATAACAACAAAAATATCCAGAAAAACGCATTTCAAAAAAGTTATAAATTGATTTGCATTTTAAGGAGTGAAATAAGTATATGATCCCCTATCAGCAAGATTTCTGGCTCCCAGGTGTCTTCTATACAGGTAACGAGCTGAGATTAGAGCACTCTAAAGCCCCATACACACGGTCGGATTTTCCGATGGATTCTGTCCTATCAGACAATGTTGTTGGAAATTCCGACCGTGTGTAGGCACCATCGGACAGTTTCCATCGGATTGTCCGACGGACAAAGTCCTATCTCCTGCTGGATAGATTTTTTGACAACAAAGTCCGATCACACCAAATCCGATCGTGTGTAGCGAATTCCGACGGACAAAGTGCTACGCATGCTCAGATCACATTACAAGACCAAAGCTATTGGCTACTAGCCTCTACGTAGTCCCGTCGTAGGCAACAAACGTCACCACGTTCAGAATGATCGGATTTTCCGACAACTTTGTCCGACCGTGTGTACGCAAAACCAACATCGGACAAAGTACGACGGACATGATCCGACGGACCTGGTCCTCGGATAATCCGAGCGTGTGTATGGGGCTTTAGAGCTAAGTTTACACTATTGCCAATTGGATGCGGATTTACCACATCCAATTTGCATAGCAGGAGATTGTGACCGTCTCTCTATGGAGCCGTTTCACACATCTCCACAATGGCTCAGATGCGAATTGCACAGGAGTCCTGTGCATCTTTTGGTCCGTTTCAGGTCCAAATTCAGCCCAAAATTCAGGCTGAAATCGGACCAGAACGGTAAATGGTGACACACCGGACTTCTGCCGTGAGCCAGAGTATGCTGCAGTGTGAACCCAGCCTAAAGGGAGTGCTAATAATCTTAGCTTGCTTTTTTTTGGTCCGTTTCAGGTCCAAATTCAGCCCAAAGAGCTGTCCAAGTATGTCAGGGACAAGATTGTAGACCTACACAAGACTGGAATGGGCTACTAGACCATCGCCAAGCCAGCTTGGTGAGAGCAGGACAACAGTTGGTGTGATTATTTGCAAATGGAAGAAACACAAAATAACAGTCAATTTCGCTCGGTCTGGGGCTCCATGCAAGATCTCACCTTGTGAAGTTTCAATGATCATGAGAACGGTATGGAATCAGCCCAGAAATACACAGGAGAATCTGGTCAATGATCTAAAGGCAGATGGGACCATTGTCACCAAGAAAACGATTGGTAACACACAATGCCTGCAAGGTCCCCCTGCTCAAGAAAGCACATGTACAGGTCTGTCTGATGTTTGCTAATAAACATCTGAATGATTCAAAGGAATCAAGCTCTTTGGCTTCAATTCAACTCTCCATGTTTAGAGGAGGAGGAATGCTGCCTATGACCCCAAGAACACCATCCCCACCGTCAAACATGGAGGTGGAAACATTATGCTTTGGGGGGAAATATTATTCATTAGTAAAGTGCATGCATCAAAAATTCATGTGTTTTGAAGTCCATTTTGCAAACCCGGGAAAAATCTAAGACAGTGATAATAATCTTGGATTTTTCCTGGGATTGCAGAATAGACTGCAAATATTTTGAACACATATGAATTTTTGATGCATGCACTTTACTAATGAATAATATTTTCTTGCATTAAGCACTTTTTGTTCACTGTGTCAGCAGTTTTTTCTTTTGCACTTTTTTTTTTTTTTTAACAGCATTGCACATAATTTTTGTATGATAGAAGATTTTATGCAATGGATTGAATGTATTTCACACGTGTACAGTAAGGGATTTGGTTAATAAAAGTGGGTTCACTGTCACCAAATTGTGGGATTATAGATTTGTGCTGCTTGCTTCTTTTTTCTTGCCAAAAATTGAGACTTGCCGAGGCTCTTGCTGTAGACTTGCCGGGGCTCTTGGCACTGTAAATTTGCTCTTGGTAGAGACTTGCCAGGCAAATTTGCTACAAATTGAAAAAGCGTCAACTAGAACTTGTGCTTCAAGTGCTCTGCAAGCGTACAACTTGCCAGGGAAGATGTGCAGAAAGTTCACAAGACTTACAATTCAATACTGCCACAAATGTGTGGCAAATTATCCTTGCTATCTGGGAAGTCATGTTTTGCGAAGGGGTCAAATACTTATTTCACTCATTAAAATGCAAATCAATTTATAACTTTTTTGAAATGCGTTTTTCTGGATTTTTTTTGTTGTTATTCTGTCTCTCACTGCTAAAATAAACCCACCATTAAAATTACAGACTGATCATTTCTTTGTCAGTGGACAAATGTAGAAAATCAGCAGGGGATCAATACTTTTCCCCCTCACTGTACATAGAATAAGTGTGCTACCAGATAAATAATTTGATAAGTGCTGAAAAATCCAGTGTGAACAATCCAAAAATGCAGAATAGGTTACATATAAAGTGCACTACAAATTAAATAATTTGATAAATGTGGAGAATCAAATCAAATATATGCCCAAAGATGCTATATTGCACGTGGAAGAAATCAAAATATAAAAAAAGACATCCAAAAGAAACAAAAGTCCATCCACCAAATATTATTAAAATGTGCAGCTTCCTGGGTTGACCCACAGCATCATGGTGTGGTTTCTTCACCATTATTCACGCTGCTGTGGGTGAACCCAGGAATATGCACATTTCATTAACATTTGGTGGATTAACATTTGTTCGTTTTGGATGTTTTATTTTTTTTATATTTTGATTGCTTCCTGTACTATGCTCGCAAAGTGATTATCTTATTATCGTGGAAGAAACCGCTGGCTCCTACCCTCATGGCCTGGAAGGCATTCATTAACAAGGCTCTACCGCTGTATGAAGCTACATATCTCAGTAGAGGGGAACCAGATAAGTTTAAAAAGGTGTGGGGTGGCTGGATAGATGACAATTCAACTGCATCAGATCAATTGCCTCCTGGTAAATAGAACTATGTAGCAGATAGTGAGGCTTGTGTAAGCCTACATGGAACCTATAACCTCTTTTACTACTGCCATTTGGGGGTATCATACTGCACATAATGATTGTACATAGTTTATGTCCTCCCCCTTCCCCTTTTTTCCCCCTTTACTAGGATTTAATATGAAATGATTTATGGTGTCTGTTATTATTTGGTATGGGAGTTGCATTGTACACTGGTGCTGGGAATTGTAGTGTTGAATGTTTATTATGTTCAATGTTTGTATGCATCTTTTTCTATGTTTAAAAAACCTTTAATAAAAAAAAAATATTTTGATTGCTTCCACGTGCAATTTATATTGGACTTTGTGACTGTTCACATATATATTTTATTCGCAGCACTTATCAAATTATTTAGTCGGTAGTGCATTTTATATGTATATAAAGTTTATTTTACAAATGAATAATTAACACAGGGTATACACTGATGGCACAAATGTCAGAGTACAGTACTATGGTTTTCTAAATATAGTGCCTTGGGCAGTGTTTTTTCCCCTTTTAGATTGTACAGGACTATGCACAGAAGTACAGGGAGGAGTCACTCTTCTGCCTCATTTAGCTGAGCATCAACTAGTGAGCTCTTTAGACAGAAAACTATTTTCAGAAAAAGTTTGAAGTAGCCTAGTAAATGAGAAAAGCAGCTAAGAGGTCCACCTGTGTCATTTGATGATAAATTACTGCAACTCAGGTCAATACTATATTTTTTAATCTAATACCATAATCTTCTTTAAAATTACAAATTAGCCTGTGAATTAGTAAAATGATCAAAGGCAATACAAAAAAAAAAAATGACTGGCTTTAAACCCTTACAAAAGACCCTGTGATTTTTACTGAACAAAATACTCCAAAAGTTCCAGCTATGCACTGGTTCTTTCAGTATGAGGGATTTACCTGAATGTTGCTCATCACCGACTCCTCTGGGGTCTCTTGTGGGCGAGTGGTGGTGAGGACCTGTTCAGCACCTTCAGCCCATTCCTTTACTAACTCAACCAATTTTTCCAGCTTTTCAAGATTGCTCAGAATCTCTATGCAGGGTTGTACCGACTCAGCTGTCGTTGTACTCTTCTGTAACACAATGATCAGACATTATTTCAGCACTGTTACCTGAAAGATATTCCTAGACATATACAATAAGCATCTGTATCATTAGATTAACTGCATTGCGGTATGAAAACCAACACCTATGCTTATCTTGAAAGTGTATAAAAAGGCTTTTTTTGTTTCGGATAGAGTAAGAAATGGGTTAAACCAGCCTCTCTCAGGCTTTTTACACCAGACGAACCCTAGAAGTAATTTTGAGGTTTTGGGAACCCCTGCAAAAAACAAATTTATTGGGGGTCAGTGAAAAAAAAAATACCCCTTACATTGGTGGCCAGTGGAAAGAATTCTCCCCGTACAGTGGTGGTCAAAATGCCACTCCTAAGTTGCCCATGGATTATGCTATTTTCTTTCCTTCTACCATGGGTGGAAGGGAAATCCCTCCAGCAGTGCTATTTTGTTCTGCCAGCAGGAAGACTTCCCTGCTGGTAGAACACAGTGATCACTGCTGACTGCTATATCTGCCGGCAGTGATTGCAAGAAAAAAAAAACCTGAC
The DNA here is from genome assembly GCA_028564925.1 of Lithobates sylvaticus. Taxonomy (NCBI): domain Eukaryota; kingdom Metazoa; phylum Chordata; class Amphibia; order Anura; family Ranidae; genus Lithobates; species Lithobates sylvaticus. The sequence goes on along the minus strand of CM053038.1, from coordinate 85,336,948 downwards.
AGGCTGGTTGCACTGAAGTCAACCAATGGACCGACATCAATACAACCAGCCTGCCCATAGATGGATTGAATCTCAGCAGGTCCCTGTTAAACTGACCAGGATTCGATCCATCTATGGATGGATTTACAGACAGCTAAAAAGCTAACTGGAGTCATGTCGCTGGCTCTGCCAGGTGGCATTGGTCCTGGAATATTTCAGCCACCATCAAACTGGAGATCAATCAGCCACAGCTCATGGAACCCGTAGGAACTTCTGGAGAGACTCTTGAGTTCCACAGAACCATGCTTGAATATGGCTGGGCTAGACCTTCTACCAAGTTTTTTTTATTGTCTGTCTCCACTGGGAAAACTCATCTTTTGCTTTGTTCTGGTAACCATTGTCATTGACAGGAAAGCCTAAATCCAGTGAGGACAAATGTTCTGATAACAACTCTCCAAGATGGAAACTACACTTCCCAACAGGGGATCATATGGCGGCTTGGGATATCACACAGATTATATACTCATCAGATTCACAGCAGGAACTGCAAGTGCATTTGCTAGAAAGCTGAGAGACTTTCTATATTATAACCGAGTACACCAAAGATAAAGAGGCAGTTATTGGTGCAGTTTCACTACTTATAAAGGTTCACTGAACTGAAATCAGTATTAAACCCAAAAGCAAACATTATATTGCAGCTTACCAGTTCTTAGATCTAAGGGGTTGAATTCATTTTCTTTTTCAGGCTTTTTTCTATTTCTATCTGGTGGTCCAGACAGCAAGTATGTTGTTTTTCAAAAGCACAAGCTCTCCAGCATTAGTGTCTCACTATTTCAGGCGGTATGTTACTGGCCAGATCACCAGACGAAAACAGAAGAAAAGAAAACGAGTGCAGCCACCACATCTAATGATTGGTAAGCTGCCATACATTACATTTTTGCTTTTGGGTTTAATACGCTTGAAGCTTATATATTGTTTGAACAAAATAAGCAACTCAGATTGCTGGATATGCGAGTTCAACTATGTTTGTAATGTGTTTGGTGTTTAACATTTTTTTCTTTTTTTTTAATTTTACTCTTAAAAACCTGGCTGGTATATTTTGTAAAACAAAATCTATTTATAATCTTCCTGCAATCTTCTAACTGCCAAGTAGCTAAAGTGGATTATTATAGCATACTGATACACATACTTATAGTAGGATTCAAGTGCATCTCAAGGCAAAACCTTTCAAAAATGTCCTCAATGGTACGCAGATAGCAAAAAATAACCTGGCGGGGGTTTTAATCATAATCTAACCAAACTAAAAAGAAAAGTTTTGTCTATACATACAATTTATTGAATTTTTGTTTCCAGTTGAGTGGATGATTAGCAAGTTTTGTATAGATTTGTGCAGTAATGGGTTCACTTTAAAAAAAAAAAATTCAATAAATTTCAATACCAACTAACTTCATATATTAAAAAAGGTAAAAAACGTCTGCGCTACTATGTGTGGTTCTAGGAAAAAGTGGTTAATCAAATTAGCAGTGTTCCCACATGTAGCAATCAAAAATGTTATAATAAAAATGAAGCACTACCTCTCCAGATATCCAACACAAATATAAACCAAAGTGAAAAATTAACTCTGTTTTCTTGTGATGCGAAGTGACAATGATACCTACATTATTTGAATACCAATCACACAAAAAAAAAAACAATAAACAATAATAGTGATAACCCCTAAAGGGAGTCAGTGGTAAAAAAAAGGTATAAATGTGTCTATATAAATCCTTTAATAATAAGCTGAAAATTGTGAAGTACATGCTCAAATCAGACTATCAAACTGGAATAACTATACCAACTTATGTGAATAATAAATCATCTAAATAGTCTTTGCATAGTAAAAATCATAAGATTCAGTACATCAAATTAAGGCTCGTACACGCGATACAAAAATCAGAAGTAAAATTTCGTCCAACGAATGATCTGCCAATTTTCGGATCGTTAGTACGGTGCTTTTGACTTGCTGATTTTGTTTTTTCGGCGGACAAAAGCTGGATATGCAGACTAAAATTTTTTTGTCGAATGGCAACTCAACGTCCAATTTTCATTTCATTAGTACGGTTTTCATACGAAAAAAATCGTAAGAGCAAGACTACGCATGCTCAGAAACGAAAGAATACATACAACACTATTCAACACATTACGTCACTTCTGACGTTGTATTCAGTCATAGTCATAGTTAGTAAGGTTGAATAAAGACATCAGTCCACCCAGTTCAACCTGAGTGAGTGTCTACAATTGTCCCTATCCCTGTACATTGCACACTCACATCGGTCCCTACCCTCAAGGAGCCCACAATCCAAGGTCCCCATTCATATACTAGGGCCAATTTTTGGACAGAAGCCAATTAACCTACCTGCATGTCTTTGGATGGTGGGAGGAAACCGGAGTACCCGGAGGAAACCCACGCAGGCACAGGGAGAACATGCAAACTCCAGGCAGGTAGTGTCGTGGTTGGGATTCGAACCAGTGACCCTTCTTACTGCTAGGTGAGAGTGCTAACCACTACACCACTGTGCCGCCACGAGAATGCCGCCAGTCGTACGAGAATATTCATATGGCAGGTAACCTGTTCACTTTCGACATGAGACTAGCATGCAACAAAAAACACACAAACAGTCGTCCGAAAATCTGATCGTGTGTACGAGGCTTTAGTGCAAATGTCCTTACATGCTGTGCAAGTGATCATATATCCAATAAGAGACTTCCGTGAAATTAGTGTGCTTCTCTGATAAACACTAGGTGCTCTCCACCAGTCAAACTGTGTGCTCACCTCCCAAGGGAGACTCTGTTGGGGGTCTGAACTCGCCTCCTCCTGAGGGATATAAATACAGTGGTCTGCACCTTCTCTGATGGTATACCTCCATGTCATATGAATTAGAAAAACGAACATAGTGTTTAACTGTATAAAAAGGTGATCTTTATTAAAAGAAGTAATCTCACTCACATTTATAGGTGCACTGTATCTGGTGCACGCAGTTGGCTTGCTAGGTACATATAGGATATCCTTCTGGTCACTTAGACATTAGCAGCTACTGGTCCTTGTATTCTCCTGTAGCTGGCTGTTTGATTCCTGGTAGTGCGCGATGACGTCACAGGCATCAAAAGATCACCTTTTTATATGGTTAAGCATGAGTAGCTGCTAATATCTAAGTGACCAGAACAAGATCCTATACCCTAAATGTACCTAGCGAGCCAACTGTGTGCCCCGGATACAGTGCACCTATAAATGTGAGGGAGATTACATCTTTTAATAAATAAAGATGTAAGGACTAATTCAATGGACTGAATGTTATGATTAACTAGGAAAAGACTATTTAGATGATTATTCACATAAGTTGGTATAATTATTCAAGTTTGATAGTCTGGTTTGAGCATGTACTTATGCTTCAAAATGTTCAGCTTATCATTCTAAAAGGATTTATATAGATACATTTATACCTTTGCCTCTGACCCTTTAGGGGTCATCACTATTGTTTATTTTTTTGTGTGATTAGTATTCAGATACCGTAGGTATCCTTATCACCTGGCATCACAGGAAATAGAGTATTCATTTTTCACTTTGGTATATATTTGTGGTGTTCGATATTTATACTTTTATTATAACATTTTTAACTTGATATATTACTTCAACTCCTGAAATTCATGTAATTATGTAAGCAAATAACCTTCATATTAACAGTATGCATATATTTTAGAAGTGACGGGAAGACCCCAAGGGAGATTTTATCACTGGTGTACTAAAGACGCTGTGTATAATAGTCCAGTGAGCAACTTCTAACTAAAATATAAGGAAAATATCTGACCTGCAATGTGTGAATATATGTTCTCAGAGTTCGAGCCGAAACCTCAGTTTGTTTGGCAAAATCTCCTGCATGTGTGCCGTCAGGCTGGTCATCTTGCGCTTCACTGCCCATCCCTCCTTTTATCTCTTCCTCGTATAGCTTCAACTAAAATCACATGGAAAAAAAAAAAAAAACTGTACACTGGAGGAGAGCGACAAACATCCGACTAAAATCAAGAAGCAAATCATACTTCTAAAATAAGACAACAGAATCAAAATCATGACCACCAAGTATTTTCTCGACTAGTAATTATTGGTTTCATTGCAAATGAAATTGAATAAAAAAAACAAAAAACAAAAACAAAGGGCTAATTGAAATGAGTAAGTTTGAAGTGTAATTTAACATTTATTAGAAATGACAGCTCAGAGTAAAGAGCGATCATTTGTCAAATCGAGGAATTGTGGACAAGAGTTTCCAGAATGGTTCTTGGAAATCCCATTCTAAAGTCTTTTGAGAACGCTGACTGTGATGCTGTACTGAAATTAGAACTGTAGGTGTGAATGTGCAGTCCTTATAGCTTTATCCTTTTTAGCCTGGAAATGAGGGTGGGGGTTACATTTTGGCTACTTGGTGATAGAGGACAATGTCCCTGAGACTGCTATCAGCAAATAAAAATCAAGCCAGTGTTCTGACAAAATGTCGAACCTGGCAGAATGAGCAACCCACGTCATTTCAATTTCCTTTAACCACTTCAGCCCCGGACCAATTGGCAGCCAAAGGACCAGGCCCATTTTTGCGATTCGTCACTGCGTCGCTTTAACTGACAATTGCGCGGTCGTGCGACGTGGCTCCCAAACAAAATTGGTGTCCTTTTTTTCCCACAAATAGAGATTTCTTTTGGTGGTATTTGATCGCCCTTGCGGTTTTTATTTTTTGCGCTATAAAAAAAAAATAGAGCGACAATTTTGAAAAAAATGCAATATTTTTTACTTTTTGCTATAATAAATATCCCCCAAAAATATATAAAAAAAATTTTTTTTTTCCTCAGTTTAGGCCGATACGTATTTTTGGTAAAAAAAAAAAAAAAAAAAAATCGCAATTAGCGATTATTGATTGGTTTGTGCAAAAGTTATAGCATTTACAAAATAGGGGATAGTTTTATAGCATTTTTATTAATATTTTTTTTTTTACTAGTAATGGCGGCGATCAGCGATTTTTATTGTGACTGCGACATTATGGCGGACACATCGGACATTTTTGACACATTTTTGGGACCATTGTCATTTATATAGCAATCAATGCTATTTAAATGCATTGATTCCTGTAAAAATGACACTGGCAGTGAAAGAGTTAACCACTAGGGGGCGGGGAGGGGTTATGGTCTGTGACGTGTGTGTTTTTTTTACATTAGGGGGTGGGGCTGACGTCTGACGTCACTGATCGGCTTTCCCGATGACAGGGAACAGCCGATTAGTGACAGGCAGTGTAGGAAGCGCGGGGAGAGGTTTGTTTACACAGACCTCTCCCCGTTCTTCAGCTCTGTGACCCGATCGCGAGACACCAGCGGCGATCGGATCAGCTGGTCCCGCGGCCGTGGTTACGGAGCTCCCGACCGGCGCGCGACCCACGGCTGGGCTCTTAAAGGACCACGTACCGGTACGTGGTTTTGCCCAGCCGTGTCATTCTGCTGACGTATATCAGCGTGAGGCGGTCGGGAAGCGGTTAAACCATCGTGAATTGCAGATTTTGACGAATTGCTGATTCATTTCACAAATTTCGGTTTGGACACAACATCGGCAACCGAATAGAGTCTGGTGCACGATATTATGAGCAGAGATTGTTACTCCGCTCCGAAACTAGCCAACTTTGTCCTCGTTAGACGCTGTGCTGTGAAAACAAAACAAACAGATTTTTTGCCGAGTTGCCTATTTTGTCAGGACATCAGTCAAAAGGGGAGATTATCTCATGATGCTATACCACCAGTGTTTAACCTTTTCACATCTCCCACTCTACCCCAATATTATAAAGAACAATAATGTTTTTAATGGTATCTAAGAACAGAGGTGACGGAGTAATGAACATATTACTGAACGTTCTAAAAAGAAAAAAGAAAAAGAAGAACATGGTTCTACCAAGATTACATGCGTGAAACCACTAAGGCCCCTTTCACACTGGGGCGGGGAGCCGCGGTGACGGTAAAGCAGCGCTATATTTAGCGCTGCTTTACCGTCGTTTTAACCGCGGTATTCGGCCACTCGCGGTGCCGTTTTACCCCCCGCGAGCGGCCGAAAAAAGGTTAAACACCCCCGCAGAGCGCCGACGTAGCTGCGCTTTGCGGCGGTATTGCAGCGGTTTCACCGCGGTGTCCCATTCTAATCAATGGGAAGGAGCGGTATAGGAGCGGTGAACACACCGCTCCTATACCGCTCCAAAGATGCTGCTAGCAGGACTTTTTTTGTCACCCTGCTAGCGCACCGCTCCAGTGTGAAAGCCCGCCGGCTTTCACACTGGAGTTAAAGGGGCCGGATTTTTTCAGGCGGTGAACAGGCGCTATTTTTAGCCTGAAAAACGCCCGGTGTGAAAGGGGCCTTATGAAAGAGTGCATCTAAAAGCATGTCTAATCTTGCCACATTTTATAAGCAGATGCAAGGTCCCGACAGCCCTTTTGATCTCTGTGTGGAAGCATTGGATTCTTTGAGTGGTTCAACACACCCCATCCTGTGTAAGAACCAGAGCTCTCCAATCAGTAGGAAGCATGAGCTCTGCTGACTGCAAAGATATAGGTCTGACTCAGAAGGGCATGTTGGACCTCTGAAGGTAGACCACTTCTTCTCCACATATAGCATAAGCCCTACATTACAGTTGCTGGCAGTGGACTTTTCTACAGGGGCTGTGGCTGCTTTAGAGAGAAAATAAACTGGAAGACACAAACCACCTTTTGTTTCAAAGTCATAGTAAAAGGAATATTTTTTATAAAAAAAAATAACAAACGTCATACTTACCTGCTCTGTGCAGTGGCTTTGCAAAGAGCACCGCAAACCTCCTCTTCTCGAGTCCCCCGCCAGTGCTCTAGGACCCTCCCCTTTGATGAGTGCCCCCATATCAAGCCGCTTGCTGTGGGGGCACTTGTGCGTGCTCACTTCCAAGCCAGCTCTCTGCATCCATAAGACACTGGCTGTGATTGACAGCAGCAGGAGCCACTGGCTCCTGCATCTCAGCCAATCAGGAAGGAGAGACCCGGGAGAGCCTTGGTTCCTGCGCACATGGCTGGATTGGGATCGGGCTTAGGTAAGTATTGGGGGGAGAGCTGCACGGAGGAGAATGCATGAAGCTAACAAACCTTCAGCCTTTAGAACCACTTTAAGGTTCCTGGAATATATGTAGCCGATTTAAACTGAGTGTTCAATGGATCTTCAATGCACAAAGACAATGCACCAAAACAAAAATCCTTGTTTTCAAAAAAGGGATTTGAAAATGATAGTCATAAATTGACTATAGTCACATATGCATAAATTCATAAAAATTGAAAGTTCAACTTTTTACAAAAAATGAAAATGTGTACTAACATTGTACACAGCGATTAGTCAAAGTGTTCATGTGCCAGCACCTAACCAAAAAAATGTATCTGATCTGTCCCGGAAGACATAACGGAACAAGGGGAAGAAGAGTGGGGCTTTCAAATCCCCCAGATCACTGAACTGGCTGTATGGGCAGTGGTAGCTAATTGCCCACAAAAGAAAGTTCAGTGGGGGACCAGGGGGGTGGGAGGGCCTATGGTGTTCGTTCACCCTTAAATTTTTTGCAAAAAGGTGAACTTACACTCAGTACAGGCCAGGACAAGGGTTGCCCAGTGCCCAGGGTAATAAATGCTGTAGAATGGGGTGTACCACCCTGCATCCATTCTTTGCCCCCTTGTTTCACTGCGCCCGGGGCAGCTTCACCTCCTGCCCCCCCCCCCCCCCTGTCCTTTAAAAACAAACAAACAAACATTCTCATCCTTGAGTTACAGCTTTGCGAACTGAGACAATTGTGCACAATACTCTGTAAATTACAGTAAAATACTCCCGTTTTTTTCTACATACATATTTGCTCCATCGGTTGTTGAAAGACTTCAGCCTGTGGGACAACTTGGAAGCTGCTTTTTCATTGGTCTTCTCAATCAGGAAATTGCCATCTCTGTTTAATGACTTGTGCAAAGATTTCCATTTGGACAGAATCTCCATGGGAACCTGGATTTGTTTAACAAAATATTACTCACGTCTAGCAGCAACCAGGATGCAGCAATGTTTAAACAACAGATACTGCTGTCATTGTGTGGAAATTTTGATTCCTTATCTGTGCCTTACATCACTGTTAAACTATGTCACCAAAAAAAAAACCTCTGAAACCATTATGCTAGGAGTCCAGATGCAAAATGACCTGGGGGAATGGCCATCAAATAATGTAATTGGTACAGGGGGTCCCCTACTTACAAACATCTGACTTACAAATGACTCCTACTTACAAACGGAAGGAGACAACAGGAAGTGAGAGGAAATCTACCCCTAGGAAGGGAAATTCACTCCTGTAAGAGTTAATATGGGTAAAAGGTGTCTCCACTGATGCTTTATCACCAATCCTTGTTTCCCTAACAACCCAACATTTTCAAAATCCATTTGTCATTGGGACAGAAAGTGAGGTGAAATCTTCTGAACAGGGGCACAGACAGCAAAACAAATGTTACAAAATGACCAAAATAGATTTTTTGGCTGGAGCTACAATTAAAAAAATGTACCTGTTCCGACTTACAAACAGATCAACTTAAGAACAAACCTACAGTCCCTATCTCGTTTGTAACCCGGGGACCCCCTGTATATGACTGTTGCACACAATGTCAATATGACAGAACACAAGATTTGGTAGACTGGTGTACACTATTTTCTTTTGGTGTGGTGGCCAACCACAAGATATTCTGGTCCAGAATTGTCAGTAGAAAGTCATGGAGGGGAGCAGCATTGCACGCAGCTATTGAGAGTGCTAGGAATAAAGCAAACTGGGTTATAGGTCATTTCATCTAAGGACTGGGTGGAGCCATAATCAATGACTTTATCATGGGGGAATATCAAGACAGCATCTTTCCAATGTGAGCTGGACATTTTCAATAAAGAGATAGAGGAGGCCCACAGAGCAAGTCTCAAACCACCCGCAGATGATTGCAAGAGGGGCTCAGCTGCTTGATGGGGCCCAAACAGGTCAGAAAACATAGGGTGGGGAGTCCGGATTTGGGTCCATATTGGCCTTGTTGGTGCCCCACACAGCTCAATTGGGAGCATCTTCCATTACAGAGCAGGGGGTGAGGTGTCATGATTTACCAATAAATTCATAAGACAATTTGCACAAAATCAAACATCAAACTAAAACTCGGAATGCACGGATTGATTGGCCTATGATGTAATCTGTTATAGAGAATACATAAGAGCACTCCAAATGTTGAGCATACATACATGTCCAGGGTGCATCTTGTTCTGCTCATCCAACCAGACTGTAATAAGGCTGATATTATTCTCAAACTGAATCCAGCAGGTTTGAACTTTTTCCAAAACAGGTAGCGCCTCCTGAGTTGATGACACAAACGTTTCGTACTTTGACTCAATCTTTTTGTACTGTTTTGCAATCTCTGAATCATCAGCTGAAAATCAAAAGCAAAGTTAGAAGAGAAAAACTTTTTTGGGCATAATAAGAATGATACTACAGAATTTACAAAATTGTTGACCTACAATCTACCTATAATCTTTTGTTATTTGTATTCATTTATGTCACATACAGTGCATACTAGATACTGTAAACTGGACAGGGGCGGACCCACAACTAATATTAAAAAAGTCAAAAGAATTATACTGTCTAACCCTCCCACCATCCTCCAAAAAATTTTTTATAGAATAAAATAAAACCGATAACACGGGCTGCATCAGCATCTATCAGGTCTGGAGTGTTTTTGAAAATATTCAGGGAGTATTATGGCAATAATGATAAGTAACCTTAAGCAGTCAATATTTAAACCTTATGTAGATAGATGGATCAGTGAAAGTTGTTGCTTTAAAAGGACAAATTCACCTCTTAAAAAAAACGAATGCAAATTTTTTTTCTGGTAAAAAAAAATTTGCTTTTAATATTTTTTTGTTTTGGGAGCCTGTAAAGCAGGGGTGCCCAACCAGTGGCCCGCAGAGCCTTCTGATGTGGCCCGCGACCTCCTACTTTGGGATAGCAGGTTCTCAAGCCCAGAGCATCAGTGCTTTAAATGAAGCCAGTGGTTTGCGGAGGCAGCAGAGCCGCATTTGCCGATGCTTCCTGTATAGCGCCGGCTCCTGTCCCAAGCGGAGTGATACCAAATGCATTCTGCCTGGGACAGCAACAGCCGGCGATACCTGAATGGAAGACTGTTATTAAAGGTAAGTTTATTACTAAACGCAGTGTATATATGGGCATATCTGTTCTGCAGTGGTTACTGGTCTGCTTTCAAACTGATCTGTAGGTGCAGCGCATTGCACCTTCAGGTTATCTGCACTGCGTCATAGACTTCTGTTATTATCTTTGGGTTTGATGCTCTTTCAGAAAGTGCACCACACCTGCAGGATATAATAGACATTGATGGCAAAGTGCAGCTAACCTGCAGGAAAGCCACAGGTGCACTGTACTGCACCCGCAGTGCAGGTAAACTGCCGCACATCAGTGTGAAAGCAGCCTTAGGCCCCTTTCACATGATTGGTTCAACCCACGCGGACCCTCCATTCACCTCTATGGAGCGGCAGATGTAAACGGTCTTGTGTCCATTTGCACCCACCTACCTCCAATTCAATCCACAAAAAAAATAAAAATAATAAAAAAAAAAACAGATAGGGGGGCCCATGGAGTAGAGTGGGCTGTGTCCATGTCTGCTCTGCATATACAGAGCGGACACAGATCTGTCTTCCTGTCTTCTGTCCGCTCCACTTATTGTGGCCCGTGACCAGTTACCAAAGTCGCTTAAGTGGCACTCGCTCTTCAAAAGGTTGGGCACCCCTGCTGTAAAGCATTGTGCCACCGATCAGCAGATCGTTGATACCATGCAGGACTCCTGCAAACCTGTCAAAGTATCTGTCTGCTCACACCTCGTACGGGCAGGCGGATACTCACTGACAGGAAGAATTAATGAAGTACCACAATGCCCAACAGCGCTGTGATAGTTCATTTTTGAACTACAAGCCAATCTCCGCAAAGGCTGTTGCGACTTAGTTGCCCATTCACAGAGCACTGTGAATGAATAACGTGGCCAGGCAGGCGCCCGGAGAAGATGCCCGCCCACTGTCACTGGGGGTGGGGGGGGTGGCTGCAGCTACTGGAACAAGTTACATTTTCTAAAAATGGTACAGCTCGATTAAGCTGCTTTACTGGCCACAGCAGCCATGGTAAGACAGTGTGCTAAATCCAGAGCTAAATCCCTTTCATTCACTGAAAGATCAGCGAATAGACATTCACTTATCTCCCTTTGTTACACCTGCTGACACCCGCCACACTGGTTCTGGGCCTGCAGGTAGGACAGTGGAACCCAGAATACATGGTGTGAGGGGGGGGGGGGGGGTAGATGTTGGTTTGTGCTACCTTCAGCACTTTCACATGAAAGCCCACAATCCGCTTAACTGAACAAGTGGAAACATACTCCCAGCTTCTATATGTATATTTGAAAAAAAAAAAAAATTGACAGGGCTGCTAGACAAGTGGTTAAAGCTGAATTCTAGACAAACAGGTAAATACTGAGATGATATACATATAAGAGATGTGTTTTCTACTGAATGATTTGTATTTCTGTCAATCCAGTTCTGATATTAACCCAGCTTTGCACACAGCAAAACCCAGACCCTGAAGATTTTTCCCAGCTACAGTTAAGTAACACAGGACATTTTTCTACATCAACCTGTGACCAGATAGTGCTATACAGTGGTGTGAAAAAGTGTTTGCCCCCTTCCTCATTTCCTGTTCCTTTGCATGTTTGTCACACTTAAGTGTTTCGGAACATCAAATTTAAACAATAGTCAAGGACAACACAAGTAAACACAAAATGCAATTTGTAAATGAAGGTGTTTATTATTAAAGATGAAAAAAAATCCAAACCATCATGGCCCTGTGTGAAAAAGTGATTGCCCCCTAAACCTAATAACTGGTTGGGCTACCCTTAGCAGCAACAACTGCAACCAAGCGTTTGCGATAACGTGCAATGAGGTTTTACAGCGTCCTGGAGGAATTTTGGCCCACTCATCTTTGCAGAATGTCCTAATTCAGTTACATTAGAGGGTTTTCGAGCATGAACGGCTTTTTAAGGTCATACCACAACATCTCAATAGGATTCAGGTCAGGACTTTGGCTAGGCCAAAGTCTTCATTTTGTTTTTCTTCAGCATTCGGTGGTGGACTTGCTGTTGTTTAGGATCATTGTCCTGCTGCAGAACCCAAGTTCGTTTCAGCTTGAGTACACGAACAGATCATTCTCCTTCAGGATCTCTTGGTAGACAGCAGAATCATAGTTCCTTTTATCACGGCAAGTCTTCCAGGTCCTGAAGCAGCAAAACAGCCCCAGACCATCACACTACCACCACCATATTTTACTGTTGGTAATGTTCTTTTTCTGAAATGCAGTGTTCCTTCTACGCCAGATATACTTGGACACACACCTTCCAAAGAGTTCCACTTTTGTCTCATCGGTCCACAGAATGTTGTCCCAAAAGTCTTGGGGATCATCAAGATGTGAGACGAGCTTTGATGTTCTTTTTGCTCAGCAGTGGTTTTCTCCTTGGAACTCTGCCATGCAGGCCATTTTTGCCCAGTCTTTTCCAAATGGTGGAGGCATGAACGCTGACCTTAACTGAGGCAAGTGAGGCCTGCAGTTCTTGGACGTTGTTGTGGGGTCTTTTTGACCTCTTGGATGAGTTGTCGCTGCGCTCTTGGGGTAATTTTGGGCGGCCGGCCACTCCTGGGAAGGTTCACCACTGTTCCATGTCTTCCCATTTGTGGATAATGGCTCTCACTGTGGTTCGCTGGATTCCCAAAGCTTTGGAAATTTTATAACCCTTTCCAGACTGATAGATCTCAATTACTTTCTTTCTCAATTGTTCCTGAATTTCTTTGGTCTCGGCATGATGTGTAGCTTTTAAGGATATTCTGGTGGACCTTACTGTGTCAAGCAGCTCCTATTTAAGTGATGCCTTGATTGTGAACAGGTGTGGCAATAATCAGGCCTGTGGCTAGAGAAATTGAACTCAGGTGTGGACAACCACAGTTATAGTATGTTTTAACAAGGGGGGCAATCACTTTTTCACACAGGGCCATGATGGATTTTTTTTCACCTTTAATAATACACACCTTCATTTACAAATTGCATTTTGTGTTTACTTGTGTTGTCCTTGACTATTGTTTAAATTGGTTTGATGTTCCGAAACACTTAAGTGTGACAAACATGCAAAGGAACAGGAAATGAGGAAGGGGGCAAACACTTTTTCACACCACTGTATATATATATATATATATATATATATATATATATATATATATATATATATATATATATATAAAAATGAGTGTTTAAGCCCATACAGTGTTAAAACCTGGAATTTTGGGGCAACCGGGAGGGACAGGTGAAGCATATGGTTCACTACCATCAGCCCATCAAAATCTAGGACAGGCTGAAATACTGGGCAGAGGTATGCGGCTGGATGAAGTACCGTTCGGCAAAAGAGCCATATGAACCAAATGCAGGAATTCTGGTGACAACTGTCTGACAGGGCAATGCCCCTCACTTTGTAGAGATTTCCTCACTTCCTGTTGGGTCTCCTGGAGTTCAGCTTTTGTCCCTCTTTTTTTTGGTTTCACTGACTTATTGAGGCAAGAGATTTGGCATCACAGCTCAACAATTGCATCCTTTCTCTGGAGAGATTTACCTTTCCGGTCTACCCTAAAACTCCAAGAATAGATCATGCCGGAAATGTTTGTGTTATTTATCTTGTCAAACTTATAAATATGCATGACATTCATTTTAATCTAATTGTTTAAAACTACATCCAAATGTTGTTCACCATTCAGCTGTTCACTGACCTTCATCTCCTTCGATGGTGATAAATGAACAATGTGGAAGTGACCAGCAGCAGGAAGAGGCCAATTAACATGAATGGTGTGGATGTCCACCATGTATAGTGTTGTGTGGGTCATAAGATGAAAGTGAAAATCCCTTTAATCTTAGTTGGCTGAATTCTGCTGAGGAAAATATTTTGAGCAGTCCAGACCTACTCTGAACCAAGAACTGCACTTTTTTTAATGTGGATTGCTGTTATATTCCTGAAATGAAAAATAGTTAAAGTATTTACTCACAATATTCCTCTGTAGTCAGAAGTTGGTTATGTAGTTCTTTGAATTTTTGAAATGCATTTTCAAGATGAACCATGAATTGTTTCTCACCGACAAATTCCTGTGGATCAGAAATAGAACTTGAGCAAAGGTTTGTGATCTTTGTTGACAGCGATAAAACCCGAGTTCTCACTTGACCATCACACTATCCAAAAATCTGTGCACTATCATAAGTCTCAATAAGTTATAATGCGTGTATACATATGTGTGTAACAGTCCTCGAATAGCACGGACAATGCACTGAGACTGCTTGAGGACTTTGGATAACTGCACAAAAAAAAATACATAGTTGTTGCAGTTTTCTTTTTTTTTTTCTTTTACAATTTTGCTTTGTTTTTTAATGGTCAGGACTAAAAAAAAAAAAAAAAAAAAAAAATACTTCCTTTGTTTCAGTCAGATTAATGTTCATGTTGCATATAAACATTAAGTATTCTAATTTACAACCAGTAAGGGACACTACTGTTTTTTTTTTTCAAAAGAGCTTGTTCCTTACACTAATTTGCAAATGCAGCTAAATAAGTAATAGGAGTGACTATCCACCATTTCTCACTGGCCTAAGTCAAATCCATTTTCAGAGAGACTGAAGGCAAACCACTTCTGCTCTGCTGTTGAGGAAAACCTGTAATGCTTTTGAAACCCAAATGTCATGGGTGTACACGGTAGAACTATAGGCAAAACTTTTTTTTTTCATTTTGGATAGCGCAAGGGAGGTTTAAAACCAGTGTCAGATTTTTTTCACCATCTGTGTCCCATTGCAGAGTTTTTCCCTTTACTTCCTGTCCCATAGCCAAACATTAAGTGAGAGGAAATCCCTGCAAATAAAGGGGAGTCCTTGGGGACCCCCAGGTCACCAGAACATGCGTACCCAGTGGAAAATTTCCCTTCCATTAATTTTCTGGGTACAATCCAAAATTTCACATATTCTTTTACTTTCACTTTCAATAATAATGGTAAACAGGACAAATAGAGAGAGCATGAAAATAACCAACGGGGACACAGACAGCAATAAAACTGACAGGGGTTCTAATCCATCCCTATCTAAAACATAACAAATGTCTTTAGTTCTATTTTAATTGGTTGTAAAATAAAAGATTATATACACGAAGATCACAAATATAAAGCACATTTGTTTAAATTCAAAAAATTATTACTTTATGTGTTTCAGTCAGATTAATGTTCATGTTGCAGATAAGCATTAGGTATTATAATTTACAACCAGCAAGTGGCATTGTTGCTTTTTCCAAGAGAGTTTGTTCCTTGCAGAGTTCAGAAGCTAATACTCCAATTCACACATGCAGTAATAGGAGGAACTACCCACCATTCCTCATTGGCCTAAGTCATATCCAATTTCAGAGAGTCTGAAGACAAACAGCTTCTGCTTTACGGTTTATTAGGAAAACTTGTAATGCTTTTCGAACTCAATGTCATGTGTTAAATGGTTGTATATATAAACACATGAAAAATACAAATATAAAACATATTTGCTTAAATGTCAAAAATAAATACAATTAACCAAAGACCAATCATATATCTCTTGTCCCTTAACAGTCTGTTTACCTGCTGGGAGCGAGAAAAAAAAGAAGACCGGGGTAAACTCCGAGTCACTTTAGTTTGAGACTACAGAGGGATGAAGACTGTTTCCCTGCACCCCACTTGACAGCACAAGGCCAATCACTAAGCACTAGCACTGACACGTGATGAAGGGAAGTATTTTACGTTCTAAATACTAGACATGTGCAATTCGTTTAGTTTTTTTTTTATTTTTTTTGCGTTATTTTCGTTCATTTGTTTTCGTACGAATGAACGAATCGTTCGAATCCGATTAACAAATTGTTTGAATCAAACTAATCCGATTAACGAATCGTTCGAATCCGAAAAACAACGAAAGTTCGAAAAAAACTAAATTAGAAACAACGAATGTACGAATGAAGAAAATCCGAAAAACGAAAACAGGAACAACGAAAATGAACGAAAAAATTCTTACATTCGTAACTTTTTTTTTTTGTTGAATTGGTAATTTTCTGTGTCCCTTACAATGGTGCTGCTTAACGTGCTTCGAATAGATTGAACGAAAAAATTCGTACATTCGTAATTTTTTTTTTTTTCGATTCGTAATTTTCCGTGTCTCTTACAATGGCGTTGCTTAACGTGCTTCGAATGGATTGAACGAAAAAATTCGTACATTTGTAACTTTTTTTCTCGATTCGTAACTTTTTTTTTCGATTCGTAATTTTTCCGTGTCTCTTAAAATGTAATAATAGCATACACATTACATATTATGAATTATGCTCCGATTACGAATGTTACGAATGTACGAATAATACGAATGCGTCCGAATTTCGAAAAAACGAAAATTAAACGAAAAAACGAATCAACGAAAAAATAACTCTTACGAATCGTTACGAATACGAACACCGACGACTTACGAATTTACGAATCGTTACGAATCAACGGAAACAAAAAAAGAAACCAAAATAAACAAATTTTTTGTTGTGCACATGTCTACTAAATACCCAGAAGTATTACATTTACTTTCCTTGCTTACAGCACATTGAAAGGAGAGACCACGGAGTGAAGGTAAGCATATGCATCTAAGGACTTGGGCATAAAAGCAAAGATGCCCTGTATAGGCAAAGCACAGGTTTGCTTTTAGTTGGTCTGCCCTCCTAGCTGTGGCCCAAAGAAATATGTAATTATTCTGCAAAGACAGCACAAGCAGAGGACAAAGAGCTGAGCTACATCCAAAGAGCCTTTTTATACACTGTAATTGGCCAAAGGTATCATGTATTACACTCACTGCTCATACACTAACCCTTAGATAAGGCCGATAAGATCTGCTATACTGTGCTGTCAATGAGCACTATAACAGTTCTGCTGTATGATCAGGTGTTCCTATCGTAGATAATTCATAGGCGTGCACAACTGATAATGCTGCTTGAGTCAATATTTGAACCTCGCTTCCAGTATTAGAATGTATTATTGGTAGAAATTTGGGTTGTGGATACACCAAACCACAATGCCCACATGCTGCAACATACTGGATCACAGTTTGAAAAAATTATTCTTAGCGCTGTCACAGATAGACAATATTTGGTAATCAAAATGTCAAAAAACATTGCAATTGAAATAATAATAATAATAATAAAATAATAATAATAATAATAATAATAATAAAGGAAAGCATAATTACTAAAATATGAACAGAGGCTAGTTTTAGGTTAAATGCCACTATTGCTGCAGATATTTTTTCTTGCAAAATCCTCATGACCAGTTTTTTTCAGCAGAGAAAGCGGTCTCTGAAAACACAGTCAAGCTATTCTCTGACAACGGTCTCCAGGGTGATGACAGAACATCACTCTTTCATACTCTTTTTTTACTATATAGTCATCAAAAAACAGAGGCTGGTCAACTGATACTGCTTTGGGGTCAACAAGCCATCACAAGCTACAGCCTTAGAATTTGTACACACAGACTTTATCTTGAAGAACTGTGTACAGCAAACTTTAATCCTGCAAAAGATGTTTTTTCCCGTTTTTAGATAAAGAGAGAAAGGGTAAGTGCTACTCTTAAGTTTTCAATGCCACCCGTGTTCCATTTGGGAAGATTTCACCTTACTTCCTCTCAGGACAATACCTGAAGGGGAAAGCTCTCCAACAGGAACATAAACAAAATACATTTTTAGAAAAGTGAGGAAGGGTTAAAAAATCTGACATTTTTACTGCTGTCCATGCATGCCTATCCTGACTACTACCCCCCCCCCCCCCCCTAATATTTTCTGCATGGGTGTCACAGAGACAGGAGGTGAAAGAAAATCCCCCCCATTGGGGTAATCTATCCAAAACTCTAAAATGGACTGGAGTTGGGCTTTAAATAAAGTGGCTTGTGGAAAGCTTAGCAAATACTTACCGTACACTCTTATACAAGCTGAAGCCTGTGTGTATATTGGTCAAAAATGCTATCTCAGTTCCTCTCCAAGGGCTTTTTCACATTAGCTTTGCTCTCTGAAGATAGTCTTTGCTGTCTGCGTTCAGATTGCTATTCAGGGAGAATTTGACAGGTTGTAAGGAGGGTTTTTATTGCATCACTACCGCCTGCGTTAACCCCTTAAACCCTGCACTACAGTGTCGTAACCAAGTGCATTGCACATGGTTGCGGGGTGGTTACAGATCAGCCCCATTCACGGGAATAGGTCACATTCTGTGGGTGTGAGCTCCCACTGAAAGTATCAGGTAGTTGGTGTTGGATTCAATATGAACTCATGTAATCTCACATCGGTTCATTCCCAATACCTTTTTGGAGAATAGGATACACTCCCCTGATTGGAATGTAGCCAGTTAAACAACTATGTTATATCCATGAGGGATGATCTGCATTACAATGCTTACTCTGATCTGTCTATGAGATAAGCAAGCTTCAAGAGAGACTGTTACTACTAAGATGGCTATGGATATCTATTGGATGGAAGGCTAATGGGGGGCATGTAGGTTTGAATGAAGAGTTCGCACACACAGGAATTCAGTCTCTGTTTGCTGGGATGCCCTGACATGAGGATGTGTCCCTGACAACCTCATAGTTTGGCAGCCATCTTGAAGCCTTCCCTTATGGATCATGGGGAAGGCCCTCTCTCGGTCATCTGAGTCTAGCTGGTGCTACAAGCCTCACGGAGGGCCCTGTGATAAGTATCTTTGATATTCTTGTATTATATGTTTTAATTGTAAGCTTTGTGATATTGTAATGTCTTTTAATACTTTATGTTAGCGTTCCTGATTCTTGGGAAATAAATAAGATAGTGTGTTACTAGCAGCAGTGTGTGTATTTTCATAACTAACTTTATATCAGTGTGCCTAGCAGGGTTTAATAGACCTGCCAACTATGGGAATAGATATGTTAATAGTAGTTGTATACTGCAGCGATTTCTACAGTTGGATTCCTGCATGTGTACACCCTTGGCCTCTGCCTCTACAGTTAAATGGGGAGCAGCTGGGGGTGGTAAAGCGGTAAAGCATGGCTTTGCTGTGGGGTTTTACTGACTATGCGGTTTTACCAAAACATTCCTGTGAACAAACCCCAAAAATATTAGTAATGACTTGCTGTTGAAATGCATTGCCAACAAATTGCTTTCATTTCTCATCCCTGCATCTTGTCATTTGCAATTTAGCAAAATGTACTCACGTCAAACAGACACAAATTCAAACCTGGTCAGATGCATTTTTTTTTTTTTAAATTGCAACATTGCATAAAGCAAAACACCCAACTTATATTGGTCAGGGTAAACTTGTATAGAGATGGTCCTGCACAAAATCCTGAGTGCCACACTTTACTGTCTCAAAAGGTACCGTACATAATGAAAGCATGGTGGTTATAAACCCTTACCATCTGAAATGGTCCACAACAATTATTATTGTAATACAAGGTAATTGATATGTCCCAAAATGCATAAATTACCCCACATGCTTGTAAGGATATTGGCCCAGGTGCAGTCTATGAAAAAAAGTATGGCAAATATGAAGCTGGAAGTAGATGCACTCAGCAGGACTAAAAGGAGGAATTTTTCTATCTAGTTTTATAAATGTCAACGTTTCGGTTGAGCAATACCCGCCTTTCTCAAGGAAAGTGGGCTGTGCCCCACCGAGAACATTGTAATTTATTAAAATATGTAGAAAAATGACTCCCGTTTTAAAAAGTGTTACTAAAGGAGCCTGCATTCACTATATCTGGTCTCCCACAGCACACAGAACATGGAAATGCAATTATTTTAGTAAATATAAACTGTCAAATACCTTTTCTCATCAGCAGTATATAGAAGTCTTGTGACTTCTATAAGTGCCTAGATAAAGTTTGTAGGATGAGTTTTCATACTGCACTGGCTGTCCTATCAGGATGCAGGACCCCTGACCCTCTGTCTGGACAGTGCCGATTGGCCCTGTGCTGATTACACTCACTCCAAAAAAAAAAAAAAAAACTCTCTAGCAATACACACAAAACTGAGCATGAGCAGTCTGACTCCAGTAACTGTCTTATCCGGACATGTTTTGAAAACCATGCAAGAAGGGTAGGATCTGTGCATACAGGATCAAACAGCCTTTTTACACAATGCAGAGGATTAACTCCTTAGGTTCAACAGTGAGTATACCAAGCATGCTTTACTGCCTATACAGACTGTTGTGGGTTTAGTAACACCAAGTCCCAATGAGTGGACCTACTGCCTGCTTCATGTTTTTGATTGTTTGATGTATTCCTCGTCACATGACTGCACGCCACCTGCTTTGTAAAACAGGCCAGTGGGCGTGTACATTGAGAGCTAGCAACGTCACTTCCAAAAGAGTGTTCCCCTGTCAAAGCTCTCATGTAAAAAGGGCACACTTGTGTGTATTCATTTGTGAAAAAGCTGTGAAATGATATGTCATGGACAGGGTGGGGCTGGCTGGCAGGGAAGAATGGGGACCAACAACACTACTAGGAAGTGTCAGTGAGCAGCTACAATCAGCTGCACAGGTCAAGCGTCATCGGTCACACTGAGGAGGGTTGCTGAATGGCTCGATTCTAATCATCCATTGGGCATCCAAAAAAAGTGCATAATACAAATGTTTATTTTATTAAAAGGGGTTGTAAAGGTTCATTCACATAAAAATAACAAACATGTTATAATTACCTGCTCTGTGCAAGAGTTTTGCACAGAGCATCCCCAATCCTCCTCTTCTGGGGTGCCCTGACGGCGCTCCTCCCCTCCATCGGGTGCCCCTACAAAGGGCCTTTTTCTCTGGGGGCACCCATGCTCACGAGTCCCACTGCAGCGTCCATTGACACAGACAGTGGGACTCGGCTCCCCGTGTCACTGGATTTGATTGACAGCAGCGGGAGCCAATGGCTCCTGTTGCTATGAATCTGTCCAATGAGGAGAGACAGCGGCTGCAGCCGCTGGGCTCGTGCCCATCGTGGAATGGATCAGGCGCATGCAAGTAAAAGGGGGACTCTGGGGGAGCTGCAGCAAAAAGATTTTTTTACCTTAATGCATTAACCACCTCAGTACCGGGCATTTTCACCCCCTTCCTGACCAAGCCATTTTTCAGCTTTCAGCGCTGTCGCACTTTGAAGGACAATTGCGCAGTCATACAACACTGTACCCAAATGAAATTGTTATCATTTTTTCCCCACAAATAGAGCTTTCTTTTGGTGGTATTTGAACACCTCTGTGGTTATTATTTTTTGCGCTATAAACAAAAGAAGAGCGACAAATTAAAAAAAAAAAAAACAATATTTTTTACTTTTTGCTATACTAAATATCCCCCAAAAATATATAAAAAAACATTTTTTTCCTCAGTTTAGGCCGATACGTATTTTTCTACATATTTTGGTAAAAAAAAAAAATCGCAATTACGATTATTGATTGGTTTGTGCAAAAGTTATAGCGTTTACAAAATAGGGGATAGTTTTATAGCATTTTTATTAATATATTTTTTTTTTTTACTAGTAATGACAGCGATCTGCGATTTTTATTGTGACTGCGACATTATGGCGGACACCTCGGACATTTTTGACACCATTGTCATTTATACAGCAATCAGTGCTATTTAAATGCATTGATTCCTGTATAAATGACACTGGCAGTGAAGGGGTTAACCACTAGGGGGCGGGGAGGGGTTAATATGTTCCCTGGGAGGGATTCTTACTGTGGGGGGAGGGGACTCACAAGGGGAGGAGACCGATCGGTGTTTCTCTGTACAGAGAACACACCATCGGCTCCTCTCCTCTGACAGGACCGTTGATCTGTGTGTTTACACACAGATCCACGGTCCAGCTGTGTAACCGGGCAATCGCGGGTGCCCAGCGGACATAGCGGCCGCTGGGCACGCGCATCGGGTGTCCAGTGACACGGCGAGTGCAGTGAAGGGAGGACGTCATATGACGTCCTCCTGCGCTGAGAGCTGAGCCACCTGGCCGGCGGTCGCGAGGTAGTTAAAGTGAAAAACCTTGAGACTTTGCAACCACTTTAATCATATAATTGAAGGGTTGATTTTCATCTGGTCAGCTTTGACTAAAAACCTTATGGGGTAAAACACGTTTCGAAAACTCATGTTTTAGCTGTTTGTTATTGAGACCATAAACCTTTGAAATCAGACCTGTGTGCAGGACCATCTTTATACATTTTGCAACTTGGTTTCCCTAACGAAGAACGGACAAATAATGTAGAGCAGGGGTACTTTTTGTTTATTTGCTCAGGGTAAACTTGTCTCAAGTTTTGAATAAAGTTGTACTTGTTCCTATGTTACAGTCTTTTTGTGCCAAACAACTGACAGTTACCTCTCATTTGAAGATACTATAGAAGGGAAGGGTTGCCTGCATTAACCAATCATTTTTTCCACAACAGTGAAAACCGAATGTTTGACTAATAAGGCTGCAAAGTGAATCTTAATTGTTCTTCACGTTGGTCCAACACCCATGTTTGTATATGATGCAAGAACGTATTGACATCTGTAATCATCCACAAATGACCCGCTGAGTCTTAAATGTGTTTCCTATGACTCACATTATAATCAGCGAGGAGGGATTCCACTGCTTCTTGTGACTTATATTTCCCTTTCCAGGCTTTTAACTTAGGCAATCCTTCTTCCAGGAGAGCCAGAACACAATGTGCAGAGAAGCGATAATCCACCAGAACACTGAAGTTTGCAGCCAATATCTTCTCCACCCTAAAGAAGAAAATTAAGAACTTTTATATTCAATTGTAGAAGTGAATCAAGTGTTATGTTTCATCTAAATAATGCGTCTGAAGCCCATTACAACCAGTATAATGGCAGCAGTCATTTTTTCTATATTAGGTTTCTGCATATAGACTGGCTTCTATAGGCAGAACAAACTTTATTTAGAACTATCACACAAGGAGCCTGACAAAATGTTTATCCCTTCTGCCGAAAACTCTGTAATTCACATTTAGCTTAATAGTTTTCACATGCCCAATAATCAATAGGATTTTATATGATTAGGAAAAAAACAATGAACAGAGTGTAGCAACCCATAAATACCGTTATGGAATTACTGATAAATGTCACAACACAGACCTATTAGCAGCAAAAATCCAGCTGCTAAGGCCTTGTGCACACAGGGTCCGGCTTGTAGAAGATCAGTTTGTACAGCAAGCTAGGAGCAGCTTTGTTGAAGCCTTTAAAAGATCCCTACAGCTTCAGATTGGGGATGTTAAATATATCTATATAATGGGAGTGTTGACTGTCACTTCAAACAAGCTGCTAGCAGACTTCAGCATAACCCAAAACTCGCTGAACGCCTAAGGCCCCTTTCACACTGGGCGTTTTTTCAGGCGCTACAGCTCTAAAAATAGAGCCTGTACAGCGCCTGGAAAAATCCGGCCCCATTCACTCCAGTGTGAAAGCCGAAGACCGGCTAGCAGGACGGTCAAAAAAGTCCTGCTAGCAGCATCTTTGGAGTGGTGAAGGAGCGGTGTATTCACCGCTCCTACCCATTGAAATCAATGGGACACCGCGGTAATACCACGGCGGCGCTTTGCGGGGGGGTTTTAACCCTTTTTTTCGGCCGCTAGCGGGGGTTTAAAACCGAACCGCTAGAGGCCGAGAACCGCGGCTAAAACGACGGTAAAGCAGCGCTAAATATAGCGCTGCTTTACCGCCGACGCCGCTCCCGCCCCAGTGTGAAAGGGGCCTAGCAGTTTTTTTGAAAGTGACAATCAACACTCCCATTAAGAGGTCTTTAGTATTTCTAAACTTCAGCGATTGGGCCTATTACTGAATGATTTAATTTTCAAGTAACTGTGTGACCACAAACCTTTGTAAATTTGGGGTAATTTCAATATAAAAGGTTGGGCCCATCATATGATAGCTAGCTCTGGCCACATGGAATGAAAATGAAAAGAGAAGAAAGACTTATAAATTACCGTAATTATCATTTTTACTGTCAGTGCTTCTACATAGGTATAAGCAAAGCTTTAAGCTGGCCATAGACCAGTTAATTGAATGAAGAAACTGACCTGATTCCACCATCTACATTTTTGAGGTGGAAGAGGGAATCCTCCTTCCCTACCATCAGGATAAATAGATCAGCCTTGCAGTCTATGGTCTGCAGTACTGATCGAGCGGCTAAAATCTGACAGGGCAGTTGAATAGAAGTCAATTAGTATAAAGAGTTCTGTTCAACCTCAACGGCCATACATGGATTGAATTTCAGCTAGTCCCTGCTGAACCGGCCAAATTTAGATCAATGTATGGTCAGATTTAGGCTTTGTTTATACAGGAGCCAGTGTCCGCACTACTGAAATGTTTTTACCTATTTACCCCTTGATAACTTCCTTCCTCCCCTTTACTTTTTAGTTTGCTGCCGTATTTAACTTTTTTGAATTTTTTTTTGGTTCTCGTCTGTTTTTGTTGTGATATATTAACAATGCACACATTTTTAAAAGTCTTTATTTTGGGACCAGAAATGTACATCTAGATGGGACAAATTACAAAAATAACATGAACATTTGGGATCTATAATAACATTAGTTCTTTTAAAATAAAAAATGTTTTTTTTTATATACATCTTGTTTGTAGATAATTTTTGGAAGTCAATTTTGGCAAAAGAAAGCTCTGATTGTCCTCCAGTATATGTTTAACTTCATTGTCTTAAAGCAGTTGTCTCCAAACTGTGGCCCTTTGCATGCCCTTGAGGCACTTTCTCCAACTAATACCAACAATGGGGCACTGTTCATCCCACTGACACCAAAGATGGCACACTATTTCTCCCCCTAATACCAAAGTGCATTGTTTACCCCCACTGACATCGGGACAATATTTACTCACAATGGTTCACCCCCACGTCAATTAAATCCATGTCAACTTCAAATGAAAACAGGGTGTACCAAGGGGAACATCCATGATTCAGGAGTGTGTGTGTGTGTGTGTGTGGGGGTTTACTTGTTGGGGGTATATAGGTGCAGTGGCTGAGGTAGTTTAATACACCTTTTGTTTGCTCACTCCCGCCATTACCTTTGGACCTTTTACATTCAAAAAGTAATTTTTTTCAGTTTTTTTGCCAAAGGTCTGAGAACGAATAGGACAAATTTCGTTTTTGATTGATAAATAAAATGGCTGTTCCATTTACCCAAAGATTTATTAATGATCAAATTGTGTATTTCTGATTAAGCAGATATATTTGATGCAAATGCTGTTAGAAGTCATATTGTGTAAAAGCTGTTCAAATGCCATTTACACCTCCAGCTGTGAAGATGGCTCTCTCGGCCTTTTCCTACAGAGCCACTGGAAGTGACAAGCCTATGTGAACCTAGTATTCCGCATTCAATCAAGGTTTGACTTTAAACAAACTTCAGGTAGATGAGTGCCACCCACTTAATACCATATAAATTTGTATTAGCTGTCCTAGCCAGTTAGAACAATTCTTTTGAAACCAACACGATGTACTGTATTGCTCTCCAAGTGTGTATTTCTTTTATATTGAAATGTTACATCACATACATCAAGTATTAACAGCTTCCCGACTGCCTCCTGCACATATACATCGGCAGAATGGCACGGCTAGGCAAAAGCACGTACAGGTACGTCCCCTTTAATTGCCTAGCTGTGGGTCGCGTGCGCGCCGTCGGCGGCGCACTCGCGGCCCGGTCGGGAGCTCCGTGACCACGGCCGTGGGACCAGCGGAAGTTTTTTTTCCTTAAACTTCCCTCCGAAAAGTTTTTTTCCTTAACATTCCATCCTAAACTTGGGGTGCGTGTTATACGCCAATAAATACGGTCGTTATTTTAAAAACCTCAAAGTACTGGACAGCGAGCACATTACATTCCCTGCAAACATATTTGGCTTTTATTTTGTTAAAATACCTTACATTAATCTGCAATTAGAGAACAATTCTATACTTTTTTGGTATACTTTATGCTACATTGCTTTTGACTCATTTTTGTATCAGTGAAAGTATACTGTACACCCTCTATAATAAACAGACTCAAAACAAAGCAAAGGAAACAAAGTTGTTGGATGTAGAACATTACTCATACCTTGTCTTCATCTCCTCTGTCTTATCAGCTGGCACAAGAATAACTCCATTATCGTCTACATTCTGAAATGATCTCAGGCTCTCTGAGTGATCGGTTGCATGAATCATTAAAGCCTGGAGGCAAAAAATGGCAGGTGTCAGTGATAGGTTTGTGTGGCTTAAAAACAGAAGATAGGAGAAAATAGTCTCCTTTAGCATACAAGGATAACCTCTGTGTCTCTCAAACCCAACCTGTCCTAAAATATTTAGGAAGGGGTTCAGGTTGGTAGACCTTGTACTCCGCTGACCCTGCAGGCAGTATTTTTGTGCGTCTCAGTGTATTGTATTGAATTGCCCATACAGGTTTAGGTGGCTGCCACTCCTGAGAATTCATACCACACCAGGAGCGATGGCAGACTGCAAGATCAGTACAATAAAGATGGTTTATATTTACATAATCCTGCAATTGCCCTACAATCCTCAATTTCTGATGAATGCAGAAATGTACTTTAAACTGCAAACAGCAAACTACAGATCAGAAATGCATATGTATGAGCTGCCCTAATTGTCAAAAGATTTGTATTACAGTTTACCCTGTCCGCAGAAATACACCGTTCTGCCACATGGCACAGCAAGGTTGGTAACCTGACACTTTCCTACTGCAGTAAAGGATGATTGATCATTATAAGACCTGCCCCCCTCCTGCCAAGAATGATCTGATAACAGGTAGAAATAGGGTTGCCACCTGTCCGAGATTCACCCAGACAGTCCAGGTTTTGAATCACATGTCCGGGTTTCAGGCGGACTGAAACCCGGACACATTATTCAGACCAGGCTGTGGCTCCCCAAGTAACCAAGATAGTCGCACACAAATCTTTTGCTGCCCGAGAGATGAGAGTTGCTGAGTGGGGGCAGGTTCTCCATCACTGGGGGGCAGGGTGATAATGTCAGCAAGAGCAATTTGGCAACACCCACATTTTTCTGCAGCACGCTATGCGCATCGCATTACTACTCTCCTTGGGGCACCCAAAGGTGTCCCAGGCTGATAATGTGTCTGGGTTTGGCTTGAAGAAAAGGTGGCAACTCTCAGGATTTTGCCTGAGACAAGCAACATTATACAGCGCCTGTCTTTTTTTTTTTTTTAGCTGTTGTTGGATCAGCCACAGCAAGCAAGGGACAATTAGGACCCCATAGCTAGCGTTGGGCAGCACCTATCAAAATCAAATAAAGTATTACATGTACTTTGTCCCATAAAAGACCAAACTGTAAAAAAAGTAAAAACAAAATGAGATATATATATATATATATATATATATATATATATATATATATATATATATATATATATATATATATATATATATATATATATATATACATACACATACACATACACATACACATACACACACACACACACACACACATATACACACAAATATACACACATAAACATATACAGTGATAGATCTTCTTTAAGCAATAAAGCTAGCTAATGTCCTCATCCCCATCGTTCAGCATGCTTGACTGGCACCTGGTAATGCCCCTAATCTCTCCCAGTCTAAGTGCTGCTACACATGGAGTTACAAGAGGCTGATAAAGTCAAATTCAGATATTTATACTGGTTGAACGTTAAATATACTTCATTTAGTGTTAACAGTTCAGTTTTACAGTAACTAAAAACACTTGTGCCCATTAAAGAGATTCACCCCTCTATTTGTGCCATTATCAGAGTGAAAGAGAAAGAAAATCCAAAAATGTTGTGATGTCACCAGAAAATAAATAGGGGAGGGGGGAATCTTTCAATGGCGATACTGGTTCTGGTGATGCTGGTGACCATCACTTTGAAAAAGCAGGAAGTGAAAGGAAATCTTCCCTATGGGACACAGATTAAAAAGAAAAACAAAATTGACAGAGGTTAAAACACTCTCTCGGTTGATCTAAAATTTAAAAAAAAAAAAAAAAGCCTTTAGTTTTACTTTTTTAGGTGTAAATACTGTGTAAAATAAAAGAATACTAGAAGGGGAATTTATCAAAACTGGAGCAGACAGAATTCGGAATAGCTGTGCATGGCAGCCAATCAGCTTGTTCAGTTTTGAAAATTAAGATAAAAGCTGATTGGTTGCCATGCGCAGCTGCGCCAGATTCTGGTTGCTCCAGCTTTGATAAACTCAACCAGTATAAATATCTGACCAATTAGAGTATAATAAAAAGAGCCATACACAATGCTTCATTGCAACCAACCACAAATTTTCCATTTTCCAGTCTAAGCTTCAATCTGACCAGTCGCAATTAGGCAACACAGACATTTCATATTTTGTGGATTCAGAATTAAGCAATTCTGGGCTTACTGATGGCTGTTTCACTATATGTTCCACAGTACTCAGATATCCAACACAGTACCTTGAAGGAGACGGACAGAGCCTGCAGTAGAGACATTGTGTTGTGGTGGCTTCCTGACTCAGGCAATGTCTGTGACATGAGGTTTTCGACTTCTGAGAGCCAACTCTCTATAGTGCCCAGAGGGGGTGGCAAACTGTGATCCAGCTGCTCCTTCCACGCTGCAATCTGGACACAAAATACAAATCAGCTGATGGTCACTGCTTTGGAATTTCCCACAACCATTGTTTGGCAACTCATTAATTTTAATAAAATTGTCTGCCATTACAAAAAGAAGAAATTTCATGCCAAGGTAATAAAGAATAAATAAGTAACTCGGTCAGCTTTCAAATCGAATTACTAGCCAAGTTCCCAGACAAAAAACTCGGCCACCCACTTACTACATACAGAATCACTGCCCTGGACTGAACCTCACTCATTGTTCCTGTATGACCACCCTGACAAAAAGCTGTTCTTCACAGGGGAAGGCCTTATTCAGAGCAGTATGCTGTTAATGGCAACCAATAAAGTTACTGCATTCAATGGAGTTAATGAAAATGAATGCAAAAGAAAAAAGGATGGTTGTTCACCACAAGTGACCAGTCATCATCTAACCTGCACCGGGAACACAAAACTTGCAATCTGAAAGCTTTCTATATCAAAAGGTCAATTTCTGTTTGGTCACTTTCCGTAAACATGGATCATTATCCAAAAAGTGATACACTGCTGGTTACTATAGTTAGAACCCAACATGAAGTTCCACTATGGTCAAAAGTTTTTGGACACTGGATTGTCACACCTATATGAAGTTGTTGGACATTCCATTACAAAACTATGGGCATTAATATAGGGTTGGATCCCCTTCATGGCTATAACAGCCCCCATTCTTCTAGCAAGTCTTCTTGAAATGTGTCGGTGGGAATCTGTGACCATTCAGCTATGAAAGTATTTGTGAAGTCCAGTGTTGATGTTGGACTAGAAGACCCAACTTTACCACAAAGGTGCTTATTAGGATTGAGATTAGGGCACTGTACAAGCTCACCAAACCAGGTCTTTATGGAGTTGGCTTTGTACACAGAGGACTGTCCTGCCAGAACAGGTCCTTCATTAAGCTGTTCCCACAAAGGATAGTGCACAATTGTCTAAAATGTCTTTGTATACTATATCATTACCCTTCCCTTCATTGTCATCACCCGAATTCAATAACTTGAAGGGGTGTCCACATACTTTTGGCCATATTGGTAGGCGTAAGCTAATTTTCTGCCAATCATCTGCTATGGGCCTGTTTATTTGGCAGTAACGTTGACATTATTTAATATAAACTTATAACATATGTTATTTTTTTCTTTTTTTTTGTGATATTGTCTTACAAAAATATTTTTTTTTCTCTCAATCCTTAGAGAAAAAAAAAAGAAAAACAAATATATTGTAGAAAACATTGTAGGAAATGTTAAAAAAAAAAAAAAAAAAAAAACAAGTATCGATTTTATTCTGTAATTTCTCCTGTTTAAAATAACACTAACAATATGATTATGGTACAAAGCAGTTCAAAGTTATTTACAATTTTATTTTTTATATTTTTTGCTTTTCATTTTGTGCTTTTTTAAATGCAACTTAAAAAAAAAATTATAAAAACAGACAAAACAAAATAGAAAATACATTTAAATTCCAATGATTAATAAAATGAATTATTATGAAAGTAATAGTTGAAGGGAGGAGGAGGGAAATTAGTTATTTAGGACTGACTAGGGAAAACCAAGAGTTGATAAAGGGTTTTAACAGACTTCAGCTTCTATGAATGGAGGTGGGCACAATCTATGAATGAAGGAGGGACAGAGCCTTCAATCATCCCCCTATTATCTATTCCTGTTCCATTTATAGAAGCTGTAATATGGACAATGGAGGATTTTTAGTGGAATGAACACAAGGGGCATACCCCTGCTGCTTGTAAGTTTGCAGATCTTTCAGTTTTTGATTGCACTTTAACCGTAACTAACATGTGCAAATCAAAGTTCTTCCCGTTGATCTACAGATCAATGAAACAGAATAGATGCAAAAGTAACAATGTTACTTTGTATCTCTATGTTATGTCTGAACAGTGTTGGTGAACACTGTCAGACAGCATTTCTTTGACAGCAGCAACTGTTATGCCGCGTACACACGGTCGGAATTTCCGATGGAAGCAGTCCGATGGGAGCTTTTCATCTGATTTTTCGACCATGTGTATGCCCATCAGTCTTTTTCTGTCGGCATTTCCGACGGACTTTGGATTGAGAGCCTGTGCTTAATTTTTCCGACGGAAAACCTTTCTAAAACCTTTCGGATTTTTCGATCGTGTGTATGCAATTCCGACACGCAAATTGACACATGCTCGGAAACAATTTGACGCATGCTCCGAAGCATTAAACTTCCCTTTTTTAGTGATGTTGAACGTGTTGTATGTCGTGGTGTTATTCACTGTCGGAATTTGGTGTGACCGTGTGTAGGCAAGACAGTTTGAGCGAAATTCCGTCGGAATTCCGACGGGAAAACCATCAGAGCCTTTTCCGACAAGAATTCCGATCGCGTGTACGCGGCATTAGAGCTGCTCTATGTACACAGCAAGTCCCGGCTTTGATTGATCAGAGCTGAGAATTGCAGGAAAATGGGAAGGGAGGATGTGGCAGAGGGGCAGAAGAACTGAAGGTGCTGCACACATCCTATGTATCATCATTTTTCTTGGGCACGTGAAGCACGTCCAGTGTCTAGAACTAGTTTGGGGCTCACCTGGAAAGTTATGTTTTCAAGTGACTGCTTTATAAGTCGTTGCTCCTCGGGTTGTAGAGTTTCCACAGCCAAGTCAGACATGTAAATTCTCTTCTGTTCATTAAACCTCCTCATGAATAGCAGGATCTCCTAATGCATTTTGAATATTAAAAAGAAAAATCAGATAATTTTTTTCTCATTGCATTCTTCGGTTTTATTCACATGGTAACAGACTTCACTTCAATGCAGCAATTTGCCTGTTTCTGTTTTTATTGGGAGAAGTCATTCCACTAACTTTAATCATACCTAAACTCAAAACAAAAATGTAATCAAGTGTAGCTTACTAATCCTTAGAAGTAGTGACTGCATTCGTTTTATTTTTTAGGCAGCAACACAGCACTTTTAGCAGTAATACCATGTGCGGTGATACGCAGATCGGGCTCCTTGTCCTATTTTCAAAACGAGGCTTGGTTTCCACACCATTGGTATTAACACAACTTATCACAACTGTTAACACAACACTAGGGGGTACAAAAACATTATATATACACAGTGGCCGCAGTGGTCTGGCACCCCAGATGATGTCTTAGACGAAACGCGTCGGGCGGGCTCAGCCTGAGCTCTGAGGAAGAAGGGATGTTCCCATTGAAACGCGTCAGCTGGCAGTGACTTTTGTGAGTTCCTCTGACCTTTGGAGAGTTCTGTTCTTCTTTGATTGAATGCTGCTACTTGACGACTATTCAAATTGCAAGAATTTATACAACTGTTTGTGAGTAGTTTTCTTTTTAACGTTTTCAATAAATATACATCCAAAAGGATAATGCACAAGGCTGGTGTGCCCTTTTTCCTGTTCTATCTTTGACTATTAGGGTCCCCCACCCTTGAGGGCAGCAAGGCATGTGCCATTATATAGCCGGTCTGGTGGTCCACTTGTTCGCAGGAGCGCTTCTTCTCTGCTATCAAAAAAAAAATTGGAGTTGAATAATGCCCTTGCTATCAGTGTAGGCTATTTATGTACCTCCTGAAGCCTGACTGAAATACTCTGAGATGAGGTATAAGCCTCAACAGGTTTACACACTTAAAGTAAGGGAGGTACCATCATCCTAACATTAATAGGTAAAGGGAGGGCTTAGGGGCATCCCTCATATGGCCACCAAAAGAAACTGAATGGACTATCTTGGTACCCAAGGACTACAAACATGTTTTAAAAAAAAAAAAAATTTTTTTTTTATTAAACCATAGTTAAAATCAATCAAGACATGAGGAATACTCTGAGAACATTGCTTAGTGGGGCTTAGTTGTTACTCTCACCTCCACCATCACAGGAGTGAGCTCTTTCTCTGATTCAAACCCCCTCTCTCTCCTCTGAGGCAGTAACTCTGAGCTCAGCATTTGAGAGCTCACTACTGTGATGGTGGAGGTGAGCAGTAATGACTAGGCCTCACTTAGGCCCCTTTCACACTGGGGCGGTTTTCAGGCGGTACAGCGCTAAAAATAGCGCCTGTATACCGCCTGAAAAAACCGGCCCCATTCACTCCAGTGTGAAAGCCAGCGGGCTTTCACACTGGAGCGGTGCGCTAGCAGGACCGCAACAAAAGTCCTGCTAGCAGCATCTTTGGAGCGGTGAAGGTGCGGTGTATTTACCGCTCCTATACCGCTCCTTCCCATTGAAATCAATGGGAAACCGCGGGGATACCGCCCGCAAGGAGGTTTTTAACCCTTTTGCGGCCGCTAGCGGGGGTTAAAACCACCCCGCTAGCGGCCGCATACCGCGGGTAAAACGATGGTAAAGCAGCGCTAAATATAGCGCTGCTTTACCGTCGCCGCCCCGCACCGCCCCAGTGTGAAGCCAGCCTTAGAGATGTCCTGGGAGTATTCCAGTCAGACTCTAGAAGTATGTTAATGTCCTACAGCTACAGCAAAGGCAATATTCAATTTTAGTTAAAGCTGCACTGTTTGGTTTCATCTACAAAGGCCCCTTATCTGCAGAGACAGCAGTGGCGGCTGGTGCTCACATTTTTTTTTGGGGGGGGGGGGAGCGCAAACAAACTGAAAAATTCAGAAAAAAAAAAAACATCGCAGCCACTGTGCTATCAAACGCAGCCACTGGGCCCATCAAACGCTGCCAGTGTGCCCCCCGCCGGCCCACCGTCTGCGCTTACCTGTCTCGGTGGGACAGCTCCTCGATGTCTTCTCCCGTCCTCTCTTCCCGTACTCTGCTATGATTGGACGCCTGGCGTCCACTCACAGCGCCTGTCGTTTCAGCCAATCAGGTGACTGGTAACAGATACGAGCACCTGATTGACGGAGAGGTGGTTTAGTGTTATGGAAGCAAATATTTAGTCGCTTTTCTAACACAGGTGAGTGACCTGCCAGCATGGCGCTCGCAGGTCACCTTTTTTGACGCCTATTAGAGCCTATGGCTCTAATCAGGTGCTTCAAAAACACCCCCCGTCGCTGTAATTCAGGCGCCCTGAGCCCAAAAAGGGCCGGGCGCCTGAATAGGGGGTGGCAGCAGCGGCCATAGATAGATTCATGCAATGCTTGAATCTATCTATCGGTGCTAGAGGGGTGTGGCAGGAGAGAGGGCGGCGCCCATATGGACGCACTGGCAGTTTTTTTGGTAAAGATGAACTAACCCTTCAAAGGATGTTGAAAATAAAAACATTTTTTTGTCAGATCACCAGATATAAAATAAAAGGGGGAAAAAAAAAAACTTTTCTTTTAGAAAGTAATAACTAAAATCAAAGTAAAGCCTGAAATTCAAAGGTATATTTTAATAAAACAAACTTGCTTGTATATTTTAATAAAACAAAATTGCTTGTATACCAGCTTCATCAGTTAAATTAATAAATAAAAATCCTTTTATCCTTTAAAGTGCTGCTGAACAGATTTGTGTGGTCTACTGTAAGATTTACAAGAGGGAGCCTTTCCATGCACAGACAGACATATGTACCTGGTACTTTTTTGTGTATGTCTCATCTTTCATTTCAGAAAACAATTTTTTTAAGGTTTGTTCCTCCAAGTTCAACCATTCCATGGTTTTCCTGACTCGATCCTAGAAACAAAAGACGCATAAAAAATGTTAGATAAGTGCCATACACTAAAAACATTCTAGTAGCGGTCATGAAAGTTTGACCACAGGGTGGCGCTATTCCACACCTGCCCAAATCATTTCATGGCTTATCAGAACAGCAGACATCCAAGATAAAGTTCTTATTGTGCAAGGTTATACTTTTCCTGTACACAGAACATCTCTCTTTTACTTGGAGAGGATACCCAATGAGAGTGACCGCTATACATTGGATCTTTATGAGCTACGATCCATACTGTTTCAGCTCTTTGTATTTTGCCATCACTTGTTTATTTGATCCTACGCTATTAATAAGCTGGTCTTCCTCATAGTTGTGTATTTCCATTTACATTTTACTCAGGGAAGATATGTAGCAGTTGCATATACCATGCTAGATGTTGTTTTGATTACCCTCTTGTACTTGTTATGCCATAGATTATCTGGCTTTGTAATTTATACCTACTTTCTTTGAAAACGAATAAAAACGATTGAAACAGAAAAACCTCTCTTTTAAAAAATGATATAACTAGGGATGCACCGATACCATTCTTTTTTTTTTTTTTACAATGAGTACAGGTACCGATACATTTTTTTAGTACTCGCTGATACCAATTACCAATAACTACCGCAACTGTTTTAACTTCAGCGGTCAGCAATGGTACAAAGCATTGAAAAAAAGTTATTTACAAATGAAAGAAATAGATTTGTTTTTTAATTTAGCGCTTTTTCAATGTGAAATGTGTAAATATACAGTATGTAAAATATATATGTGTAAAATTATTCCCTAACAAAAAAAAAAAGTTAATAGTTTATCGTTTATAAAATAGGAAAAAAAGCAGGAAAAAAATAATAATTAAATGGAGGAGAATAGGGAGTTAATTTAGGCTGATTAAAGTAAATTAAGGGTTATTTAGAGGAACATTTGTTCATCCCTTTGATCTGCAGATGAAGAAATAGAAATATACAAAAAGAAAAAATGTTTCTTTTTATTTTAGTGTTTCAGGGCTGATCAATGTTGTTAATAAACATTGTGGCTGCTTTTAAAAAAAAATTTTGACAGCTCCAATTACCGGACTTCTTTAACACTGGGGAGATCCACTGACAGCTCAAAGAGCCGAGCCTGAAAGTATCGGTTTCAGGTATCGGTGCATTTGCACGAGTACCAATGCTTGTGCAAATACTCGGTATCAGGTATCGGTGCATTTGCACGAGTACCAATGCTTGTGCAAATACTCGGTATCAGCACCAATACCGATACTAGTATCGGTGCAATCCTAATTACAAGACTGGCTAACGACATACAGATATCGCACTGAGAATCCTTCCTCCCTTGAATCACCAGACTGGCAAAACCAGCCGCTCAGTAAGTTTGCATGTAACACGCATACAAAGAGAATCATTTTTTCCCCTCACGTTAAACAAATATTTAACTATCACAAGTCTTTGAATTTTTGTCATATGGCCTAAAAAAAAATTTCTGCAGAAAAAAAAAAAAAAGATATAGAAGTGTGAGGGCAGAAAAAAGACCAAGTAGTCTATCAAGTTTGTTCCTTTTTATGTTTTTAAATTGCCTTAAGGGTGAGTTCACCTTTATTTCACCTTTTTCAACAAAAAAAAAAATACACATGCATTCCAGCTCATCTGGAATATGAAAATGCAGCTTTCAAAAAAGATCTTTCATTTCCAGGGTATACTTGTAGGCCTTGCGCAGCCTCCCCACAGCCTGTTCGCAAAACTCCTAAGGTGGGCGACCTTCCCTGCACTGCCTGAATGTCAGAACAGGCAAGCCATAGGACACGCGGCCCCATTGGCACAGAACAAGAGCTTCAGCTCATTCAAAACATGTGCATGTGAGTGCACTGTACATGCTTGCCTGCTCATAGGTGCGCTAATGGGACCATGCATCCAACTGCCATTCAGGCTGGATGAGAGGATCACCCTCTGTAGTGGACAGGCTGGTGAAAGGTTTGTCTTGGAAAGAAAGCATCTTATTTGTCTGTTTTTAATGTACTGCATAGTTTTTTTGGGAAAGGTGATGTAAAAGGTGTACCCCTTTAACATTTCGATTTTACTTATTTAGTGCTTTTTTTTTTTTTGATAGACCAAGCGCAGTTTTCTAGGCTGATTTTAGCCTCCTGTAAATTTTCTGTGCAGTAGCATTTGGAAAGGGAGGGGCAACATTATGAGTCAAACAGGCTTTGTTACATAACAGCAAGGAACATACAAGCAGGATGAGAGAGAAAAAGATAAGCTCATCAGTCTGTTGCTTCTCCTTCACTGTCCAATCACAGGCTGGGGGCAGGAGGTGGCTGTGACCTAGCTGTGTTGCCTAACTGCGTTGCCTAACCGCACTAGAGAAAAGTTAGGTCACCTGGCTGACTGCGCTGTCTGTCAGGTCAGTGTTAGTTAGAATACTAAGCTGCAGCTGAAGATTTGTCCATCTGCCTTGTTAAGTGTGGATGGAGGGATATGTAAAGCCTCGTACACACGATCGGACTTTAAACAAACTTTTCCGTGGATTTCTGTCCAAAGGGTGTTGGCCGTGAACTTGTATTGCATACACATGGCAGGACTTTTTCAGCCAACTTTCACTTTTTCTGCTCTTTACCGCCACACTTTGGTCAACTTCTGTATTGTTGTCTGATCTTTTGCATTGGTTCTGAGCATTTGTCAATGGCGGCGTCCGGTTCTCCTCAGTCCACAGCCCTGGCGGCGTCCGCTCCGCGCTGTGGACTCTGAGGGGTGAGAGTCTCACTCCATCCTGATGCAGGCCAGGCTTCAGGCCTTCAGCTCACGGTCCCGCACAGGTTCTGTCAGGCCTCAGAAGAGGAAGTGTCCCAAGTGGAAGAGGCGGTCTCCGATAATCTCCCCCAGCAGCCCTCCCGGTGCGGGGAAGCAAGCAGCCTGGTGAGCCTGGGGGGACTCTCCTCAGTCACAGCCCTGCACTCCGGTCATCAGCTCCGTCCGACCGACAGTAAGGGGAAGTCTCCGCTCCGCTGCTGTGGACTCTGAGGGGTGAGAGTCTCACTCCATCTGATGCAAGGCCCAGGCTTCAGGCCTTCAGCTCCGGTCCGCACAGGTGTCTCTGCTGGCTGTAGTCTCCGCGTCACACGCTCTGTCAGCAGAGGCAGGCCAGTCCTGTCAGGCCTCAGAAGAGGAAGTGTCCCAAGAGGAAGAGGCGGTCTCCGCTCTTCCTTTTTATAATCTCCCCCAGCAGCCTCCCGGGCGGAAGCAAGCAGCCTGGGAGCCTGGGGAATTATGGGAAATGTAGTCTCTTCCCCTTCGGACTTAAGTCCGATGGTTTTCTGTACACACGATCGGACTTTGCTCCATCGGACTTTTGTTGCCTAAAAGGGGTAGAACCCCGCTACATAAGATTTACTAAATGAAAGCTAACACCTGATAAGCCTCAATTCACAAAGATCAACACCAGGATAAGGATCTTTACTTGATGACAGTTATTTTCAGCTGTGTCTAATAAGAGGCTAAAATTTACAGTTATATGGCTGAAAATAAAAATGCTTACCCTTATGTAAAGCTCCATGAATTAAGTCTTATGTGTATTAATAAAATTATTTTAAACATAAGAAAATGGTAGTTTGTTGGCTATAGTTACAGACAGATGACATACTGTTGTGTTCCTTGTAGGATCTGCTCTGTTCTTCGAGTACTGCAAGAACTGGGCCACATAGGTCATGATGGATTTTTCATCAGGATTCAAAACATTTACATCTGTAAAACAATAAGATTTCATCAAACGGGCTGCATGAACCTTCAAGTGTGCCCTGGGGGAGGGGGGGGGGGGGCGTAGGTTGAAGGCAGTGTTCACTTGGGCATCACATTTCAATTTAGTTTTAGTCATAGTCTTTTGACCGAAATACCATTTTAGTTTTAGTTGTATTTTAGACATCTGAATCATTTTAGTTGTATTTTGTTGGACTATAAACTCCAGTACATTTTAGTCAACTAAGATCCATGTTACATTTTAGTCTACTAAAATCGAATGGGTTTAGGTAAATTGTAATGCATTATTTAGGCATTTCCAAACTAGAATTTCCAAACTCATATGCTCCTGGGAGTAAAAATCGAACAACATGTAGTGGGGATGGGGAAGTAAATAGGAGTGAGGGATTGCACAGGGTAGAGAACTTGTCTGGGGAGGCTGGTATTTCACACATATGTCTATATGAAAAGGTAGGCACTGCCCTATACACCAAAACCACTAAAATCAATCCGAAAACGAACATACAAAACAGATGCTAAATACGTGACATATGTAAATATAGATAGTCCATAAATGCAATAGTATATTGGCAATCGTGAAAAGACCCCAAATCTGCTACTAAAAGAATTATGTATTTTAATTATATTAATCAGTTTTTGTATTGTTTTTTGGTGTATGGGGCAGCGCCTACCTTTCATATTTCGATATTTTCATAGTGTTTCCTTTGCACTTCAAGGGGCAGCAGCCTTGATTAATCAGAGTGGTTTATTGTTTTTTTGGGTTGGCTCCTTTATATTTATTGTTTTATGGTATTTTACACGGTGCTAAGCACTGCTACCTTGCTGGGAGGGGAAACACTCACCGTGTGGTTTGAAGGGCATTGTTCCAGAACTCCAGGCAGACAGAGGGAGTCTGCGTCCCTCAGCCAATACAGCTTGTCAGGGGACTTAGGCCCCTTTCACACTGACGGCTCGTTCAGGTCTGCCTCTCAGTTTTGACTGGGGACCTGAACGGGCGCTCCATGCTGGTCTATGGAGCGACAGATGTCAGCGGAGACATGTCCGCTGACATGCGTCCCGGTCCGATCCGCCAAAAGCAGACGTCGCTGGCGGATTGGATCGGGTGAGATCTGATGAAAAACGAACACGCTGTCCGTTTTCATCCAATCGCTCCATAGAGACCAGCGGTGCTCGACAAGCCCCTCCCCGCTCAGTGAGCAGAGAGGGACTTGTCATCTGCCGGCTCAGCAGAGATCAACGGAGAGATCTCCTGCTGAACCGGTGGACAGAGGCGGACTCCGTGCAAGTGGAGTCCGCCTCATATAAAAGGGGCCTTAACATAAAGCGGAGCTCCAAAGAAAGCTGAAGATCGGGACAAGTGGGTAAACGTCCCTCCCTCACATTTTCGTTCATCGACGAAAATTGGAATTGATTTTTGTTATCGTTTTTGTCAATTGATTCAATTTGAAATTTATTGTCGTCACTGAAAACTGCTGACAAAATTTATGATGAAAATATTTTCATCCAAGAAATGAACACTGGTTGAAGGTGTTCATTTTTTTTCTGAAATGTTTTCTTTCCTTTTTAAATGTCCAGGCATTATTTACCTTCTGGTTCAAGGAGTCTTGGAATTTTTAACTCTTCTTCTGCAATTCTGAAGGCCTCTCGCAGTTTCTCCTCGTTAGATTTGACCTGAAATTTCTCCATATCAATCAGGTCTGGTCTCAAGGACTGAATGATTGCTAGGAAGGCCTGCCCATTTTTCCAGCTGGATTTAAAATCTTTCACATTGACAGATCCCACCCTGAAATAGAGGAGGAGAGGATTAGAGTATGTATTAAAATTAGAATCAGTAATATGACTTAATAATGGTCAGTCAATCCAAAACTGTATTTTTTTAATTTAATATTGAACGCAATTGTCCGCTTTCTGCACCTGCGTTATCAGGGCTACACACACACACACACACACACACGCACACACACAGTTACAATTGTAACATGACTATAGATATAGATATAGAGAGAGCTAGAACAGGCTATGGTGGTTGGATCTCTCCACTGAAGTCCTTGATAAACCTGAGAGGCCCAATGGGTGATTCATTACACTTTCACCCATTCAAAAATATAAATATTAAATATATTTGGGTGGACTGAAGGAACCACTCTTAAAAAACCTAGCATCGGGGTAATTAAAAAAAATTAGCCCATACAATGGGGCTGTGTCTGCATTGCAAGGGTTAATTGCTCGTTTTGATCTAGGGGGAAAAAAAATGTACTTCTTCATCCTTCCCCATAGCTAGACAAGTCCCCACACTCCCACAGCGCAATTTTGAAGCCGCAAATCAGTGCGATTTGCATTGTCGATTTCATTGCGACTCTTAACAGAATTCTATGCACGTCACATTGAAACTGGTAAAAAAGTGCAGGAACCTTTTTCATAATCGCTGACTCGTGGTGATATGAGAGGTTCCATTGCCTGCGATGGGGTGCAACTTGTCATAGGATTTGGAACTGTCACATGGCATGCCAAGTCGCACCGGAGTGAACAGGGGCTAAAGGTGTTATAATAAAGCCGAACTCCAGTAAAAGGTTCTTGCTTTAGTTCTGGGAGAGTGGGGAAGAGTTCCGCCTCAGTCTTGTCTTTATTACACTCTATGACCTCATTGGGTAAATCTCCCCTCACTTAGTGCTGCCCTACCACTAACACCAGAAATGTGGAATATAGATAGAAAAGTAAGCTTCAAAAAAAACAAACAAAAACACAGATTTGTATATTTGGAACAGTGAAAACCTGTCAGTTTTTGTTTACCTTGGTTTACCCAAATGAGGGGATTCCGCCCACCCACCCCCCCTACAACCACCACCTGCTCCACTGACACCTCCCCCCTCACTTTCTGTGCCCCCCACAAATAATCGACACAGGAAACGTGGGAAATCTACTCAATGCATTAGCAAGTGGTAAAAAACACCTTTTAAGTATAATAGGAAAAGTAAGAACCTGCCAGGTTTTCACCTCTGTGAAACTTTCATGGGTACAGGGGGACAGGGTGTCAAGAGGACAGGAAGTGGAGGGCAAATCTCTCTAAGGCTCCATTTAAACTTGCACGACTTTGGAGTGCAACTTTGAGGCAATTTTGGATGGGTGCAATTTGGATACAGCTTTGGCTTTCATGAATAATAATGGACAACTGTTGCACTGTATAACATTCAGGTACGACTTTCATGCAACTTTTGAAGTCTATGGCCCTCGAGTTGATGAAAGTTTGACCAAAGTAGTGCATGAACTTCTCTGAAGTTGTTTTGACTTTAAAAATTGCACATATATGGATGGTTATCATTGGAAAACATGGGTTACGACTTGTCATGTGACTTGTCCTAAGTCGTATAACAAGTCACACAAGTGTAAATGGAGCCTAAAGCAACCTATCAAAACCTGAAAAAGTTTTATCTGGAATCTGGCACTATAATAGCAATGTAGTCATGTACTTGCAACGTTAAGTCATTTCCTCAAATAACATCTTCAAGCAACAAGTAAAATCAACTAGTGACCTGCCAAAGCTATCTGGAATAAGCTCAAAGGTTTTTTCCATTTACCTTTGCTGCTGTTATAGCTTGATGTACCCGAGTTCAATCTCACATGTATAAAGAATACAATGTGCTGAAAATTATAAGCTGGACATGGGTCACACTATACAGCGGGGGTCAGCAACCTGTATGATCTAGATCGTGGACAGGTGACTGATAGATCGCGGTCTGGGCTTGCTGACCCGCTATTCCAGAGCATCAGAGTGCAATGTAGAGGGACTACTTGTAAAGTTATAGTAGGAAGCTATAGTAGGAAGAGCCACTTGTGGCTCTTCCCACTATAGTAGGAAGAGCCACATAAGCCGGTGCCTCCTCTGAAGTGCTGGCTCTTGTCCCATGCGGAGTGATACCAACTGCACTCCATCTCAGGAGGCGATATGTTACCACTTCACCACCTGATTTAAACCTATGAATGCAACACGGTAGTACAGCAATTAGGGGATTAAATCGGGTGTGAGGAGGCGACACTGTGCCCGGTGATCTTGACTTCTCCCATGGTGTTTAGGTAGATCTCCACCTCTTTAACCGCTTCCCGACCGCCCCTGCATATATACGTCAGCAGAATGGCACGGGCAGGCAAAAGCACGTATATATACGTGATCGTGCATTTGCCTGCCCGTGGGTCGCGCTCGCGACCCGGTCGGGAGCTCCGTGACCACGGCCGCGGGACCCGCTCGCCGCTGGTATCCCGCGATCGGGTTTACGGAGCTGAAGAACGGGGAGAGGTTTGTGTAAACAAACCTCTCCCCGCGCTTCCTACACTGACTGTCAGTGATCGGCGGTTCCCTGTCATCGGGAACGCGGATCAATGACGTCAGACGTACAGCCACGCCCCCTACTGTAAAAAAACACACACACGTCACACTGACTCCTCCCCGCCCCTAGTGGTTAACCCCTTCACTACAACTGTCATTACATAGGAATCAGTGCAATTTAAATAGCATTGATTGCTGTATAAATGACAAATGTCCCAAAAATGTGTCAAAAATGTCCGATGTGTCCGCCATAATGTCGCAGTCCACAATAAAAATCGCTGATCGCCGCCATTACTAGTAAAAAAAAAAATATTAATAAAAATGATATAAAACTATCCCCTATTTTGTAAACGCTATAAGCGCAAACCAATCAATAATCGCTAATTGCGATTTTTTTTACCAAAAATATGTAGAAGAATACGTATCGGCCGAAACTGAGGAAAAAAAATGTTTTTTTATATATTTTTTGGGGATATTTATTATAGCAAAAAGTAAAAAATATTGAATTTTTTTCAAAATTGTCGCTCTATTTTTGTTTATAGCGCAAAAAATAAAAACCGCAGGGGCGATCAAATACCACCAA
Organism: Lithobates sylvaticus; assembly: GCA_028564925.1. Taxonomy (NCBI): domain Eukaryota; kingdom Metazoa; phylum Chordata; class Amphibia; order Anura; family Ranidae; genus Lithobates; species Lithobates sylvaticus. Next base: position 85,293,894 of record CM053038.1, on the reverse strand, counting down.
AAGAAAGCTGTGGGAAAAAAAGGACGCCAATTTTGTTTGGGAGCCACGTTGCACGACCGCGCAATTGTCAGTTGAAACGACGCAGTGCCGAATCGCAAAAAGGGGCCTGGTCCTTTGGCTGCCAATGGTCCGGGGCTGAAGTGGTTAAGGTTGCCTACCCCTGCTTTACAGGCTATTGAATATGAAATGAATAATAAAAATAAAATGTATACTATTGGCAAGCGATTAAACAATGCTTCTTAAGGAAGCAGAAACACCAGAGAATTATCTATGATAAACACAATTCCAGCCTTTGCTGGTTGGAACACCAAAGAATAGTAGCTTTGGGGGAACGGCTGCATGGATTGGTGGGAACCCTGCAAAAGCAATGGATAGGGTGAGTAAAACTGCTTTTTATTGGCACCCAATACTAAAAACGGGTTTAATCCTTGCAGTGCGATTGGGAAGCCCCACTACTTTCTCGTATTTTTCCTGCAGTTCAGCAAGTGTATGCCTGGTTAAAACACATTTTCTAGGTGCACATGGTTTTACTGCACACTTTATAACTGTTCCAGTAATTCATGGCGACTGTAGAATAATTTCACCCCCCCCCCCCTTGCTTTTTTTTATTTTTTTATTTTACTCTTCTGCTCCTCTGTTCGTAAGTTTTATATCACCATGCTTTTAACAGTGTTTAAAGGTCATACTGGATAAGAGCCACGTCGTCACATAGCCTATTTGCATGTGTGTTGCCTAAGGCTGGGGTGCAAGTTCCTCTTTGACCTCTGTATAATTAGTATTGTTGTTGTTATAACAATACAAATTATATGCCCTGCCTATTTCACAATTGCAATGACATTGTGGTGGCATGGTGATGGTGCCCCCACCTGTCTGTTTGAAGACTGCTTTAAAGACTAAAAAAAAAGCCAATGAGGAGAGAGAGGGGGTGGGCCGAGCCGTGGCTCCGTGTCTGAATGGACACACACCCTCCTGTGTTTTTGCAGTGCTTTACAATCCTACATTAGCTATTTTGACAAACTGATTCTTAGGTACATACTTATTCAAAGCAATACAAACTATAAATAGGAGGTAATAAACATACAAGGACATGGATTGCAACACTTTTGTTAATATTCCACACATACCCTGCACACTGCTCCTGAGCCCAGTGTAACAGAACTTTCTGTGCAGATATCTTCCATCTAGATCTGGCACTCCGTTTCGGGGATGGGCTTGCAGTAGGTGAAGCTTCTTTCTTAGTGTCACACTTAACCGGTTGCAGGTCATCAGGAGCAGCTAAAATGCTTGCCAGGCCTTCAATCTATTATAATGTCGCAAATAATAAATACAAAAAGGGTCAAAATCTAAGGCAAAAAAAGATTTTTGGAAACAAACATTTTAATGAAGACACAAGAGCATGTTAACCATTGTTAAAACGCAACTCCGGTTTTACAACCACTTACATGAAAATGTAAAATGATTTGCCAAATGAGGCCAAGCACAATAGAGGGTTTCCCACTAACGATGTCCTCAACATGAATATTTATGAGCTTGATCTACAATGAAAATATGCAATGATTAGTCCGGGTAAATTTTTAATGAGGAAAGTAAAAAAAATGTATTAATTGTTTTGGCCTAAACAAGGGCGATTACTCACTGATCGCTTTCCTAAAAAGGTCAAAGCTGATTCGATATTACTTCTTGACTGGAAGAGGTTTTTGCCTTTTTCACGGGGCTGTTGAAAAAGAAAAAATAAAGCTATTCATTAATCAGAAATCTTCAAGCTCAATTGAAATTTTGCATCTTTTCATTTCTTTATAGCCCTGAACCCTAACATGTTAGAACTTGTGACATGACCTAAAAAAAAAGAAAATGTAACTGCTGCTTTCTGCCTCATACTGCAGTGCTCTATGTTGGCATAGCTGAGTAACAGCCACACCCACCATCACCAGTGTCCTTATTACAGAGGAAGAGAGGGTGGTGTGTTTACCCATTTCTGTAACTAAGTGTTGATAACAATCTATGCCAAAAAAAGCTGTCAGCTAGTAATTTCCTTTCACCGATATCACAATATTTGCCCTGTAATAGCATGTAACTTCTGTTAGCCCCATAAAGGTCATCATTTTCTTGATCAGACATCATGATCTGGACCGACTTCCTGGACTAAGAGACTGGCCCATGGATGACGCAATAATTTACACCCTGCAATCCAAGTGTCTGCACAGTAGTATCCATGTTGTGAATACATTTTTTCACACAGGTCAGTCCCCTACTGCTGTCTTTTGACTTACACAGTCCAGGCCCTTTAGGTCTGGTACGGATTTTAAGAGGGAACCCCTTATCCAAGCATGCAGCCCGGCAGGCCAGGAAAGGGGGGATGAGCGAGTGCGCCCCCCCTGAACCATACCAGGCCATGTGCCCTCAACCAGGGGGGTGTTTTCGGCCAGGGGGGAGGGGCTCTTCCCCCCCGCCCCAAAGAACCTTGTCACAATGTTGCTTTGGGAGGGGCCCACGCTGTTTTTTTCTTCTGAATTTTCCATTGCTGGCATTCTTTTGTTTACATTTCAGCTGTCAGCAGGGATGCCCGCTGGCAGCTGATGCATTATTGGTTGTTAAGGACGCGGCAGCCTTCTTCCCGGCCTGCTCCTTAACCAGCTATTTTTCATACAGAATTAGAATTGGTCTATTATTTTTCGACCTATCCAAATTTGTATCATCCCCAAAATTTGGAATTCGTAAAAAATAAAAAATGAAGGCTGGTTGGCCTATTCAGATACTAATAGGTCCATTTTAAAGCAGTATTAAACCTAAAAGCAAACATTATATTGCAGCGCACTAATTATTAGATGTGATGGCTGCATTTGTTTCCCATTTTAGGCTTTCTTCCTTCTATTTTCATTGTGATCCAGCCAGTAAGTCAGTTTTATTTTCAAAAGAAGCTCTCCAGCAGAATGCATCAGTTTACAGAGATGTGACAAACTATTTTAAACTTGCTGCAGTGCTTACAATGATTAGCTTTTTATTAAGTAAAACCTTAGCCCAAAATGAAAAAAAACTGTTGTTGGAACTGATTATAAAGTATTAGCTGGAGTTTGGCTTCAAATGTGTTCGGGTTTTTAAATCTGCTATTGCATCTAATGCCGTGTACACATGAGCGGAATGTCCGACAGAAAAAGTCAGACAGGAGCTTTTCATCGAATTTTCTGATCATGTGTATGCCCCATTGGAATTTTAACCTCGAAAATTCTGTCTGACCTAGAAAGAGAACATGTTCTAAATTTTTCTGATGGAACCAATTCCTATCGGGAAAACCACTCGTCTGTATGCTGTTCCAACATACCAAAAACGACGCATGCTCTGAATCAAGTACGAGACGGAAGCTATTGGCTACTGAACTTCCTTTTTCTATTCCCTTCGTACGTCACCGTGTTCTTGACGGTTGGACTTTGGTGTGATCGTGTGTACGCAAGACAGTTTCAGCGGAATGCCGTCGGAAAAACCTTCAGAGTTTATTCCGATGGGAAAAACGGTTGGGTGTACACGGCATAACACTCCCCTCCACCCAGACTGATAATACTGCTGTTTGCTGTGCCCCTTGTGCTCTTTCATCCAGAGTGGAGGCACTCTAATACAGGAAGTGTTTTACTGGCCAGATCACCAGGTGAAAAGAGAGGGAATAAAGTTTAAGAAAAGAAAACTGATGCGTCCACCACAACTAATGATTGGTAAGGTGCAAAATATTACATTTTTGGGTTTAATACGGCTTCAAGGTGTTCATAGGAAAAATTATTTATATAAAACAGTAAGTATGGTGAAAAAGAATAATTTATGTGTCACCACATCGCCACAAAACAGCCCACCCGTCCAATATACAACACTGCACTATGCTCAGCCCAGTAGGTTCACACCTGGAGTTTACAGAAGGCACATTCCCCAAAATGCTGGAACAACCACCTGAGTCGCCGATGTGGCCAATTGTACTTGAATCCCAAGTAGCAAGGAACTATCGAGGATCTATATAGAGCCAATATATCAGAGATGGAAAATATGGATGGTGTTGGAATCTGGAGTGCCATTCATGCTGTGAACTTCAACGATGCAGCCACTGGTCCCTTGTCGGTGACCTAACCAAATAGAGCTGTCTATTAGTCTGGTTTCAGACTTCTCCTGTCCAGTCTTAACCAACTAATACCCATGTTTTAGAGCTGACTTTTTCCAAAACTCTCAGATGACTGTTCTTACTTGGCGCTCCATCCATATTTTCCATCTCTGATATATTGGCTCTATATAGATCCTCGATAGTTCCTTGCTACTTGGGATTCAAGTACAATTGGCCACATCGGCGACTCAGGTGGTTGCTCCAGCATTTTGGGGAATGTGCCTTCTGTAAACTCCAGGTGTGAACCTACTGGGCTGAGCATAGTGCAGTGTTGTATATTGGACGGGTGGGCTGTTTTGTGGCGATGTGGTGACACATAAATTATTCTTTTTTCACCATACTTACTGTTTTATATAAATAATTTTTCCTTGTGTTTTCATATTTCTCAGATCTTTTCTCTCTTTTTCATGGTACAAACTGACCCTGAAGAAGCCATAGTGTGGCGAAACATGTTGGTCGGCTTTCTCCAACCAGCCTCTTTGTACCCAGGACCTACCACGGCTTCAAGGTGTTCATAGGCATTAAATCTCTCAATAGACTTTTTTTTGGATAGTTTCAATTATTTGATGCCTTTGAGGCACATGCAACTACCACCAGATGAGACTCATTAGGGTGTATTGAAACTGGTTAGGCCAGAAAACCTTGTTCAATCACTATCAAGCAGGCACTTGAGGTGGATATAGCAACCAATCCGATCATGCCATCACCCTGTGCTGTCTATGGGTACCCCAATTGTCTAAATGAAGGACTGCACAAAGCAATATGACTTGCCTAATATCAACCAATTAACTTGAAGCCTGCAATGGAAGATGACATGCGCAAAATAACATTTTGAATCTGATTATTTGCAAAGAGGCAACACAGACTGATTGAGGCAATGCATCCTTCGAACATTTTTATAATGCTATTCATTTTTAAGTTCATTATTCAGAAAATAAGGGATTACCAAGACTTCACCGGACAGAACTTCAAGTAAGTCCAACAGAATGTGTCCATTTTTGAAATCAGCATACAGATCTGTTACAACGGATTGCTGCTGATGCTGCAAAACAAGATATTAATATTTAAATGGTAATCTCCAGGCAGAAAACAACCAAAAGAAAAAAAAGAAAAAGTTCAAAAGAATACGTATATCTTTTAAAATCCTTGTTATCTTCAGACTTTTATTTACAACCCAACAATAAAAAAAGTGTCTGTGTCCCCGAAGACATGCCCCGCTGCCCCTAGTCATTCTGTATCCCACTGGATTGATGGGGGCATAAGTACAGACCATGAATGGGCCAAGTGCCATGTCTGAGTGGTAGGCACAGAAATGAAGCAGCACCAAAGACATTGGAGGTGGAAATAAAAAAAGTAAGTATTTGGCCACACTGCAAGATTGGGGAGTATCTTTAAGTGGTTCCAAAGCCTGGATATTTTTTACCCTGATGCATTCTCTGCATTAGGGGGAAAACTGTCCCAGTGTGTCAGGACCTGGGTCTGAACCTGTGACCTCTGCTGGGTCTGGCAATGTCTCTTCTTGCTGAGCCACTTGGGATGCTTGATAGCTCCATGGACAATTCCTTGAATAATCCTGACTTGAACCTCGTTTCTCTTGAACCCTTTTTTCCTTCCATAATCTTCCTATTTAAGCCATGCCCTTGCACTTCCGGTTTGCCAGATCATTGTGCTCTCTTCAGCCAATAACACGCACTGGGCTCTCCTGCTGCTGTCCATATCCCCACTACCACTTGTTATCAATCTTTGGCTTGTTTCTTAACTATGCTTCTGCTTGATCCCAACCTGCGACCACTTGTTACCGACCTTTGGCTTGTTTACTGACTACACTTCTGTTTGATTTCTACCTGCTATATCTGCTACTGGACCCTGGCTTGCTCACCTCCTGGTGGGGTGATCTGGAGGATCACAACCTGGCACGAACATGCAGCAAAACCCATCTCCCCCATTAGGAGCTCTGGCGAACACTGGTTAGTGCTTAGACCCCACACCTGAGGTGAGCCTGTGTCATCAACCAAGGTGACCTGCTTGTATACCTATTCCGCTGGTCAGTGGGAACCTCTCTACTGCTATAGCTACTAATCTCTGAGCCATACCCCTGTGACAGTGTTTGTACCCCTCCCCCCCCATACTTACTAGAGACCGATCTTGATCCATCACTGTGTCCGTCTACAACTCACTGCCAGTTGGCTCCTGCTGCTGTCAATACAATTCTGTGAGCAGAGATTGGGGGGGCGGGGGTGAGCAGCGCTGTGTGTTTCAATAGATGCACACTGCCCAGCTCAGGCTCAAGCCCACAGTTGTCGCACATAGCAAGCAGCGGAGAGAGAAGAAGTGGAAAGTCCTGGCAGGGGACCCAAGAAGAGGTTTGCCACTGTCTATTAAACTAAGCTATGCACGTGGATATTTATTTGAAAACCTTAGAATTTCATATACTGACCAATATAAAATTATTACCTTTAATAACTGTGAATTAATCCAGTTTGAGAAGGTTCTTTTCTGTGTGCCTTCCTGTTCAGCTGCAAAACAGGAAAATTAAGCAAAAATTAGAAGGAGACATTTATTTGGAAATCATCATTTTTCTGTAGACCCTCTAAATAAAAACTTGCACTCAGTTTTTATTGACACGCCTGTTTACGTATCTAAATGTAATAAATGAATAAACGGTGGGTGATCATATGCCACTTACCTAAGGCCATATCATACCAGAATATTTGTAGCAGTTACAAATCACTCAAATAATTTTCTCTTGCGATTCACAGCTAGCGCCAATTCTCGTCTATGGAGCTAAATATTGCCAATATTATTTGTTTCACCGTTATTAAACTGTCAGGTGCACTTCAGAGAACCTGAACCGTGTACAATACAAAAAATAGGACACGGGAAGCACTCTATACCTTCTGTATATTATAACAGGTCACTTCCACCTGCCAGATCACCACCCCCAGAAACAACTGTTGGCGTGGGGAGGATTGGCATGCCCCTTCCACATCCCACAAGGAAATATTCCAATCTGTGTTGGGCAAAATTTTTAAAAATGAACATCTCACCAGTTTTCTTTTTAGTTTTTTTTTGAATACTCACATTTTAGTATTTTGTATTTACACAAGTTCCACTCACAGCACACAGATCACGTATTCCCATATTCCTTTGTATTTTTATTGTTAATACATAGCTCAAATCCATATGGTTAGGTATTTTTTACCTATTCTTCCATAATGTAGCACTCTTGCCTAGCAGTAAAAAGGGTCGCTGGTTCAAATCCCAACCACGACACTACCTGCCTGGAGTATGCATGTTCTCCCCCCGTGCCTGCATGGGTTTCCTCCGGGGTACTCCAAAGACATGCTGGTAGGTTAATTGGCTTCTGTCTAAATTGGCCCTAGTATATGAATGTGAGTTAGGGACTTGGATTATAAACTCCTTGAGGGTAGGGACTGATGTGAATGTACAATGTATATGTAAAGCGCTGCGTAAATTGATGGCGCTATACAAGTACCATAAATAAAATAAAATAAAATAATGACTATTTTGTGCTATCAAGTGATCCTCGTAGGCAGATATCTGCCCCATAGAAAAGAAAAAGAAAAGAACAGAGCAGGAAAAGAAAAAAAAAGAAAAAAAAAAAAAAGACACACATCCAAACATGCACAAAACATGGACAGACCTACACATACCTCTGGGAAGCCCCCTCTTGACCATCAAGCTAATCACCCAAGCCAAATCCGATTCTCACTCAAAGATAGGATCTCAGCATGTCTGAACTCAAGAATTCAATCCAGGGTGACCACAACTCCATAAACTTATAATGGCACCCCTGTATGCTTGCCATTATTTCCTCCATTCTCTTTGATTGAGTTCAGCAACCCACTCCTTAAGGCCGGCTTCACACTGGGGCAGTGCGGGCAGCGACGGTATGGCAGCACTATATTTAGCACTGCTTTACTGTCGTTTTAGCCGCGGTATGCGGCCGCTAGCGGGTTGGTTTTAACCCCCCACTAGCGTCCGAAAAAAGGTTAAAAACCCCCGCAAAGCCCCGCTGCAGCGGCGCTTTGCCGGTGGTATCCCCGCAGTGTCCCATTGATTTCAATAGGTAGGAGCGGTATAGGCGTGGTGAATACACCGCTCCTTCACCGCTCCAAATATGCTGCTAGCAGGACTTTTTTTACCGTCCTGCTAGCGCACCGCTCCAGTGTGAAAGCCATCCGGCTTTCACACTGGAGTGAAAGGTCCCGCTTTTTTCAGGAGCTACACAGGCGCTATTTTTAGCGCTGTAGCTCCTGAAAAACGCCCCAGTGTGAAAGCACCCTAATAGTGGGAGAGACTCTTGTACTCCGGGGTCTGGGTATGATTATTCAGCAGAGATTAGATAAGGGAGCAATCTTTTTGTGACCTCTTGCATAGAGCCTGATTATATAGATAATAAGGCTATTTCTGGAGATTTCTGATAAGATATGCTAGTGACAGAGGAGCAGATTTGAAATATCTCTCCAGCTCATGCACATTTACCTTTGTTTTAGCGGTTTAAAAAAGCTGCAGGTACAGAAAATAAAAAGCTTTCGATTTGCCAACAATCGAGTCTGCTACTACCTTCTTACACAAGAAGCTATTTGGGCCATCTGGGAGGAGATCTAATGGACAAAACTTGTCAGACTCAGGCAACCACATAGGGCCTCTTCGGGGATTCAGTGGCGTTTGCTGCGCCCTTGTTGAGAGCAGTAGGGATCAGTCTGCTTGCCTGGATTATATTCTGTGGGGTTTCTCCCCTTTTTTCTTCACTGTCTATCCCCACGGACTGGGTAACAATACAACATATGATTTTATTATGGCTGAAGACTATTCTAGACCCATATGCATCATTAATCCACGCCTGAGGAAGTGAATGTTGTTCAAGGAACACGTGGAGAAACACTCTGGGTGCTGAAAACATTCTGAATGTTAATATACTCATAAATTAGGTTATACAACACAATGGGGGTTATTTACAAAAGGCAAATTCACTTTGCACTACAAGTGCACTTGGAAGTGCAGTCGCTGTAGATCCGAGGGGGACATGCAAGGAAAATAAAAATCAGCATTTTAGCTTGCACATGATTGGATGATAAAATCAGCAGAGCTTCCACTCATTTCAGATCTACCCCTCAGATTTAAAGCGGTTGTATAGTTAAAAAAATGACTTTTACCTACAGGTAAGCCTATAATAAGGCTTACCTGTAGGCAAAAAAAATATCTCCTAAACCTGTACGGTTTAGGAGATATTACCCGTGCAATGAGCCACTGACTGCAGTGGCGCATGCGCACGGAGGATTCACAACTGAAAGGCCGGCAGAATCCAGACCTTGCCGGGAAGAAGTCTCCCGTGCGCATGCGCGACGATATCGCAGCTCCAGCCACTCACAGCGCTGGAGTCGCGATACCCGGAGGACATTCCAAGGCAACATATCAGCACCCTCGGCGTGGACCAGGTGAGTTACCGACGCCTCGTTCTAAAGTTAGTATTTCATAATGAGCTAGTATGCGGTACATACTAGCTCATTATGCCTTCTCCCTTACAGGTGTATACAAAAAAAAAATGTCAGCGGGTTTACTCCCGCTTTTAAGCGACTTGTAGTGCAAAGTGGATTTGCCTTTTGTAAATAACCCCCAATATCTTCAACCACCAATTATCAGTTGTATGTGATTTTATTATGCAATTGCAAATTTATGCTGTACAATTTAAAGTTATGACATTTGGTTGGATTTTAGTAGACAATGGGACTCAAAGAGTCCCAATCAATACTACGTCTTTCTAAACCCTGCTACTAACTTCTAAATAATGAAAAATATGATAGCGCTGCCAAATAGAATCTAAGATGTATAAACACAAAATTGGTAAACTGAAAAACATTGATAAACAAGTGCCACAAAACACATGAAATATCAGATATATAAAAAGGAAAAAAACTGACGTGCATTAAAGCACAAATGACGATAATCAAGAAAATGTGCCGATGTGATCATCCGATTAATATAAAATGATTATTATATAGAGTCCACTAAAATTGAAATGAATCCTGCAGTAATTCTTCTTAGTGGATAGTGCAAACAAACAGTCTCTAATAATAAGTTGCGCTCCACCAATAAATATACGGGGTGTCTCCACTTCATAACACGTGTCCCATACACCATAGCTTGCACTCACATTTATTAGCTAAAATCATAGCATATAACATCCAGTAAGTCTTGCGTATTAAAAGCTATGAGTAAGCACTACACATAGTGCGAAACGCGTCAGTTTGTGCCCTCCCCTTTTTGCTTTGCCGTGCTGTGGATTGATGTGATTCCTGCTTTTTAAATAAATTCAATGAATTTTTATCTTCTTCCGGTGTGCGGCTGTCCAGAGTCCTTTCTGATACTCTAATGCCACGTACACACGATCGGAATTCCACTCAAGCTGTGTTGCCTACACACGATCACACCAAATTCCGACGGTCAATAACACAGCGGCATAAAACACATTCGACAGCACTATAAAAGGGAAGTTTAATGCTTCCGAGCATGCGTCGAATTGTTTCCGAGCATGCGTCGGAATTTTGCGTGTCGGAATTGCATACACACGATCGGAAAATCCGATAGAAAGGTTTTCCGTCGGAAAAATTGTAAAACAGGTTCTCAATTCAAAGTCCGTCGGAAATTCCGACAGAAAAAGACCATTGGGCATACACACGGTCGGAAAATCCGAAGAAAAGCTCCCATCGGACTGTTTCCATCGGAAATTCCGACCGTGTGTACGCCACATAAGTCTTGCGTATTCCTTGCAAGAGTTCCCACCACCAGGCTCCACCTCTACGCGTTACGTCACCATCCATGTGGCTTTATCTAGAGCTGTGAGTGCAATCTATGAAGTTGGGTCTGTGCGGTTTATTTAGATGTTAATCCAGGTACTACACTACTGGAAGTGTTTTTCTCCTTAGGTAACCTACCTACAGCCAATTTGGAGTCTCCCTTAAAAGGGGAATTGCACGGTGTGTAAAGGAACATGAACAGCAATTATTCTCTCATTTATGTGCATTTTACCCCAGGTGGGTCTAAGATAAAAAGGTGAGCATGCACTGTACCTGGTGAATGGGACATGTGTTATGTAGGGGAGACACCCTATATATTTATTGGTGGAGCAAGACGTATTATTAGAGACTGTTTGTGTGCACTAAGAAGATTTACTGCTAGATTAATTTAATGGACTCTATATAAAATTAATTGTATATTCATCGGATGGTCACATTGGCACATTTTCTTGATTAATAAAAAACGGTAGGTATCTGCGCTACTGAAAAAAGGTATCAATATTGGAAGAGGAAAGCAACCAGAACAATTTGTTGATAAGCAAATATAAAAATATAAAAAGTCCACATGCGGCGCTAATAAAAAGCAACACTCTTTGAAGTATTAATAGAGGAAAAGATGATAATCCCTTCACTAGTAGCCTCTGATGATTTCCACTCGGATGAAACATGTCAGACTGGCTATGAGACACAAGCACGCTGAATGCCGCGGCCGCTTTGTTTTTATGATGATCGTTCTTATTGACTGTACATGTACAGCAAGTTGCTACAATTAATTCTTTCACAAGTGAGACGGGATTTACTATATGCTGCTTTATTTCCATTCGCTGATGATATCCCCTTGATTGGGTGAGACGCCCACTGACTGCTGGAGGTTTACTGCTTTGTTGCTGCCTGGGACCAGTGAATGGATGCCAGCTTTGCAGTGTATTTTAACCATTTACTTACTGGTGATTGACAAGTTCAGATGTGATCCCTTGGGAAGTTATTAATCAATGCCTATTTGCCGATATCTGGTAAGCAGATTTGATTCTCACGTGGTGTGGTGTGCTTCCCTATACACACTGAAAACTGGTGAAGGGATTAACATCTTTTCCTCTTTTAATACGTCAAAGACTGTTGCTCTTTATTAGCGCGGCATATGGACTTTTTACATTTTCTTTATTATCGGCACTTGCACTTTAATGCATATCAGTTTTTTCATTATATATGTGATATTTCATATGTTTTGTGGCACTTGCACTTTAATGTTTATCAGTTTACCAATTTTGTGTTATACATCTTGGATTCAATTTAACAGCGCTATAACATTTTTCATACATTTATTGTTTTTTCATGTGGGTACACACAAGTGATAGCAGCAACTACTTTTTTTACTGTAACCACTAGGTGGCAATGCACAACTATTTTTATTTTTTCCCTTCTACCAACTTGCTGTTTTGGCTGCCAACACAGTACATTTCCTCTGCTGAAATCTCAAGCAGCATGGTCAGCCCTGCCTGCTGCACTACAGAATTCTGCCCGTCTCTCCGCCTTTGGGTCCCTCTCCACGTGCACACATTGAATTATTTCCCTGCAAAACATTGCTACTACTTTAAATTCCAGGAGTCTGTCCACCCATTGTGTGTAGACAAAGAGCTCTTGGGAGTTGTAGTTCCAGGGGCATGCCTATACCAGTAGAAACGGCACTTCCAGCAGCTTCTCCAGCAACATTTTCACAAGCATGGTGATGATGTACAGGGAGAAATAAGTTGTTTCTTACTATGCTAAGATGAGATCTTAAAAAGGGTGATGGAGGATTTGGGAAATTTGTATAATGCCTTGACACTTTAAGGTGTAGGTATAGACATGAGGGCCTGCCTAAAGCTGGCCATACATGGGTCATTATTTTTTCCCATCCAACCAGCCGATCGAAAAAAAACTGGCTCCCCTATCCATACTCAATCTGGTTGGTTTAATGCTCCCCGCTGTATCATTGTATTCTGACAGCAGGGAGACTCCCGGTCGTCAGAATATAGATCAGCGCTGCAGTCTATAGCCTGCAGCACTGAACAAGCAAGAATATACCTACAGGGCGATTGAACAGACGTCTTCAGTTCAACCACAATAGCAAAGGGACTAGAACCTCCCAAATATGGCATATTAAGTTATGCCACACTGCAGAGCGTCAGTTTGGTCTATCTAATGTGGTATTACAGGTCTCTGAGCTGGATAAACTAATTTTTCAACCAGACCATTTTAAGGTTATCTCTACATACCACTCTCCGCTCCTCCACTCCAAAACCAAAGGACTCATGTTAACTGAATCTCACTGGAGGAGAGATATGCCTCAACTAATTGAGAATGTGGGTAAGTGCAATGTGATGCAGTGGGCAGAAAACACACCAAGTCCAGGAGCAATAACAAGAATATGTTATAACCAAAGTCCAGCTATACACACACACACACACACACACACACACAAGCCTGGTGGGAAGGCAACCCTACCAGAAGTACTCACAAGTTGTACAGAGATGGGACAGGACATTGAAGACCTTGAGGTGCCAAGAGCATCTGCCACAAGGTTCTAAATGTGGCCTGGCTGGTCCATAGCCAAAGGTGACGCTTCCCAGAGATTTGGAGGGGGTCCTTGCACGTGCCCTACCCCTCCAGAACTTTTCCTTGACTGTGTACTGTACCTGGCAGATGGGAAACCTTTCCCTACTGTAGCCAATCGCAACATGCATGCAAAACCTTGGAGCCAGGGACTTAAATAGACTATGCCTGACACAAGATGGCCACCAAATCACCTGGGGTGCCAGCATCCAATCAGATAGCTGCCTCCCTGTGACCAAGTAAACCATTGAGGAACTAGATTCCTCTCAATCTTCTCCCCATCTGAATTTGCTGTTGCTGACAGAGCCATCTGCAGTGATGAAAAAAAAAAAAAAAGACAGCACCTGCCCATACAAACGCTTGACAGGAAATTCTCTCTCTTACAGAGATAGTCATCCAGATGAAATTCTTGCACCCCAAATACTACACTCAATACATTATTTTCCAAATTGGTAAACTCCCAACATACATACAATGCTAGAGGATGCCCGAAGAAGTTTGAAAAAAAAAAAACTTGGTCCCCCTGGCTACACTCACAAAATATTTTACCAGAGCCATATTTTATTTATGAAGATCCATAACAATATGCTGATACTGGCTGCAAGGCTATTTACTCTGCTTTATGTAATGGCAGAACTAACATTTCTCTATGGGATCATGACAAAGTATTTCCCGATTCTTTCGATGCAGAGAATTCTCTCTGCTCTGCTGAAGCCGACAGCCGTCAAAAGAAAGGGGAAAAAACGGGCAGTCTGCTAAGAAACACAACATTCTTTAGCAGTGGAACTTAAATATAAACATTGTAACAATTTGTCTTTTAGATCAAAGGAATATACTTTGGTGTGTAAATGAGGGAAGTTTAACCACTAAACCTTTTTTCTGACATTTGTTGGTTTCAAGTTAAAATATTTTTTTTTGCTAGAAAATGACTTAGAACCCCCCCAAACACACACATACATACATACATACATATATATTATAGCAGAGACCCTAGAGAATAAAATGGTGGTTGTTACAATATTTTATGTTGCACTTTATTTGCGCAGCAGTCGTTCAAATGCAATTTTTGGGGAAAAATGAATGAATAAAAAAAAATAAATACCAGTAAAGTTAGCCCAATTTTTTTTGTATAATGTGAAAGATTTTAGGCCATGAGAATTGTGATCTTTTTATTCTAAGAAAAAAAATGATGATGATTCTCATTTTGGCCAGAATCATGCAGCTCTAATGTACTGTAGCGCTCTACTGTATGGACATACATTCATTTCTGTATCTGTATGGGCTGCATGATTGTTTTTTTTTTTCCCCTCTATAATAAAAAACAATAAAATGGTAAAAAACAAAAAAAGTGTTTTAACTTTAAAAAAATAAAATAAAAAAAAGGTCAATATGTGCAAGTGCTGGTTTGCGCCTCCTGTATTGTACTGAAAACTCAAATATTTAACCATAAAAGATTTGTCTTCTTTATCATCCATGCACTAAAAATAAAAATGCATTAAAAATATCAGATTGACTTCACATTAGCCCTTTCCTACTTTTAGAGGATGTCCGTGCAGACTGCAAGTGGACACACCAGCGTAACTGAGCAACATCTGTAATCTCAGTTCTGCATTTCTAGATCCTGTTTTTCACAAAGGGGATCAACAAAATTTCTACTATAACTTAATTTACAGAATTAAATATTTTTATGTTGTCTGGATATGGTTGTTGGTCTAAAAAAAAGTGTCAGGGAGGCCATATGTCACCTCCTTATCGCCCAACTCCTGTAAATGCTGTACTACCGTGCTGCAACAGCATGCATTGCATACGGATGCGGGGCAGTTGCAGCTGCAGTGTGGCCCCATTCACTTGAATAGGTTGGGTTCAACAGGCTGTAGTGCCCGTCAAACATGACAATTCCTGCCGTGGCCACAAAGCTTAAGGGGGAGCCGTTGAAGTGCGATACCACCAAACCCCAAGTCCCAACCACAAATGTCAACAAGTCCTTAAAGAGGATATCCCTCCCATTGCAGAGATTACTTAAATTCCGGCTATGTCTCTGGGAAAGGCAACAAAAGGAAAGCGGTTTTACAGAATACAGAAAGAAAAAACCTGCAGGATCTTATAGACGAAATGCAAACAAAAACAACTTCATTTAACTATATTCCTCAATAGCCACAATTGGTATAAATGCTCTTTGTATGTACCTAATGTCTTTGCAAAACTGATCATTGTCTTGTAAAAGTAGCAGTGACCACACCATTATGCTGTACGTAGCCTGTGCATAGAACAGAGGGAGGGATGTAGTAGGTCAAACCCACTACAGCAGGTGTAGGAAACCTGGGGCTCTCCCGCTGCTGCAGAACTACAAGTCCCATCATGCCTCTGGGAGTAATTGTAACTGCAAGCCTTGCAATGCCTCATGTGAAACGTAGTTCAACAACAGCTGGAGGGCCCCAGCAGTGTAGGTCATCTTACTTTAAAAAAGTAATTAGTTAAGTTACAAAATGACTTCTACCAAAAAGTAATTGCGTTAGTAACTCGGTTACTACATTGAAAAAGTAATTAGTTACTCAGCAAAGTAACTGACATGGGTGGCAACGAGGGTACTTGTGGGGTGGCAGCGGTGGTGGTGTACTTGGGGGGGGGGGGTGGGCAGCGGTGGTGGTGTACTTGGGGGGGGGGTGGCAGTGGTGGTGGTGTACTTGGGGGGTGGCAGCAGTGGTACTTGGGGGGGTGGCGGAAGTGGTGTACTTGGGGGGTGGCAGGCAGCGGTGGTACTGGGGGGGTTGCAGCGGTGGTGGTGCCATCCTCTCCCACCACCACCTCTGCCTCTTACTGATCCCATCCCACACCGCCACTGATCTCATCTCTACCCTATCCCCCCCATCACCTCTGTTGTAGAAGTGATGGTGGGTGGGTAGGGATGGGATCAGTAAGAAGCAGAGGTGGTGGAGGACTTGGGATGGATCGATTGCAATTCGAATCAGACAGTCACTTACTCGAATGCCTCCAGGGATGCCTTTCCTCATGGGGAGAGGGAGAAACCCTCCCCTTCACTCGATTGGTGTCAGCTGACTTAATTTTTCAGTGTCCGCCCCGCCTCCCTACATTCTCCCTCTCTGGATAGGCGGAGCGGGATGGGGTGGTCCAGACAGTCTCTCTGAGTCTCAGCCTCTTCTCAGCTCAGTGGGCGAAAGCCCCCCTCCCCGCGGCGGAACGAACGGCCAGGCAGCGCGGCCACGGCCAATTGCGGTAACGCCGCCCAAGTAATGGGAACGGCGTTACCATGAGGGGGAAGAGTAATCAGTTGGATTACTCGTTACCCTCT
Organism: Lithobates sylvaticus; assembly: GCA_028564925.1. Classification (NCBI taxonomy): domain Eukaryota; kingdom Metazoa; phylum Chordata; class Amphibia; order Anura; family Ranidae; genus Lithobates; species Lithobates sylvaticus. Next base: position 85,277,033 of record CM053038.1, on the reverse strand, counting down.
AAACTAACTGCGTTAAGTTACTCTGTTTATTTTAACTGAGTTACTTAAATCACTGGGCCCCAGGTTGCATACACCTGCACTACAGGCTACCTGCAGACAGTGGCATAGCGTGGGGGGTGCAGTGGCCCCGGGCGCGACATTTAGGGGGGCGCCACTATGGGTCACTTCTGGCTGTCTCCTAATTTTAAGTTCCTGTGTCCTGCTCCGGCCGCCATGTTCAGTGTCCGGCGCCCTGTAATTGGGCGTATGGGGGTCATGTGAGGCATAGGGCTGGCCTGTCCATGATCGCTCCTGAAGTCCCGCCTCCACGCCCAATCACAGTGAGAGAGAGAGAGAATAGTGTAGTATGGTGGACAGTACAGTGTAGTGGGCGGTATAGTATAGTGGGCAGTATAGTATAGTGGTCAGTGTAGTGGACAGTGTAGTATAGTGGCACTGGATGGATTACTGCCCAGATCTGGAAGAAATACACAAAGTACACCATGGTTCAAGGAAGAACACAAAGGACTCTTGTGTTTAAACAATATGTGCATTTCCTGTAATTCACCTTTTACCCATCCAAAACATTTTAATAGTTTTACATAGGCTTATCATTAAAGCGGAGCTCCATCCTGGGGAAAAAATATATATATTTTTTTTAAAGTCAGCAGCTACAAATACTGCAGCTGCTGACTTTTAAAAATCTGACACTTACCTGTCCCAGGGTCCAGCGATGCGGGGGAACGAGGCTCGCTCGCGGCGCCGGCATTCCTAATGTGGGAACCCGGCTTCACAGCCGGGCACCCACTGCGCATGCGCGAGCGGCGCCGTGATTTGACGCTCAGTCATCTGGGACACGTGACAGGTCCCAGATGACTGTGCGGCGCCGAGGGGAAGTGACGTTTAGCCCGGGCAATGAAGGTGGCAGACTACGAGGGACCCCATAGCAACAGGCATTTGGAGGTGAGTAAAAAAATTTTTTTTTCCAATTATTTTTTTTTTATATTTTTTATGATTTTTAAGCCCCTTTTTTTTTTTTTTTTGACCGCAACCCCACTTTAAGTAAACATCAGCTGCAGTCATGCATATTTGAAAGCGTCATTTCTATTGCAATTACACAATAAACAATGTAATCACAATAAATAGTGTTATTTCCTAACAATATTTACCCAGTACAAAAGGTGTCACATGAAAAGTCTTATCAGCCTACAGAGAAATATTCTCAAACTCCGACAATTTGAAATAAAGTTCTTGCCATTGAGCTCCTGGCATCATTATTACAGGTCACGTTTGAAGGGGTGAAAAATGTGTTTTCCAAAATAATAATAACAAAATCATAATGACCCCAAAAATATTAGAAGCAGAATACTGGATATCTGCACGCGGTACCTTGTTACACCGCTACGGCTTCTTTAAAGCACACAAAACCCCATTGTTATTTTAGAACCCATGATTCAGAGCAATCCACCATAATCCACAGAGATCCTTCTATCCAACATGTAATCCTTCCAAAAAAACTTTATGGTTATAAAAAGGTGGGTACCACAACAATAAGATCTCTGTCCTCGGTCTGAGTCACACACATCTGGCTACAGTTTTATAAAGTAGAAGGTATGGGACAACATAACCTGGCACAGAAATCATGTATGCATGGCCAGAATTTACCACTAGTGGGCAGCAAAATCCAGAGCTAAAAGTCAACAGAGTTTCGTTTTCCCAAAACTCATTATATAAATAATTTCAATGAAGTTCCATCTCATTGTATGTTACTGAATTTCTGTATCTCCCCATCATAAACCTATGTGCAATACCTCTATCGCTACAGTATGTCTATGAATCAAACCATATTTCATATATGTATGTATGTATGTATGTATTATGTATGTATGTATGTATGTATGTATGTATATATATATATATATAAATATATATATATATATATATATATATATATATATATATATATATATATATACCACACACACACACACACACACACACACACACACACACACACACACCTATCCAGGGCTTTTTTTCCCCTCAGAGAATAGGTACAGGAACTCAACCATGACCCCCCCCCCCCCCCTACCAGAACAACCCCACCCCCCCTCACACCCTTGTTTGGCTGGCTTCTGTCAGACAAGCATGCTGGAAAACCAGCAGCCGATTGTTAGTACAGTGGCTCCGATCTAAGCTGGCAGTTTTTTTTTTGTTCAACCCATTGGGTTAAATCAAGAGACTTTATTACAGCCAGCAAACTGGGGTTATTTAGAGTGATCCTTTTTGTCTTACTGGAAGTGATGGAGGAGTCTAACAGTTTTGCAGCAAAGGATTTGTGTTTGAGGTAGTGATACTCTGCAGGAATCAGGGCAGAGAAGGAAGAGGAGCAATAGTCTGCAGTGGAGATATACCAGAAGAACAGACTGTGAATGTTATTAGTGCATCATTTTCAGGGCTAAAGCCGCTAATCAATGTTCTACAAATGTGATGACAATTCAATGAGTGCTATGGGCATCTCATATCTTCCTTTACCCCAACCAAGTTGTATCCCGCAATAAACGCAACAAAACTACGCAAATGACTATTCATTGTCTCAGAGGTGATAGATGGGGGTCTGGCAGCAGGTAGTAGTCACCAACCACTACATTTATTTATTTTAACCTAGTAATTCTAAAATTTGGTGTTTAATATGTATCCTCTATATCATGGATATGCAATTAGCGGACCTTCAGCTGTTGCAGAACTACAAGTCCCATGAGGCATAGCAAGACTGACAGCTTGTGAGCCAGCAATTCTTATTACTACTATAGTCAAATTCTATTGAGCACATGTGTTTTTTTTTTTGTTGTTTCTCACTCAGAGGTCTACATTTTGTATCCTTTAATTGGACAAGCCAGTAGGGACTGACCTAGGCATAGGAAACCTGTAAACCTTCTGTGCCCTTTGATGTGGTGTTTTTTCTCTTTTCTGCAGTAGGTTTGACTGGGAGGCTTTCTAGTTTTAACCCATATTTAGACTATTTGAACGTTTTTCAAATATGTTCCCATTACATTATCAGGGGGAGCCGTCTGCTACCTGCCTCTATCCAGCGCTCCTCTGTGCCACAATTCTCGCCCAGGGGAATACTCCATGCCTTTGAGGCACATGTACAAAAGGCACCTTGTCTATAACTTCTGTCTGTTAGGGAATATGGGCTGTAAACCCATATAAATGTGATCATTGATTGTATGCATATATTATATATTTGTATATCAAGTTACTGCTGTTCAAGTCGCATGCGTCCTGAAGAAGCGGAAATGAGAAACGCGTTGACTCATGAGCACTTATGGCCACATTCATTATTATACTAACCCAAAATATTTCATAGTGGCCATTGAGCTTAGCAATTGTATTTGTCAGTTTATGATGCAGTCTATCTTTTTTTTAAAAAGGCTTGTAGCCGCCATATGGATTTTAACCATTTGCAATAAAGTGTTATATGTATGTGTGTGTGTGTGTGTGTGTGGTCCCCTTCATTGCCAGGAAAGTTCAATTTATTTATTATTTCGACACAATATACTACAAATTATGGATGTGGCAAATAAAAATATACTGCTTATTTTTCATTATCCTTTGAGATTGGGCTGTTGGGAGTGCAAAGATTTTCTTGCAGGGCTGATAATACAGTTTAAAATAACAGTAAATGATACAGAACAACACTGGATTTCCTGCAGGATGAACATTGTTTTTATCAACCTAATGTAACAGAACACTTTCAATGGAATATTCAACAGACCACAAAATCAAAAGGAAGCAAATAAGGGAAATTCATTGTTAGGGTTTACGCACACTTTAAATCAAGCTAATGGAGCTAGATCCATGAAAAGAGAATGGTTTTACTTTCTGTTGATTAGGATGCGCGTCATTAGATGAGAGGGAGAATATTATTACTGTACATGGCAATGTTTCAGGGTGAAAATTCTTAAGTGCTTTGTATTTTCCGCCATTTCCTCATAGTAAATGATAGATAGGATAAACAAAATCTTCATGAACTTCCCATTAATTACTTCCTCAGACATCACTGTGCAGGACAAAAAACGCAACAAAAATGATATTCCAGAAAACTGTGCAAGTAAATCCTGTATTCTAAAAATAACAACACTTTTAACTACAAAAATAAGAGGCACTGTACTGTCCTGAAGAAACAAAAAAATTCTAAAAAATTTAAACAAATAAATTGGGAAAGTTCTCCCAACAAGAGCCAATGATACTTCCGTCATAATTCTCCATTATAAAATTGACAAAGTGAAAGGGGGGTGTCTAACTTCTTGCACATTTGGCATTTTTTTTTGTTCCCGAGTTCCAAGGCTCAAAACACACACACCAATTCTTCCAAGGAGTTTACTGTACACACAGGATATACTATAGCTATAAAATTTAATCTTAACTTGCAAATACATCTTAGAAGACTTTGAGCGTTCTGTACCGTTCAGGCTCTTTTGATCCATGGCCTATTGTTTCCTTTATAAAAACGTGTTTGATGATAATTTCCTATTGTTTAATTTGTGTTTTATATCTTTGCTGATTTATTATGATAGGTGTTGCTTGCATTAGGAGCTCAATTAGCCATGCAAGTTTTGATTTTCCTCATTATAAAAGGGTATTTTTTTCTTTGTCTTTAAAAATTGTGTTAAGATACTTGGCTTTTTTTTAAACACAAAAGAACAGTGTTAGTATTCTAAGGCCCCTTTCACACGGACGGACCGTCTATCCGTTTTTCTTCCATCCGTCGACGGACGACAATGCATTCCTATGGGCAGACGGATGAACATCCGTCACCATCAGTTAACATCCGCTTCCGTTTTTATCCGTTTTTTAAACGTACAAGGATACGTTCAGATCCGTCAAAACGGATATTAACTGACGTTGACGGACATCGTCCGTCAACGTCCGATCCGTTAAGATCCGTTAACATCCGTTTTGTGTTTATCTGTGAACTCAACCTCTTAAAGGCACAGGCACACATATAAACGGAACAAAACGGATGAAAAAACGGATGAAAAAACGGACGTAAACGTGTGCATTTACGGATGTAAGCGGACAAAAAACGGATGAAAACGGACATTAACGGAACGGATGACGGATGAAAACGGATGAGACAACGGATAAGAACTGATACGTTTTTGACGTGCCTAAACTGACTGCGTCCGTGTGAAAGGGGCCTAAAACAACAACTTAGGCCCCTTTCACACATGCATCAGTTCAGTCACATTTTTTTTATCATCAGTAGTTGTCAGTAAACATCAGTTTTCATCCATTTTCATTTCCGTTTTACATCCTTTGTTATCCGTTCATGTCCGTTTTTTTATCCAATCATGTCTGTTTTTTTATCCATTCATGTCCGGTTTCAATCCGTTTATGTCCGGTTTCAATCCGTTTATGTCCGGTTTTAATCCGCTTTAAAAAAAATTTTAAAACTGTATTTAATCAGTTTTTCATGAATTATGGGAATTTTCTCATGATTCCTTGTTTTTGGGTCATAGGTTATTTGTAATGTATGCATATAAAACTACATATTTTGATGAAAAGCGGATGTCAGCGGATCGTCCGCTAACATCCGTTTTTCGTTCCGTTTTTTTACGGAAGTAAAATAGGGTTTTCTTCCGTCCAGAAAAACGGAGCTTAGCGGAGACGCATGTTAACGGATGTTAATGGACGTTAGCGAATGATCATCCGCTAACATCCGCTATCCCATAGAGAAGCATTGAGGTCCGTTTTGATCCGTAAACGGACATATGAAAAAACGGACGAACGGTCTGCACGTGTGAAAGGGGTCATAATACGAGTGGGAGATAATATGGTGCACAACGTTATTAAAAGGAGGTATTGCATTCCAAATAGCTAGCAGAAAGCTGACTGCATTAGTGCTATAATAAAGGCAAGCAAGGGTCATAGAGCATGAAACTCTGTCCGATCAGCTAGTGCCCCAGCTACGCCACTGCCTGAATCTTTGGAATTTTACACAGCTATAGAAACCCAAAGACAATATCAAAGCTGCTTAATGTGGAGTTCCACCCAAAAAAAAATGTCATTAATGTGCATGAAATATAAAAAAAAAAATATTTGGAGAAAACTTTATTTTTTTTTAACTTGCCTGTTTTTGCCTGTTGCTATGCGGTCCATTGAAATCTTCCTCCTTCCTCACCTCGGCTCCTGGCGTTACTAAACTCGGCACCTCTGCTCGCTACTGCTCCTGGGAGATGTGTGTCATCATTTTCCAGGAGTCAGAGGGCTGTGCCGAGGGCTTTGTTGCCATCAGAACGGGGCGGGCACTTCCGACACCGACACCTGTTGCGATGGCAACCTGAGTAGTTGACAGCGCTGGGATGACAGAATGTGCATGCGCGAGATCGGGGAGAGAACAGGCGGTGCATGCTGGTCCAGCAGCAGCACCGTATCCCAGAACAGGATGCTTGTGGGCTTCACATACCCACAAGCAAAATGAAAATGGCCAGAACAAAGTTATCAAAGTTTTTTTTACCGATGAAACCGGACATTGGGGGACAAATTTTACAGAAAACGTGAGCGTACACACGAGCGGATTTTCCATCGTAAAAATCTTGGATGGTTTTTCCAACGGAATTCCGCTTAAGCTTGGCTTGCCTACACACAGTCACACAAAAGTTTGCTGAACTTTCGACCATCAAGAACGCGGTGACGTACAACACTACGACAAACCGCCAAAATGAAGCTCAATGCTTCATGGGTAGGAATTTTGCGCGTCGGAATTGGTACAGACGATCGGAATTTTTTTTCCGACTGAAAAATTGAGAACCTGCTCTCAATCTTTTGCTGGCTGAAATTGGGCCAGCAAAAGTCCGATGGAGCATACATACGGTCGCATTTTCCGACCGAAAGCTTTAATTGGAATTTTGCTGGCGGAATTTCCGATCGTGTTTACGCGGCATTACAATGCCATTTGAAATGCTTGAGAAAGGTTAAAAAAAATAAATAAATTTGATTGTAGTTGGAACTCCGCTTTAAGGAACACAGGAAAGATCGAATTAAACAGCACAATCTGTCCATGATGTATGGAGTATGGATCCTGCTACCTGAAGACACTTTCCTATGATATATACATTGTCAAAAAAAGTCCCTAGGTTGTAATATATACAATATATATATATATAATATATATATATATATATATATATATATATATATATATATATATATATATATATATATATATATATATATATATATATATATATATATAATATATATATATATATATATATATATACATACACACACACACACATATACACACAGTATACTGTATTAGTTTCCCTTTTTAATTTCAGACCCATTCTTTGTGACTTTTATTCCAAGTCTATACACAAAGAGTGACTTGCGGGTACAAGTCCAAGTGGTTCCCACAAGCACATTATATTAGAATCTGCATGATAAATGTAATAAAAACGGATTTGTGTTTCAGATATGAGTTTTATTTATACCGCCTTATGTTTCTGTCACTACTATATGAATTCCACAAAGAAATACCAAAACCTCACAAAAACTATAAAAAGAAATATTATATGACATTTTTGGTCTTTCAATACATTTAAAGTGTTACTAGACCCACAAAAGAAAAAGCAGTCTGTATATGCAGTAAAGCATGCTTGTTATACTCACAGTGAAACCTAAGGGATTTAATCCTCCACATTGTGTAAAGAAGCGGTTTGATCCTGTCTTCTCTGATCCACTGTCCCCTAACCATCGCCTGATAGTACAGAGCCTTCGGGGCACTCTGCACATGCTCACTTTGGTGTTTATTGCAGAGAGGTTTTTTCTTGGGAGAGTGCATGTGATCAGCACAGGGCCAATCAGCACTGTCCAGACAGAGGGTCAGGGGTCCTGCAGCCTCATAGAACAGTCAGAGTAGAATGAAAACTCCTCCTACAAGCTTAAGCCAGACACTAATATAAGCCACAAGACTGGTTAATAGTGCTGATGAGTACAACAGATACAACGCCACCTGGACACACACAAACACCTGGACCCTCTGCAATCAGGCGTCCGCCCAGGCCATGGAACAGAAACAGCACTTCTCAAGATATGGGACGATGCCCTCGAAGCCGCAGATGACGGAGAATCATGTCTCCTGGTACTGTTAGACCTCAGTGCAGCGTTTGATACAGTGGACCACAAAACTCTATTCATCCGCCTCACAGAAGTAGCAGGAGTCACAGATTCAGATCTACAATGGTTTGCATCCTTCTTAGGAAATAGTTCTCAGACAGTGCAACTCTACTTTCGTATCACCGGAAAAAAAGACCATCATCAGCAACTAGAAAAATGCCTCACTTTGATAGACGACTGGATGACCACTAGCTCCCTCAAACTCAACGAATCGAAAACAGAGCTTCTTATCCTACACGCAAACCAAAATTTGTGAACCAAGATCCCTTGGACACCACCCACCATCTTTGGACAGACCATCTCCAAGGCCAAGGGTCTCGGAGTCCTTTTTGACTCAGAAATGTCAATGGATGCACAAATAGGATCAGTAGTCAGCGGTTCTCACCATCTGCTCCGCCTGATACGCAGACTCATCCCCTATATTCCAAAGGAGGACAAAGCAGTGGTAGTTGGAACAGTCATTAATTCACGACTTGACTACGCAAACTACCTCTACATAGGATTACCCCAATATCAACTTGCGCGCTTACAACTCATCCAAAACATGGCGGCAAGGCTGATAACAGGAAAAAAAAACTTGGAATCCATCTCCCCTTCACTGAGGAGCCTACATTGGATAACCGTAAAGAATCGGATCACATTCAAGACCCTCTGCCTCACCCACAAATGCAGACATGGAGACGCTCCTCAATACCTACTCGAGAAAATAAAAAACACTATACACACAATCGTAGTCTTCGATCTAACCAAAACCTCCTCCTCATTCCCAAATCCCACTACAAATCAAAGGGAGAACGGAGATTTGCTGTCCAAGGACCACGGCTATGGAACGCTCTACCGACTTACATCCGCATGGAAGAAAACCATCAGGCCTTCAGGAAAAAACTCAAGACCTACCTCTTCTAAGAAGCTTGACAACAAAGCACGAATACAGCGCCTTGAGGCGATTCAGTTTGCATTGTAGCGCTATATAAGTTAATTATTCATTCATGAGAAAAGGTATTTAGCAGTTTATATATTTACTAAAATAAATGCATTTCCATGTTCTGTGTAATGTGGGAGACCAGATATAGTGAATGCAGGGTCCTGGGTTTAGTGACACTTGAAGTACACATTATTTCATCCAATTTGTGCAATGCTGTATTATTACCACCAAACCCCTTTATTAATTTATAAACTTTAATAATACCATCAAACCTACACAATAAAAAATCAAAATCAGCAGGGCACTGCATTTTCCTCACAGTAAAACAGGTATAAAATGTTTATGATGATAAACCCTTTGGGGGTCATTTACTAAAACTGGAAAGTGCAAAAATCAGGTGCATTTCTCCATAGAACCCAATCAGCTTCCATATTTTAATGGCTGAAGTTAAAAGCTGATTGGCTACCATGCACAGCTGCACCAGGTTTGGTAAATCTCTCCTTTATGTCAAGCTATTGTTATATATATATATAATCACTTGTGGATATATTTGTGTCTTAGTTAGTTACATCTCAGTAGTAAAAATTTACTGGGATCTTTATTGGCCTGCGTATCCAAAAAAAATTAAGGTGGAACTCAACTCAAAACAAAAAAAAAAAAGCAGACTCTAATGGTCTCTTCTGTCATAAGTGCTTCTACCTGCCCATCAGCATTGATGTACACTGAGCTGCACATGTTCTGTGCTGTGACAATTGGACTTCCACGCACATTTGTGAGAGTGACATCTTCACAGCCCGGCCAGTCAAGCAGCTGAAGAGACAAACCCAGCTGGCGGACCAGGAGAAGCCAGACAGTGCTGACATTGCAGAGCTAGAAGCAATCATTTGACAGGTAAGTCTGCCATACTATGATAATATTCTAGGACATTATGGCGTAAAGGCCATTTTTCTTTAAGATAGGGATTAATTCTGCTTTGATTATTAAAGCACATATTTAGCCTCCTGTCCTCTGCGCCCCTCAGTCCAACCAACCCTCTTGTAGCCATCTTCTTGCCAGTCTGCTGACATTAAGGGTCCTTCCACCTATTGCCCTGGATGCTCCTTATTGCAGCAGTAAATGGTGTTCTTTGAATGACAATGTCAGAACTGTGAGCCCAGGCTGGTGTAATGACGCACCTCCATGGATTGCGTCTACGACAGCCTGGCTCAGAGGATGGAGACAACTGAAGGTGGCCTCATTCAACCCAAAAGAGCATACGAGGATGACAGATAAAAAACTGGAGCTCCATTTTAAGATTGTTAAAGGAAATCTATGGTCACAGCAAACACTTTCATTTTATAACATCAGCATTGTAATAATACAAAGAATAGTTATTTTTAACAATCCCGTATAGGCTTAATGGAAAATTCTTTTTAGGTTGCGAGTTCTGCCTTCCTGTTGGCCATCTCCACAACTTCCTGGATTCCCTGCATATTTTGCAGCTTCTCCTCCGTTTTACTTTCAAATTCTAAGTACTACATGTCCCATGGTACTGTGCTGGCTGTAAGCAGCGACCCCTGTACCGACTCAACCTCCTAAAACTCCTCCTTAGCTCCTCCGTGGTTCAGAAGGCAGGCTCTGAAATGTGTGACACAGAATTGCCTATTCACCAGATATCATGTGTGACAGAATTTTGAAGAAAATCTGAAGACCAGATGTTTTTTTTCCCCCATTTTGAACAAAGTGGGGAAAAGTAAAAATCTCTAGATCAGGGATCCTCAAACTACGGCCCTCCAGCTGTTGCCAAACAACACATCCCACGAGGCATTGTAAAACTCTGACATTCACAGACATGACTGGGCATGATGGGAATTGATGTTCCTGAACAACTGGAGGGCCATAGTTTGAAGACCCGTGCTCTAGATTGACACTGATTGGGGACACGTTCCTTTACTTATTCTCCTGTAGACACATCAGGAAGTAAATGAATAAAGCCTATTCACAGAAAGTTGCCACTGGAACAAAAATGTCTCCACTGAGAGATATCCCCTCATATGCCCTGTTGACAAATTAAAAATGTGCATATTTCCTCACTTTCAGTCCTGGTGACAATGGTCACCAGAACAAAATTAAGAAGATGACTCTCCCCAATGAGGACACAGACAGCAATAAAAACCTTGGGACAAAATAAGCCTGCACACTGAAGTTTTCATACCTCAATATTTTACTGAGGTCATAGTAACAAAAGTAGATTGAAGAACCAAAAAAGAAGCCACGACGTATGATGCCTTTTTTCTCTATGACTTCCGTAAAATTTTGAGGTCTGAAAACTTCGGTGTTTGCAAGTTTATCACAGTACCACTGTTGACCAAGCACCCCTTTGGTGCAGGATGGATTTTATTTCCAGCAATAAAAACAGAGGGGATCAAAACTAACCACTCAAAAAAATAAATAAAAAAACACGGTTTTCAAATTCTGTATTCTCTATTTAATACATCTGAAAATTGGAATTATTTTTTTTTTCTTTTGCTCCTAACCAATACAAAAAGAGAAGCTTTTGGGCCTCTTAATGAAAAGCTTGGCTTATAAAGCAATGTATTAAATATTTCTTACTGCGTTATTAATGATCCCTAGACATGACCTCAACAAGCATGATCTTGTTTAACAGCTGTTCCTACAGCACAACTCTAGAGCACGTGGATCCTATTCTAGTCTGTCACACTCATAACTTTTACAATGTGTAATCCTACGTGGAAAGCATCTTGATGCTACTGTAGCCGAGTCTAGAACAAACATCTTCAGATCTTTGCTCACAAAGAAAATGTTTAACAATGGTGAACTTCAAGACAAACATTCAAAGGATGTGCTATATAAACATTTACCATTTTGATCTTCAGTGGGGTTGAAAAAGCTGCAGTAGTTCAGTTAATGTAGAACTAAAAGCAAAAAACTAAGTTGAGTGGAGTTTAGAACACCGGACAGGTTTTATGGCTGTCTGTGCCCCCATTGGGGAAATTCATCCTTTCTATTTGTTCTGTTTACCATTAGCATTAAAAGTAAAAGTTAAAGAAAATCCAACATTTTGGGTTGTCCCCAGAAAATTAATAGAGGGGAAATCTTCCAATGGAGAGACACTAGTTCTGGTGGCCCGGGGTCCCCAAGAGATTCCCTTAATTTGTAGGGATTTTTTTCTCACTTCTGGTCTTGGCTATGTGACAGGAAGTGAAGGTAAATCTCCCCAAAAGGGCACAGAAGGCAAAACATAAACCGACAGCGGTTATAACCCTCCCTTTTCTCTATCCAAACAGTTCTACTTTAAAGTACATGTCCTGGAATGTTCCACCAAGTATTACAAGGTTTCCATGATAACACTGGATGTGTATGGGATGCCACACCAAAGGAACTTCTTTAGTGGTCCTAAATGCTCCAACTGCAAGGGGAATTAATGTTAATCACATCTGAAGACCTTTCAAGACTGGCTGTAAATGTTTGTCCACTTTGCTAGCTACTTATCCCTGATCATCTGTTCAAGAACTCCCTATTACACAGCAATATTAGCTGTAATGGGCAACTGGCAAATCTACATCGAGTACCTACTAGAAGAGCATTTAAAAAGGGGGACTATGTGAAGGATCTGTGCTTGCCTGAATCTGGATAAAAATAAAAATAAAAAATGAAGTGGAGGACTGTGATGTGGACCTCTGTTTACATAGGCCACTCAAGGGTCTGATGGTTTACTCCACAACAATCAGGTCCCTTAATGCATTGCCAACTTCAGACTAAGTCAGAGCCAATAAGAGCATCAGACTGATCACAAGATTATGTATGCCGTATGCTAAATCGCATTTATAGTGATTCAACAGATTCAAGCATCACTAACATAGCAGACCATAGATTTCATAATTAGTAAAGATGAGCAAATGAAGAAAAAAAAAAAAAACATTCTAAAAGGCGGAAATATCAAAATAGTTAAGCATATGATGTGGACATATCTATATTTAAGAACAAAAACGTAATATATTGCTGTTTAGCCCTTAGATATGGTGACTGCCTTTGTTTTAATTTTTTCTGGAATTTGTTTTGTCATTTTCTCTTGCTAAACATGCCAATAACACTCTTCCAGTAATAGGCTGACAACGGTCACTTAAGCAGGCCATACATGGATCAAAATGTGGCTGGTTCAGCAGGGACCGGATGAATTTCAATCCATGTACGGGCTAAGCTGGTTGTACACAAGTCAATCAACTGGCTCATGTACATACAACACTGATCATTGTATAATGCAAAAAAAAGGGCAAACTGTATGGCCAGCCTAAGGCCCCTTACACATGGGGCGGGCTCTGTTGGAGTCCGCTAATCTTCGCTGAGCAGGCGGATGGCTAGTCTGTGTCCGCTCTGCTTATGCAGAGCAGACACATCCCTCTCTCCTCTATGGGCGGTCAGATGTAAATGGACTGCCTGTCCATTTACACCTAACTGCCATCCAATCTGCCGTCTATTTTAGCAGAAAGGATTGGATGTCGACGGGTGTCAACGGACACCTATCGACATCCAATCAGGCATACCTGATCAGTCCACCAGTGTGAAAGAGCTCTAAGATAGATACAACATCACATTTTCAATGGTATATTTAGCAGACCGAAGGAGAGAATCAGGGAAGTCAATTGTTAGGTTTTGCATACACTTAAGCCCCATACACACGGTCGGATTTTTGCATGGATTCTGTCCGATCGGACAATGTTGTTGAAAAATCAGACCGTGTGTATGCACCATCGGACAGTGTACGTCGGATTGTCCGACGGACAAAGTCCTATCTCCTGCTGGATAGATTTGCCGACAACACGGTCCGATCACACCAAATCCGATCGTGTGTACGGTTGTCCGACCGGACAAAGTGCTACGCATGCTCAGATCACATTACAAGACCAAAGCTATTGGCTACTAGCCTCTACGTAGTCCCGTCGTAGGCAACAAACGTCACCACGTTCAGAATGATCGGATTTTCCGACAACTTTGTCTGACCGTGTGTACGCAAAACCAACATCAGACAAAGTATGACGGACATGGTCCGACGGACCTGGTCCTCGGATAATCCGCGCGTGTGTATGGGGCTTTAAAGGGGTTGTATACCCTCAATTACAACTTGCACCTACAGGTAAGTCTAGATTAAGGCTTATCTGTAGGTACAAGAAATATCTCCTAAACCTACACAGTTTAGGAGATATTTGCCAATCCCCATGTTAATTCCCATTCACAACTTCGGCTCGCCGAAGTTGAAGCCTTCTGTGCGCATGCACGGAGCGACGTCTTCGCTGCTCTGGCCAATCACAGAGCCACTGTGATCGGCCGGAGCGGCGATACCCGGAAGTAACCTTCCAGGTATCTGTGGAGAGATGGCTGCGGCTAGAGGGGGAGACGAGGATGGCGTTGGGGGCCCCGATCTAAGGTAAATGATGCATAATGAGCTAGTATGCTAATCATACTAGCTCATTATGGCTTTGTCTTGCAGGTGGTTTAAAAAAAAGACAAAAAAAACGGGTATACAACCAATTAAATTGACCATGTTTATTCACTTAAGAAAAGCCAGAGCCATGACCATTTTCTTCCTACAAAGCCAAGCCCCTCTTCGATGCCTAAACAGGTACATTTATGTGACCCGATCGTTCCTGTTCAAAGAAAGATGAATCTACAGACCTCAGGAGATGGTTAGACACTGCATGCACATCCAGCAATTCTATGAGAACTATGGCTAGCTAGATTCATGAACTTCAGACTGGTTGACTGAATGGGGTTAAATGTAGACTTCGGGATTAGGTTACAGGATATGTTTGCCTAATGCTGGGGGTCAGGGGTTTAATTTGTCCTAATCCTATATGTATTAGCGTTCAGCAATTTCCATCATCAGTGCTCATCTTTCTGTAGACAACTACATTATATTCTTGACAGAAACATATTAGACATCAAGTTGCAATTCCTATAAAACCTGCACTGAAAAAAATATGGGAGAGAGATTTCCCCTAGGCGGACTTTTATAGCACGCAGTAGTATCCCACTGACACAGCTTTTTTTTTTTTTTTTTTTTTTTTTTTTTCCTTCCTCCCTTCTTTTTTGACCGCTTTGTGTGCCTCCCATATAGTTCCGGGGTCACAGTCTAAGGTGTCATTAGCGGTAAAGTAGTAATTCAGTTCCTTAATTACATCGTCTAAGACTTCATTATCTTGTAGGAGGCTCTCGTTCAATCTCCACTGGCTTGATCTTTTATGTAGGGGGTCTTGTAGTTCATATCTAATAAAAACAGGTGCATGATCTGACCAAGTAATAGAGCCTATCGTGGCTTCTCGTATCGAATGGAGTTGGGCGTGTGGAATCAAGAAATAGTCTATTCGGGAATAAGATTTATATTGTGGCGAATAGTAGGTATAGTCTTTTTCAGTTGGATGAGATATGCGCCATATATCAATCAGCTGATTTTTATGTAAATTTTGGGTAATGCGATTACGCGACCTATAGGAAGTAGATGAAAATCCAGAAGAGGTATCTTCAGCTGGATTTAGTGGGACATTTAAGTCGCCTCCAATGATCACATGGCCCTCTGCAAAATCGTTCAACCGTTTAAATATTTTACTCAAGAAGGGTTCTTGATGATCATTGGGGGCGTACAGTGTCGCCAATGTAATTGCAATATCTCCCACTTTACCTTTTACGAACAGGTAGCGCCCTTCAGGGTCCCTGATCGATTCTATATACGTCCATGGTATCTTTCTCGAGATAAGAATAGATACTCCTCTCGACTTTGCCTTTTGGTTTGTAGCATGGTAGACATTTGGGAATAAATGATTTTTTAAAATAGGTACTTTGTCCTCTCTGAAATGTGTCTCCTGTATAAATGCCACGTCTGACTTATAGCGTTGCAGGTCATGTACAAGTAGTCTCCTTTTTTCTGGTGTGTTTAGACCTCTTGCGTTCAGCGAGATCACATTGAGGGCTTCCATGGATTGGCTCTAGAGAAAAAAAAAAAAAAGGGAATCGGGGATTTTGTGGGGTGGGATCCCCACCTAAAAAACTTTTAGCTATATGTTGCTAAAAAAATAAACGCTCACCGTTACAACCCGGTATATGAGCGTTGTCCTATGTGGGGTCGTGGTCAGGGGTAGTCGGGTTTAGAGCCCCGGGATCATCCGCACATCTCCAACATTTACTATCTTAATATTTTAGATTGAGTAGGGACGGGAGGGGAGAAGGAGGGGAGAATGGGAGATTTTTAAGGTAATAATAAGGGAGAGGGGGAGAGAGAAATGTTGGGGGAGGGGGACAAGGAGGGAGTCGTCTTTCTAGGTCATGTCTGTCTGCTCATTTTACTATCCATATTATTACTCACAATTTAATCCGCACGTGCGGGCTGTATCCATCTACTTCCCTCTCGACATATGTACTATTCACTAACATTTTAATAGTCTCGAGTTCAAGTTCCCGAGGGAAAAAAAAAAAAAAAAAAAAAAAACATAACTTACAGGCTGAATCTCCTTATATAGCCTGTCACTAAATCATTTTCATATTAAACATATCATCATAAGTTTTGTTCGTAGTACAGCCCTATCCTCTGTTATTTATTATTGATTATTGATTCCAGAGTTTTAACCTTCTTCCCAACCTCAAGAATAGCCCCTATACTGTCGGGCAGTATTAAAAAAAAAACAATTAGTATATATATATCTGAATATATAGGTATATGTATAAAGGGAGAGAAGGTAGTGTTCTAAGTGAAGAAGAGTTTCAAATAGTTGTGATTTATGTACAATTTCAAAAAAGTGGGAAACAAAAAAAAAAGAAAAGGGGGGGGGAAATTAAGCCCCCCTAATATTTTTGTTAGCTATCAAAGTCATTGACGTGTTGTTATCGTGTTTTTTTTTTTTTAGAAGTGGAGATAACGTGGGAGAATCCAAAAAGAAAAAAGTGTTAATGAGTGTGAGGGAGAGAATTCATATTGTTACCACAGGGTAAGTGCTCTAAACCCAGTGCGTTAAGTACAAAAAAAAAAAAAAAGAATTTTATTATGTATATATATATATATATATATATATGTAGCTAAGAAACAAAAAAAAAAAAAAAAAAACCCAAAATTTACAAAAGAGAACCCAAATTTGCTAGGTAGATAGATACCCTAAAAATCTCAGTGAGTGAATAGTGCACTCTGTGTAAGGGAAAAGAAAAAAAAAAAGGGGGGGGAAAAAAGGGTTATATAAAAGAATTATATAGTGAAAAAAAAGGGGGATAGTAGGATAGGGGAAGGGAGAAAAGAAAAGAGGTTTTTATATATATACATATACATATAAAAAGAAAAAAGCAGAGAGGGAGGAAGGGAGGAATTATTGGGCATATGGACTTCTTAGATATGTATATACAGAATTGTTCATCAGGGCAACAAGCAGATGCTAATTATTCAAGCCAGAAAAAAAAACCAAAAAAAAATGAGTCTTTCTAACAAGAGGTGCGTACCTTATCTCAGCATTTTAATCCCTATCTGTAAGGTCTTCTCTCCTCTCTCTTCTCCTCTCATTCCTCTGAAAAACCACAACAAAAAAAAAAAAAAAAAAAAAAAGGAAAGGAGAGAGAGGAGAAGCCGACCATCTCATCTCCCCCTTATATGGGGGGCTGATATCGTGCTGTTGACATATATTAAACCTCATATATTAAACATTGCACCAGTTCAATAATCCAAAAAAAAGGGAAAAAAAAAAAAAAAGGGGGGGAGGGGGAATCCTAGACAAAAAATCCTAGACAAAAAAAAAAAAAGAAAGAGGGAGAAAAAAAAAAAAAGGGGGAAAAGGGGGAGAAAAATATGAAAGGGAAGGAGATGTTCTTGACATGTATATCCGACCTCTCTTTCATGTTCAAGTTTTTCAAAATTCCAGAGTATCTTGATGGTATAACACTCTTTCAAGCCTTCCTTCCATTCCCTCCTCCCTTCCCCCCCCACCCCTCTCCCACAGGGAATCATTGTCCACGCTTATCCATTTAACCTATTCTTAATCTCCATGTGGGTCTTGAGTTTTTCTTCTTTGGGGTGATCGATATATATGAGAGTCTCTGCGTTTTCCTTGTCTATTTAATACACCCAGGCGTCTCCCTGTATGTGGAATATGTAGAAGCCAATTGGTTATCTGGATAGGGGGCACCTCCAGAAAAGTAAATAGTCCAGGGAGGTCTTCTGGGGTATAAATAGTGTATGAAAGTGATTCCCTACGGAATCTCACAGTTAATGGGTATCCCCAACTATATGTGCATCCCTGTTTCCTAGCTAGATCTAATAGAGGGCGCAGACAGGCTCTACGTTGAAGAGTAGCGCGGGATATATCGGGTAAGATCTTAATATTGACCCCATTAAAGTTCGTGTCCCCTGCTTCCCAGGCTGCTTTAAGTATCAGCTCCTTCTCTGGGTATCGATAGAAATAACAAATAACGTCCCTGGGTCTCTCAGGATCCTTAGATTTGGGACCCGCACCTCTATGGGCCCTCTCCAGTTCTATTGACCTCTCAGGGGACTTCAAAATCAACTGAAAAAGAGCTGTTAAGGTTACCTTAAGATCTTCATTCCCAGGTGACTCGGGAAGACCCTGAACTCGGAGATTACTCCTGCGGCTTCTATCTTCAAGTTGCTCTGTATAGAGCTGTAAATCTGCTGCCATAGCCACCTGAGAAGTCTGCGCTTTCTCCAGGGCATCCATCCTCCGCTCTACATGAAGCACTTGTTCCTCGCCTGTCTTGACTCTCTCTACCAGGGCCGCCGTTTCTGACCTTACCGCTTGGATATCCTGGCGGTGTGTCTCCTCTAGTCGCCCAATTAGTGCTTCGATATCCCGGCGTGTAGGCAGCGTGTCCAACATCATTCGGATGCTCCGGATGTCCCCCTCCAACCCTCTCTCCTCTTCGGCCCGCCCCCGGTCAGCTGTCTCCGGCGGGTCAAACTGCGGCTGCGTCAGGTCCTGCATCCCGCGGTCCCCTCCAGCATGCAGATCAGGAGTCGACGAGCAGCCAAGTCCGCCGCCCACGCCCACGCCGCGGCCCGTGCCTCGGACGTCCAGTCCCCGCATCTCGTGTCTCTCACCATCGGGTAAGCCGAGTATACTTGTGGAGTTAAGTCCGCCGCCAGTATGACCTGGGATCCGAACGCCTGCTTCCTGCATCTGATGACTTTTTCCAGTGGATAGACCAGAGGCTGCCGTAGTATCTGGTCTGTTAGTGACAACTCCTCTCAGGCTGTGCGCTCTTTCTGGTGTGTTACCGGAGGGTATTTGCGGAGGTAGTGAGAAATACTGCTGGATGTCTCCTTGAATGATGCGCGGGTGTACTTTTTCTTTTGCAGATCTGGTGTGGTATCTGTTACCTGTACTCATGCTGCATCTACGCCGGGTTTTTAGCTGTTAATTCGCAGTCCTCTATTCAAGTCAAACACGGAGGTCCCGGAGCTCTATCAAAACGTGTCCTCACCCGACCATCACTGACACAGCTTTTAGCGCTACTCACCTCCATGGGTTTTTTAAACGGTATATAATGGAATGTTGAAATTGGCCTTGCTATGAAACACTATGTAAGTGAACAAGCTAAACATTTGATATATTGCAGCTCTACAATATGCAAAAAAAGCCCTGGGAATCCATCTCCCCTTCCCTGAGGAGCCTTCATTGGCTAACTGTAAAGGATCGGGTCACATTCAAGACCCTCTGCCTCACCCACAAATGCACACATGGAGACGCTCCTCAATACCTTCTTGAGAAAATAAAACACTACACACCTAATCGCAGTCTTCGATCGTCCAACCAAAACCTCGTCCTCATTCCCAAATCCCGCTACAAATCAAAAGGGGAAGGAAGATTTGCTGTCCAAGGACCACGGCTATGGAATGCTCTACCAACCTACATCCACATGGAAGGAAACCATCAGGCCTTCAGGAAAAAACTCAAGACCTACCTCTTCTAAGAAGCTTGACAACAAAGCACTAATACAGCGCCTTGAGGCGATTCAGTTCGCATTGTAGCGCTATACAAATTATTCATTCATTCATATAATTGTATATTATGATTATAATACTTTATTTGAAATTCATTATTCTTTAATTATGTCATAGATATACTTTCCTCTTCACACACCCCTGAAGGAGAAAAATTGTACTCAGAAACGCGTTGGGTGCAAAGAGGATATCCTTTGTATCTGTTTTCTAACACAGTGACAATATTTGATATTGTTTAGACAACTCATTGTTTAATTTCTATATGTACATTTTAATGATGATGTTTAAACATTAAAAAAAAATTGTATTCTACTATAAATATTTAGTATACTCTAATAGATAGATACTACTACTACGTGCTTTAAAAGTCCGCCTAGGGGAAATCTCTCTCTAGAATACTGGATGCGCCACTATATTAGCATTATATTACCATTCGCCTCCCCCTCTTTTTGAAAAAAATATGGCGGACACTGATGAAAACTTCTTCCCGGCAATGCTAGTTGCCCATCTTTTGTGCCAAATGATCCAGAAAAAGTAGGAGCTCTGACTTCACTGGTTTCCTACTTGTGTTAGGCCAGTGAATCAGGAAGCTGGGATATCATCGTTTTCAAAATTACAGCAATGGTGACTTCCATGTGTCTTTACAGTACAGGTTTAAATTTTAAAATGTAAAAGTTGACAAAGAAAGCACAACCCACCGTAAAAATGTGAGTCTGTGTGACTTAGTTCACGCCTGCAGCTCTACAATATGCGTAAGTATTTTAGAAAGGAGAATCTGAGCATACCTGTAACTTCCCCAGGCACTTGCACTGTAAACTAAATGAGCCCTCTGGGTGCTGAAATAAACTTGGAGGTTTATCACTGACTATACGCCCTACGTGTCACTCTTGCATTAAGTAAAAAAAATAACCTGAAAAACTGGATCTATAGAAAAGAACTATGGGAGAAAAAAAAAAAGAAAATCACTAAAATCTTTTGAAATTAAGCTTTGCAAACTTTCACCTAAAATTTTAGGTTTCTAGATATTTTGCAGTACTAAGCATCCCATTTATCTTCCATTGTAAATTACTTTTAGCATACAGCAGAGTGATAAGAAAATGTGCAGAAAATACAGTTAAAGAGACCCTGCCACAAATTGTAGATTAAAGCACAGGAAAAATATGTATTTTAAATACTTTCTTCCAGCGCTTTTCCTTGCTGTAAATGTTTTTTTTTTTTGCAATGTGCCTTTGAACTTGTTTAAAAATTGTAATCCTCCAGGTGAGTCAATGCTTTATCCTGTCATGTGAATGACAGCTTTTAGTCTGCTAGACGTGATGACATCACATCCAAGATGGCAGAAGCCAGCAGTCGTCTCAGAACTTTTGGATGTCTACATAATGGAGGCTATTACAGGTAAATATTATGCATAAAATATATTTTATTCAAAGCGCTCAGAAGGAATAGGTACATAAAATTACACATTAAGGTACCCACAACCTACAATATCATAGTGGGAAGTGACAGAGGGGGGGCAGCAGGATTTTCTTGGTACTGTAGGAGACATCACAATAGGTTAAAAGCAAAAAATTCTATTACGCATTGTTGTGCGTTACAAAACAATAAAAATAAAAACATGAGAGTTTTGTACTCAACCCTCTAATAGCACAAATGATAATGCTTGCACCAAGGATGTTAGTTCAAGGAACAGGTGTGCGTGTAGTCAGTCAATCTCGTCATGTTTCGCGGTGAACTGCTTCTTCAGGAGAAATAGTGGGAATTTGATTCTATAACAATGAAACATATACATTCCATAATACCAATGATTATGATACATTTGTTGTTAAGATATTCAACATAAATAAGAAAAGAATTTGCTGTGAAATTTGGCCAGGTCAATACTCACCCCAGATGCCTGGTGGAAGCAGCCAGCGATCACAATGGTGGCATTAAAGCAAACATCTACCAGGCGAGCATCCTTGGACTAAGATTCTTGGTGCAAGCATTAACTGCTGTGTGGCTGTAGTACAGCTATTCGATGGTTGAGAAAAAACGATTTTGCTTTTTTGATTTATTGTCTTGTAACGCACAACAGCGTGTACATTTTTTTGTGATTTTAACCTATTGTGAGGTCTCATATGGTACCAAGAAAATCCTTCTGCACCTCCCTATGTCTCTTCCCCATAAAATATATTAAATGCACATATAATCTTATGGGAATATTTTGGTTAAAAAAAAAAGGTCTAGCAACAGGTTCTTTTTAAAGTAGTTGTACACCCTGTACAACCAATTTCACCTACAGGTAAGCCTAGATTAAACCTACACGGTTTAGGAGATATTTACAATTCCCCGTACGATGAGTTCTTCTGCGCATGCGCCAATGTATTCGGCGCATGCGCAATTTAGAAAGGGCGCGCTGTGCCATTTTTAGATGGGGGTCATGCGTGACTGGCAGCTCTGGCGCGCATGAGCCGGAGTGACGCCACGCGACTATGGCCAGTAACAGAGCCGGAGTTTGCAGCCCTAGAAGGAAGAGGGGCAAAGATGGACGCTTCCAGCCAGTGGAGACATCAGGCACATTGCAGGCTTCAGTTTCAGGTAAGTGACATATAATGGGCTACTATGCAATGCAGGGAAACAAAGAGGAAGTAAAACCCATCTAGGTTTACTTCCTCTTTAAAAAAAATAAATAAAATGAATTTCAGGTATGGCATTATTTTTCTTAGACAAATATAACTATGCATACATTATACCTATGGGATCCCTATAGAAGTTGGAAATCACTGTAGTAGACATGGCTACTCTTGTGATCTTCAATAGCTTCCAGGCCTTATTTGCCCTACTAACCGCCACTGTCCTTTGCCATAATGACTCCTATATTATCTCCTTACAAACTGCTGACCTCTGTACACTGCAGTACATCCTACGGGCCTCTGTACAATGCCCTACCCATTACTGACCTCTGTACACTGCCCTACATTCGGGCCTGAAACTAGTCAAGCAAGACAGCCTGCAGTACCAGTTGTTCTGCCTTGATGATGGACTCCTGTATCAGACTTGTGGGGGTGAACAATTACTCTCCAAATATGAAAAAAGTGTGCATGGATGTGTTGCTCACTGAAGCTAAAATTTTAAGGTAGGCTATTTTACGTTTACATTTTTACAGTGACATTTGTTTTATTATATATTTCAACATTTTCCTTGTGTCATCCTTACTCATTAGTAAAGCCTTTCTACACAAAAAAACAAAAAAAGGGTGCCAAACTCCAGTGATCTTTGATCTCTTATGTTGTTCAGGTAGATCTCCATTTCTCAAAGGTTGCCTATCCCTTTTCTTAAGAGATACCAGAGATATGGTATATACCTAGTTACATTGATACAAGCTGGATCACTTTAACCCTGTATGGGGTTCTCACAACACATATATAACATGGTATAAGGTTGTAACACACAGAAATTAGTGAGCACTTACTGCATCCTCAGAAAAAGCTGTGCAAACCATGAGAAGACTGAAGTAAATGCATCTCATAGCCAACCATGGGCGTCCGCAGGTAGGGGCAAGGGGGGGGCAAGTGCCCCCCCTGGAATCAGGGATCAGATCAGGAGTTCGATCCCCACCCGGTCTTTATCCACCGATGGCAGCTGGCCCTGTCCTCACCCAGAATGAAAACGGGCATTGCCAGCTGCTGGCTATCTTGGAC
>CM053038.1:85098275-85248275 GCA_028564925.1 Lithobates sylvaticus | reverse complement strand
CTGTCATCCCCCCCCTGTCTCTCTCTGTCATCCCCCCCCTGTCTCTCTGTCACCCCCCACATGTATGCAGTCTCTTACAGTCTCTTGTGCCATGTTCGCAGTCTCTTACAGTCTCTTGAGCGATATATGCAGTTTCTGACAGTCTCTTGGGCCATGTATACAGTCTCTGGTCATCTCTTGTGCCATGTCCGCAGTCTCTTACATTCTCTTGTGCCATGTCTGCAGTCTCTGACAATCTACTGTACTACGTCTGTAGTCTCTGACCGTGATAATGACATTGTCGAAAAGGGTCAGAGCATGGGTGACCTTAAAATTATGCCCCAACTTAAAAAAGTTCTGCGGATGCCCATGTAGCCAACCCTAATGAATTATACCCAAGTTTAATTGGTAATTGAAAAAAAGACTAAAGGCAGCCCATAGAGGAGTCAATTTGAATAAATAAAACTGACCACTGGTTCAATGAAAAAAACTGACTTGATTTCCCCATTGTGACCAGTTATATTGCTTTTGGCGCTGATCAAATTAGAGGTGAAAGTACATCCCTGTGTCCCAGAACATGGGGTGCAGATTTATCCTGATACCAATCCAGAGGGCTGGTAAATGTAAAGAGGAAAGGATCGTCACTACTCCCGACCAGTCCAGGTGAGCAGATAAGGAGCAGCCTCCCAGGGGGTGTGGTGGAGACATGTACTGTAGGTTGAGGCTTTGCCTTTATCGTTTGTTCACCTGGGCTGGTTGGGAGTAGCGGCGATCCTTTCCGGTTAACATTTACTAGCCCTCTTGATTCTCCCATCCACACACTTGATGGGGAAATCCTCATGCTGAGTTATTGTATTCTGACAGCAGGGAGACTTCTCTGCCATCAAAATACACCGATCAGAGTTGCAGGCTATAGCCTACAGCAATGATCGAGCAGGGAAAATCCAACAGGGAAATTGTACAGATGTCTATCGGTAGATTGTCTTCTGTACAACCACTTAGCCCGTACATGGATCAAAATGTGTCCAGTCTCTCCTGAACTGGACAAATGTCAATCTATGTATGGCCGGCTTAATAAGCAGCAGAAAAAAAAGAAGGACTAGAAAAATAAAATAAAATTGGGAGGGGGGGGGGGGGGTCACAGAGCACACAGGGGTAGGGGGTCAAAGAGCACACGGGTAGGGAAGGCAGGAAGGAGAGGAACTCATTTACCTGCTTGGGGTGGCCAAAGCCACATCTAAACCTATCACAAATTATATTTGTAGGAGATGTTTGTCAAAGGTTTGGTCCAAGGGGCCTAGCTTTTGTGAGTTGACCATTAAGTCCAACAGTTTTGCCTTAATTTTTCATACATCATGGTCCCTTTAATACTATTCTTCACTTCACAGAAATTCAAGACTGGAGAACTCTATGCCTTAGCAATCGTCTGTTTAGCAGCGATAAAGGTGAATACCAATAACAAACTAATAGCGCCGACAGTTTGCTCAGCGTTTTACAACATTAGGGCATACAGTACAATTACAATACAATTCAATACAGAAAGAATCAGGGGGCCCTGCTGGTTAGAGCTTACAATCTAGGATAGTGTTCCTCATGGGTCTGGGTTAAGCAGGTACCCTAGGATGCTGGCTATGTGTCTATAAACCTTAGCTCAGAAAGCATGGGCCACTGGACACTGCCAAATGTGTATAAAAGTGCCAGGGACTGAACAAACTCATAAGCAAACAGGGGAGCAGAATTTCATGCATTTTTTTTTTAATACTGAAATTTTTTGCTAAAATTACAGTATTAAAAAAAAAAAAATTTAATTAGAATTTTTACATTTTTGGACATTTGTTGGGCTTTAATAATTAAAAAAACAAACCTAGCAGGGTTTTTTTTACTTAAAGCAGTACCAAATCTACATGTAAACAAAGGAAAACATAAAAATATATAGGTGTACAAAAATAGCCAGAATCATTGTCAAGGTTTCTGGTGCTATTAAATTTGGCCTGGGCATCTAGGCATCAATGACCTCTTGTCACAAAAGTGATACAAAAAAAAATAAAATCACCGCTTAATGCACACAAAAAAAAACATCCTCAGAGCGGTTAAAAAATTGACACTACTGTTTAAATACAAAACTGGCAAGTATCCTAAAGCAGTATGTTAAATAATTAGCCCACTGTGCAAATACAAAACTGGCAAGGGTTGCTGTCAATGAAATATTCTCTTCAACGGTTCTAGTACAGTAGATACATGTGTGAACAAGAGTAAGACCACACCTTAGCTCTGTCCAGCTGGTATAAATACAGTCAACGCACACTCCATGTGCCAGTGTTAATGGGTTTTCACTGCTGGTTGCAAAAACAGGCAAAGCTAGATGAGCAGGTAAAGACCTCAAGAGAAATGTTTAAAATTGGCTTTGGAGATAGACTAATTACTGTCTGGTTTATTATACAATTTTCATTGGCTGCTTAGACAACCAACCAAAAATAAATCTTAGTCTTATCTTAATTAGGGGTGGGGCATTCATTTGTAGATGTGGCTTAGAAGGAGCGAAAAAAAAGTTTGCAGTTGCAAAAATGGGTGTGGCTTAATGGGGTGTGGTTTGAGTGAGATGAAAGCGCAAAGGAGAAAAGGAGAGAAAGTGCGAGCGAGAAAAAAGGGAGAGAAAGCGCGAGCAAGCGAGAGAAAGCACGATGGTCAGAGGGTGCAGACATGGTACAGGAGAGGGTGCAGACATGGTACAGGAGAGGGTGCAGACATGGTACAGGAGAGGGTGCAGACATGGTACAGAAGAGGGTGCAGACATGGTACAGGAGAGGGTGCAGACATGGTACAGGAGAGGGTGCAGACATGGTACAGGAGAGGGTGCAGACATGGTACAGGAGAGGGTGCAGACATGGTACAGGAGAGGGTGCAGACATGGTACAGGACTTCACTTTATGTGCACCTCCAACGCGCTCTGTACCCACAAACACACAGCCCAGCAGATCACCCCATGATGACCACTTGCCTGCAACATTCTGGTGCCTGCAGCATCTCCCCCTGCACCTCTGCTGGCTGTCAGCTCACTAAGTAGGGGGTGCGGATGGCAGCTCTGTAGTGCCCGCAGGATCTCCCACCGGCTAGCAGGTCTCTTCTGTGTGTACAGTGCAGAGAGGAGGGGCCTCCGACCCGGAAAGCTAACCAGTGCCCTGTATACACGGAAGAGACCTGCTTGTCACATAGAGATCCCCGCGGCCATGATTCACAGCCGGGAGCTGCGGGATCCGTCTCATTTCTGTTCCCTAAATGAGCTCTGGGCTGACCCCTCTTGAATTTCTCTCCTTTCCCTTTATTTTTTCCTCAATTCTACTTTCCTTTTTTCCCTCCACCTCTTTCTATGTAGTTTGAGCCCAATACTTATTGGTATGTTTTAGAACTTCATTAAGTTGACATCGATATCCTCAGGAAATGGTACGAAAGTCCCCTACTATGTCTTATCCACTATTCCCCCTCGACCCCTCCCTCCCTGTACCATACTCAGGTTCTTGTATGTTACTACACATGGTTACAATTTTGAGTACTGATTGGAACTGTATGTTAGGTCAATTATACGTTTAAAAAGTGGTTGTAAACCCACTTTTTGGACTTCTACCTATAGGTAAGCCTAGAATAAGGCTTAACTAAAGGTAGTGGAAATATCTCCTAAACGTGCGCCATTTAGGAGATATTTCACTTGTAGGATGAAAGTAGGAGAAAATACTGCGCCAAACCTGTTTTAGCTGCTAGCACAACAATTAGACGCAATTGTATAAGAGAAATAAAAATAAATAGTGCAGCGCTATAAAACTAAATGTCCCTGCTTCACCTGAAGCTATGCAGGCAATGTGATCCCGCAAGCAGACAGTGTGTAGCAGAAAAATAATGGAAAACACTCTTTTGTGAATTTGATATTGGAACATATCAGGTGACATGACTAATAGTAACGGTCTCTAAAGGTAAGTGGTTAGAACCTGAGAAGATGTATTTATATAAAAGATTGATCATGTGAAAACACAAAAAATTGAGTAGATCAACAGACCCTCATCTATATAACAAATAAATCTATGAAGATCTCCCCTGAAAACAAGAGAAATTATTTTCAAATGCAAAAATAAAATAAAACGTGGATATATAAGTTGCATGCGATTCACCAAAAAACGCATAGAGACAAACTTATATTGAATGTATTTTTCTCTTGGTATGAAAAAAATATACGTGCAATAACGCTCATATAAGCAAACAAATCAAACAATATCATCTAAATGGGTTCCATTATATACAAAACTGTCTAAGATAGTCCCAAGTTGGTAGAACCGCTCAAGGCAATATTTTATGCAGCAGTCCTGTGAGACTAATATCTTATTAATTCTGAAGATATGACATAAAATTAACCCAAAAAATATACGTGAATAGTGTCCATCTTTATAGTAAAGTCCATAGACCCTTAAACCGTGAGATGTAAAACTGTGCAGATAGCACTAGAAGAGAAATTGTGGAAATGCTTGTAGTTTCTGAATAATCATGGATTTAGATGAATTTGATTATTTCTACAGAGATTCTTCCCATACACTCATATAATAGTAATGGTAAAGGTACTCTTACCAGAGCAGGTGGACTCACAAACCTTTCAGCAGGTGAGTCGAACGAGCATGGGCCGGAATCACCAGGCTTACAGGAGCTGTATCACAGTCGACTGTGTCCTCCGGAGGATCTTTCTGGATTAAAGAACCCTTTTACTCACCAGGATCCAATTGTGGGTAACCAAAAGAGAGGAAAGATTCCGAGGTATCTGATTTTTTCTGATCTTCACCATAAATAGCTCAAGAAGGGAAAGGGGAAAAACAAGAGGCAACTCCTCATAGTGTGAATCCGAGTTGGAAAAAGGTTCCAACTCGGATTCACACTATGAGGAGTTGCCTCTTGTTTTTCCCCTTCTTGAGCTATTCATGATGAAGATCAGAAAAAAATCAGATACCTCTGAATCTTTCCTCTCTTTTGGTTACCCACACTCGGATCCTGGTGAGTAAAAGGGTTCTTTAATGCATAAAGGTTAAAAACCTTGAGCCTTTACAACCACTTTAATTACACTGATTAAAACAATTTAAGGGAGTGTATTCTATTGTAGAACTTCCAGTCCTTTACTAGACTAACAGATCCACTTGCCACTGGATCTCCTGAGCTCCTCCAATCTTCTTACTCAGTATCTTCCTCAAGCATTACCCCCGCGTCTCTGCTGGGTCCTTTGCTTGGCACTCACAGATACTCCTCAAGTGTCACCCTGTTGACCTGCTTGGTCCGTGGCTTGGCACACAATGCTGCACAAGCGTAACCTCCACTGGCTGGGTCCCTGGCTTGGCACCTGCTGAAGTTTTCCCAATTCTTCACCATCCCCGGCTGGTGAGAATACTGCTCAGATACTTGCTTCAGCTACTCACAGTGGTCTCTAGTAGCAAGGTGGATGGGATGGTCCCTTAGTGGCGACACCTTCCACTCTATCTCCGACCACAGCTGGTTCTCCGGCCGGCAGAACAGTTGCTTCTGGATAAGCCCTCAAACAGCCTAGCAGCCAGATGTCCCCGGGATAGGCCCAAGGCTTATGGCCTAGCATAATAGGCCCAAGGCAAGGCACTACAACACACGTCCACCCAGACAGCCATTCAGGTGCCACAGAACCGTGATCACCTGACCCCACCCAAATAAATAGGTTCTCCAGGCAGGCCAAGGAATCCAAGAAAATCCCTGCCCTTTGGGTGAGACGCCCCATTCATGCCTAGTCTGTCCTTGCAATGCCCTTGTCTTTTCTAATGTCACCAGGTTACCCGGCTACCTAGCAACAGAAGAGAGAAGTGCAGCAATTTCAGAGCTAGGGTGAAATCAATTGACCTCCTGACAATTAGCCAAGGCAACTATCACTTGTCAGATAATCTTTATAGCAACCCTGCCTAAATGCCAGGGTGCTACATACTAGTTAGTGAGTTTCGGTTCACTTACACTTCCAGATTAATATCCCTCATTCGAAAGCATGCCAAAGGTGCAATCAGAAAGCAGATCGCTTCTTCGCATCGCTCTTACATAATGTGTTTGAACAGGTTCTTTGTCCTGCAGCCTGTGAGCAAAATTCAATAAAACGTCAACATGGCTTTCAGTTTTTTTCTCTCAATATGAATGCTCAAATGATTCCTGGAGCAGTTTATAGCTAGAAGACACGCACATAATTCTGTTCACACTCATCACCCAACATACAGTGTGTGCACACACATATATATACATACACACACTAATTGTATGTATGTATGTATGTATGTATGTATGTATGTATGTATGTATGTATATATATGTATATATATATATATATATATATATATATATATATATATATATATATATATATATATAGATATATACATACATACATACATACATACACACATACACACACACACACACATACAGTACATACAGTGTGTGTATGTGTGTATGTATCTGCTCTATACAGTATCCATATCTCAAAGACAATATTTTCGCTGAGGGTAGAGCACAGGGTGGTGAGATGTGAATCACACACAACACCAGGCAGGGTCAAAGGAAAAGTGCAGTCGACGTTCGTATCTCTGGTCCTGTTTTATCTCTAGGTGTTTCCTAAATAAACAGGGAGGGGCAATAATAATTGTAGGATTGCCTGATCCCCTAAAGTAATTTCTGGAATATGTAAATAAAAAGACAGCAGTTCAACATTATTACCATCTATTGATCTGTCAATGCAAAAGTGCTAATGGTCTTGTAAAAACGCCACACTACTTACAAACTGTCTATAGTGTACGAGTTCAAAGTACATACAGCTACAATACAATAAAAGTGTAAAATGTTAAAACAGACGCGAGATGTTGATTGCCTGCTGAGGCTGATGTTGACTGAATCGGGCGAAGATTTTTAGGTCTATGGGTGGATGTCATGCATTTTTATAATTATACACTGATCAGACATAAACTGTATACCCACCCACCTAATACGGAGCTTTACCAATTTTAACTAGACTGATCAAATTTACCTATACTAAAAGAATATGTAGGCTGCGAATTTATCCTTCTGAAAATGATAGTTGCCTGGCAGTCATGCCAAAACAGCACTGACCTGTCGAGGCATGGACACCACTAGACCTCTGAAGCTACGCTGTGGTATCTGGCACCAAGCCGTCAGTAGCAGATCCTTTAAGTCCTGTAATGCCCCGTACACACGAGCGGATTTTCCGTCGGAAAAAACTTGGATGGTTTTTCCCCGACGGAATTCGGCTCAAGCTGGTCTTGCATACACACAGTCACACAAAAGTTCTCTGAACTTTCAACCGTCAAGAACACGGTGACGTACAACACTACGACGAGCCGAGAAAATTAAGTTCAATGCTTCCGAGCATGCGTCGAATTGTTTCCGAGCATGCGTAGGAATTTTGCGTTTCGGAATTGGTACAGACGATCGGAATTTCCGATCTGAACTTTTTCCGACTGAAAAATGGAGAACATGCCCTCAATCTTTTGCTGGCGGAATTCCGCCAGCAAAAGTCCGATGGAGCATACACACGGTTGGAATTTCCGAACCAAAAGCTCTCATCAGACTGATGCTGGCGGAATGTCCGATCCTGTCTATGGGGCATACGTTGCGAGGTGAGGTCTCCTTGGATTGGCCTTGTTTTTCCAGCAAATCACACAGAAGCTCAATTGAATTAAAATCTGGAAAATTTGGAGGCCAAATCAACACTTCAAACTCAATGTAGTGTTCCTTAAACTACATGTCAAGTAACATTCCACTTGAATGGCAGGACCCAAGGTTTCCCAGCATAACATTGCCCGAAGCATCACACTGCCTCTGCTGGCTTGTCTTCTTCCCATACTGCATCCTGATGCCATATCTTCCCTGGGAATACACACACACACACACACACACACACACACACACACACACACACCTAGCCATTCACATGATGTAAAAGAAAACATGATTCAGACCAGGCCACCTTCTTCCAATGCTCCATTGGTCCAGTTCTGATGCTCACATGACACATGCCTGCTGAAGGCACTTTTGGCTGTGGACACGTGTAAGCATGGGCACCCTGACCAGTCTGCAGCTACACAGCTCCATATTCAACAAACTGCGATGTCCACCTTTTCTGCTTTCAAAACAGCAACTTCAGGGACAACATGTTTACTAGCTACCTAATATATCTCACAGACTTTCAGATGTCATTGTAACAGGATAACCAATAATGTTATGGCTGAGCAGTGTATGTTCAGTTGGTATTGCTTATGCTTCCTAAAGGTTTACTATAAGTGATCTTGAAAGTAGACGTAAAGCCTTAGGCCTCCTTCACAAAGGCGATTACATGCATACACCAGATTCCCGAAGCAAAAATTAGCAATAATCACATGAAGGAGGCCCAGCTTAAGGATATTTAGCCATACCTCCCAACATTTTGAGATGGGACTGAGGGACTCCTACTAGCAAACGTATGTAGGCATAGGACACGCCCCCTGCCACAGCCCCTTAAAAAAGAATTAACCAAAAAAAAAAAAAGGTTAGTTGAATTCACAAGTGCTTTTTTTGTAAATTTAGAATTTGGATGAAAGGTGGACTTTATTAGTTACTAGGATTAGTCTATATCATGCAATCACCAGGAACCTTTTTTGAGTCCAGGTCCATTTAATAAAGTCACCAAAAGAAAGCTCTATTTGTGGGGAAAAAAAAGGACGCCAATTTTGTTTTGGAGCCACGTCGCACGACCGCGCAATTGTCAGTTAAAGCGAAGCAGTGCCGAATCGCAAAAAGGGGCCTGGTCCTTTGGCTGCCAATTGGTCCGGGCTGAAGTGGTTAAACAGATTATATGAAACCATACCCCCCAACTGTCCCTGATTTTGAGGGACTGTCCCTGATTTGGAGCAATGTCCCTCTTTCCCCCTCATTTTGGTCTGATCTATATAGTTGTATATAAAATGCACTTTTTATCTTTCAAAAAGTGTTTCCCAGTGCTAAGCCTTTCATCCAATTTCTATGCCTACATACATTTGTTAGTAGGTGTCCCTCATTCCCATCTCAAAATGTTGGGAGGTACGTGAAACTTTAGTGATCTACTTTAGGTCTACGTGATTTCCATGTTCTGATTGATTGTTTTCTGAAAATAAGTATCAAAAGTGGAAAAAAAAAAAGGCGACTAACCTTGTAGCACTTGTTGAAGCTGATCTATGGCGAGTTGCTGATCCTCTCCAGCAGATATTGAGGACCCACTGTCAGAGGACATGTTGCAGACCTCATAGGTGATGAATCTTCCTGGGTCTGTAATAAGAAATGCAATGATAAGCTTCAGAATGAATGCAGAAGGTAACATAAAAAAAGTGCATTATCAGCATTCTGAGCAGCGGGAATCTCCACCCAGTCTGCCCTGCGGCTATTTTTAATGTTCATACTGTATAGATATTCTAGATTGTGAAAAAAAAATAAAAAATTTTAAACCTCTAATAGTGCAACAAATATATAGTAGCGCTTAAAAAATAATAAAACAAAACATGTAAATTAATACATATACACTGTATAAACCACCCTGTGACAGAAGTGAAAAAAACTATATGTATAAAGTGATTTATTTTTATCTCAAAAAGAAATTCCACTAAAGTGACAAGTCCATAAGTGTTTTTCTCCAAATATTAAGGCTTTGTGAAAAAAAAAAAAATCTTCTTAAATTCTTCCACCACACCATATGTGCCAGTGACTCCTCTCCCTTCAAAAGGCGCCCTCACCGACTCCCAGTGCCTTACACTCTCGTGTTCGGCAACAGCGCTTTCAACCACACACCAAGGGGTTAAATGGATTTTCAAACTCAGACTGTGAACATCAAGATTTCTCCACAGATAAATAAAGAAGTGCTCCCAATAGTGTAGTAACGTAAACCAGTTTAATTAAAACACTCCGAAAAACGATTTGTAACGATATGTGGCAACGGTGTGTAATGGTCACTGTAGACCCGAGGTAAGCAAACAGGTTCACCAGCCCCTCAGGTTCGAAACAGCCCTCTACTTCGTTCAATGTGCAGCGTCAAACGTTACACCTGATCGCCGCACAGCCACGCCCCAACATGTTTCGTCATTATCGACTTATGCATGGGATGAGCGAGTTTGAGGTGGAGGAACTTGACTGACCGGCACAGTGTCCTGACCTTAACCCAATAGAACACCTTTGGATGAAACAGAGCGGAGAGTGCGAGTCAGGCCTTCTCGTGCAACATCAGTGCCTGACCTCACAAATGCATTTCTGGAAGAATGGTCAAACATTCTCATAGACACAGTGCTAAACCTTGTGGACAGCCTTCCTAGAAGAGTTGAAGCGGTTATAGCTGCAATGGGTGGGCCAACTCAATATTGAACCCTACAGACTAAGACTGGGATGGCATTAAAGTTCATGTGTGTAAAGGAAGGTGTCCCAATACTTTTGGTAATATAGTGTATAATCTACTTGGATACACCAAGTAGATGCAACGATATGTACAATTTTACTAACGTTCGCCCTCTGAAGAGTGACTGATGATGATGTTTGACAGGTCATAAGCAGACGATATTCCGCCTCCTCAAAGCATTTTTTTACCCCAAAAGCCCACATCACTGTGCAACAACTGTGTGCATTGCATGCAGTTGCAGCACGGCCACCAGTAATTTGAATGGGTTGTGTTCTGTGGCTGGTACTGCTCACTGAATCGGATGGGGGTATAATTCGTGCTGTGCGTCGATGCCGTGGCAAGTACAAAACCGCATCCATTTGCCTTTCCAGCTTAAGGGGGAGCAGTTGATGGGCAGTAGAAAACTTGGCTCAGCTCCCTGTTTTTACCCCCCACCAACTGCATGTGTAAATTCAGCCCAACACATGCCAAAATCACAAAACTGGGTTCAGGTGTTAAGATTTAAGTGTACCTTCAGGAATTCAGGTGTTAAAGAGGAAGTAAAGCCTCCTCACAAAAAAAACAAAAAAAAAACAGAATCTGCAAGGCAAAGGCATAATGAGCTAGTATGCATAGCATACTAGCTCATTATGAATAACTTACCTGAGAACGAAGCCCCCGAAGTGGTCCTTATCCACGACCTTCTCGGGTGCCATCAATACCGGAGTGACTTCCGGGTCTCGCCGCTCCAGCGCTGTGATTCGCTGGAGCGGCGATGACGTCACTCCCGTGCATGCGCACGAAAGCGGCATATAGCCGTGAACTCGGCATGCGCAGTGCGCCTGCGCACCGCTGTCTACGGCACATGCGCCGTAGACAGCGATGCCTCTTTTTTTCTAAAGATCTCCTAAACCATGTAGGTTTAGGAGATATTTATTGGACCTACAGGTAAGCCTTAATCTAGGCTTACCTGTAGGCCAAAGTGGTTTGTAAGGGTTTACAACCACTTTAAGGCCCCTTTCACACTGGGGCGGGGAGCCGCGGTGACGGTAAAGCAGCGCTATATTTAGCGCTGCTTTACCGTCGTTTTAACCGCGGTTTTCGGCCGCTCACGGTGCGGTTTTACCCCCCGCGAGCGGCCGAAAAAGGGTTAAAGACCCCCCCGCAGAGCGCCGCCGTAGTGGCGCTTTGCGGCGGTACTGCCGCGGTTTCACCGCGGTGTCCCATTCTAAGTCAATGGGAAGGAGCGGTATAGGAGCGGTGAACACACCGCTCCTATACCGCTCCAAAGATGCTGCTAGCAGGACTTTTTTTGTCATCCTGCTAGCGCACCGCTCCAGTGTGAAAGCCCGCCGGCTTTCACACTGGAGTTAAAGGGGCAGGATTTTTTCATGCGGTGAACAGGCGCTATTTTTAGCGCTGCACCGCATGAAAAACGCTTAGGTGTGAAAGGGGCCTAAGATGCATGCAAACAGTAGTTCCAAAATCCAGAAGCCTAAAATCCTCTTACGACAAAAGTGGGGTATGCCTTATGTGCCTGCGTCGGTGAATTGACTAGAAACATGTGATACACAGAGATTAAACAAATCCTCCTACATAAGTTGTACCTGTCCATCTTCAATCTTCTATATTAGTTGTTCAAAGTCTGGAATGTATAAAGCTCGTCTGTCAGAGAAAAGGGGGCGGGGAGCTGAACAACACTCTGCAAAACTCAGTGAGGAGAGCTCTGAGAGCTGATTGGAGGGAAGGGACGACCCCCCCTTCACACAGTACACAGGAACAGAGCTGAGACTCTCAAAGCGGGACTGTACTGAAATTTTTTTTTTTTAAAAGCCAGCAGCTACAAATACTGCAGCTGCTGACTTTTAAAAAACGGACACTTACCTGTTCCAGGGTCCAGCGGTGTCGGCAGCAGAGGCCGATCGAACGCTCGGCTCTCTGCTGTAGCCGGCGCCATTCTCGGTAAGGGAATCAGGAAGTGGCTTCACTTCCCGATTCCCTACTGCGCATGCGCGAGTCGCGCAGCGCAATGAGAATCTTCAGCGCTGTCTGCCGGGACACGTGTGTGCCCAGGCAGACAGCGCGCTGGGACAGGAACTTGCGTAACTCCCGTGGGAGTTTATGCCGGAAGTGGGTGCAGATACCTGTCTTAGACAGGTATCTGCACCCCCCTCCCCCCTGAAAGGTGCCAAATGTGACACCGGAGGGGGGGGGGGGGGTTCCGAAAAGCGGGAGTTCCACTTTAGGGTGGAATCCCGCTTTAATCTGCTGGAGCTCCCTCCCCATGTCACCTTTTTTCTCTTGGTGTCAGGAAATCTTGTCAGAAGTGACTCATACAGATTTCAGAGGAAAGAAGCAGCAGATAAATATGACACTTAGTGCTGTGGATTGAGACAAGTACACAATATAGAGGTTGATTTGTTCATATTGCATGTCTGAGGTTTACAACCACTTTAATGCTAATGCAGAAGTGATTGGGGTTTATACAAGAACAGCCATGTACACCCATTTACTTGTATTGGTAGCAGTACAAGGCACACGCATCTAACCAGGAGTGGGAACACGCCGGGGGAATTTACGCTCGAGGACTTTGGAGCTAATAAACGTCTGTGTGCATTGAGACCTTAATATATTTTCCGTTTATATCTAATCAAACTGGCCCTTGCCCTTGATAGCTGTTGGCAAATAAAAAAAAAAAAACCCGATTGTGGGCAATAAAAATCTACCACAATCAGCGCTCCAGTTAACAGGTGACATAATTCTGTTTCAAAAAGAAAAAATTTTTTATAGCATCTCACAAGATAAAAGGAGCCGGATCCACCATATTAACAACATGAAACATCTAAAAACAAAAAGACGTTCTGGTTCCCAAGTAGTTAAATTGACATTTCATTATAGATTTGCTTAAATCTGATCTCTTCTGGCATTGTAATTTTAATCTCATCAGCTTAAAGGATTTTAGCAAGTCTTTGTAAAGGCACAGACCATGGTCACCGTGCTAGGAAAGACTCGCACCTACAAATCAGGAGCTCGGGGTGGCTTATTAGCTGATAAACACATCACAGCTACTGCAGCTTTGAGACCAGACAAATGACACGCCAGCCATGGAGGGATTTGCCAACTGCTTGTTACAGGGTTGTGCAATGCTGCCCATTGTCCACGATTGTGCCCGCACAGGTTCCTACAACACCTTTGTGATATGATTTAGATGCAGCTTTAAACCCCTAAACTAAGGAATTCATTAATTGAGTTCTTTATGAAAATTGCATGAACAATAAAGGCCAGGTTCACATTGTGGTGTGTTGATAAGGCAGTACAACCTGCCCTCCTGTACTGGGCCCAGGCCCCATCAGTTCAAAAAGAGGGGCCCGGGCACCTGCTGAGCAGGAGGTCTGTACTGTCTTATGGAAGACAGCGATCCTCTGCTGCCTCCCCCTGCAGCACTGCCATCTTCTCCTCCTCTTCCTCCCCTCAACTGCAATGCAGGCATACCTCCCAACTGTCCCAGATTTCCAGGGACTGTCCCCGATTTCGAGCAATGTCCCTTATTCCT
This sequence comes from Lithobates sylvaticus, assembly GCA_028564925.1. Lineage (NCBI taxonomy): Eukaryota > Metazoa > Chordata > Amphibia > Anura > Ranidae > Lithobates > Lithobates sylvaticus. Next base: position 85,234,320 of record CM053038.1, on the reverse strand, counting down.
GCTCATTTCGGTCTGATCGATATAGTTGTATATAAAATACACTTTTTTATCTATCAAAAAGTGTTTCCCAGTGCTAAACCTTTCATCCAATTTCTAAACTGCTGCATTTGTACATTTTAAAAGCCAATATAAGGGAATAGTAGTGGTAAAAAAAAAAGTACTTGTCGATTTAATTAACCTTTTTTTGGGGGTTAATTCTCCTTTAAGGGGGTGCGACAGGGGGCGTGTCCTACATACATTTGCTAGTAGGTGTCCCTCATTCCCATCTCAAAATGTTGGAAGGTATGACTACAGGGGGATTGGTTCTAACACATCATGCACCCCTTCCATCTGCTGTCCGGGCCCCCCGTGTGCCCCTTTCCCCTGCCGGCTTCCCTCCTCTCCCGGCAGCAGCTGCTGTGGGCAAACATGGGGATGTTTCAGGAGGAAAAGTGGGAGAAGGGGCCAGTAACTATGTAATTTACTGGCCCCTTGCTTTCCTGAATGATCACAGAGTGATCAGTACCAATCACGCCATTATGTCCATTCATCACCGAAGCATAGTAAACCGTTTACTATGCTTCAGTGTGTGAATGATCAGGAAGCCTCAGATTGCTTCCTATTCATTCATCTGTGCAGCTGAGGCTGTAGAGAAAGGGATGATAATCCCTGTTGGGGTGGCTGGCGTGTACTCCCTTGAACCGACTGAAACAAAATCAGACATTGATACTTTGCCGACCCCTGCTCAATCTTATTGACCTATGGCACGCAAAGAGTTTATTGTCACTCAATTGCTCTGATCAATGGTTTATAACAAGCCTTCGGGGGGGATCAGGTATCATCAATGTATGTTCTATATTTGTTGGTACATTGACACACTGTTATCTTGTTAAATTCTTTTTTTGTTAAACCCTACTGAAGGGCCATGTTGGCTCCCGGTTGGGGATATTTGTTATTACGATGTTTTGCTACACTGATGAAACTCTTCAATAAATAATATTGAACGAGAAAAAGGGATGATAAATCTATGTCCTCGGTCACTTTTGGTCAGGTAGGCTGTATGGGGCCCCGTGATTTCTAAAAGCTGCCCTGGGTGCGTTAACAAACACCGGGGTAGTAAAGCAGCCTGGACATTTTGAATGGGCTTTTAACACACGACAGTCTGCACTTTGCTTTCAAGGTGGACATCACAACCAGTGTTGGTCATTTTACTTTAAAAAAGTAATTAGTTAAAGCGGTGTTCCGGCCAAAATTATACTTTTTAAATAAAAATACCCCTATAATACACAAGCTTAATGTATTCTAGTAAAGTTAGTCTGTAAACTAAGGTCTGTTTTGTTAGTTTTTAGCAGTAGTTTGTTATTTTATAAACTTGCAGCAGGCCGTGGCCATCTTAAGTGTGGGCATCTGAAGCCAGACTGTATTTCTTCCTGGATCTCATCCTTGCTCAGTGCAGCATAAGCAGTGTAATAGGTTTCAGGTCAGGTTTCCATAGCAACGGCAGTTAGAGGAAGTTGCTGCCCCTTCCCAGGAGGCATTGCAAACAGGAAATGATGCGATGGGCCGCGGCCAGGGAGGAGGAAGTGAAAAATGAATACAGCAGATATACAGTCTGTGCTGAAAAAAAAAAAAAAAAAATATCCAATTTGTTTACAGTGCACAGTTTAGTGAGGGATGCTGAAGAGTTGTAAAAGTGGGTGGAACTCCACTTTAAGTTACAAATTACTTCTCCCAAAAAGTAATTGCGTTAGTAACTCAGTTACTACATTGGAAAAGTAATTAATTACGCAGCAAAATAACTGACTTTTTTAAAATATGCAAAAAACGTGTAACTAAGGGGCGGGTCTAGTATTACTGTAAGCAAGGGGCGCATTTATTATTATTGTTATATATCGTGTAACTAAGGGGCTGCTCTATTATTACGCTAACCAAGGGGCAGATCTGTTATAGCGTGTAAGCAAGGGGCGGGTCTATTAGTATTATATTGTGTAAGGGGCGGATGGCTACAGAAGAGGGCGAATGTTAAATTAATGGGCAGAGCTCGATATATAACAATAATAATAAATGCGCCCCTTTGGTTACAGTAATACTAGACCCGCCCCTTACTTACACGATAGACGCCCCTTGCAGAGTAGCACGAGCATCAGAAGCGTGCGGCATCGCCTCGTACAATTACATGTTAACTGCACCTGCGCGGTGTAGAGTTCACTCAGAGCTGTTTAGGTTCGGCAATTTTCGGAAGCTCCGTAGCCCTTCGTACAGTGCAAGCCCTGCGCAGTACAGGGGGTCCTTATCCGGCGGGGGGATCTTTTTCGGCAGGACACCGGAATTACACTACTGCCATCTAGTGGCGGTAGATGTAATTGGGGTAACTAAGCCAAAGTAATGGGAACTGAGTTACCATGAGGGGAAAAGTAATTAATTAGTTAGATTACTCGTTACCCTCTAAAGCAGGGGTCTCCAAACTTTTCAAACAAAGGGCCACTTTATTATCCTTCAGACTTTAGGAGGGCCGGATTGTGGCCAGCAAGGGCAGAAAATGTCACGGGCCCAGCATCAGTGAGAATAAATATGGCCTCAGGGCTGGTGGTCAATAGGAGGAGTATTCCCCCTATTAGTAGGAGTAATAGGCATTGTGGAAGATATAGTGCCCCATTGTTGGTGTCAGTGAGAGGAATAGCGCCTCATATCAGTGGAAGGAGTTGTGCCCCAAGGGCCGCATAAAGACTAGCAAAGGGCCACATCTGGCCCTCTGGCCACAGTTTGGAGACCCCTGCTCTAAAGTAACTGCGTTAAGTAACTCAGTTTATTTTAACTCAGTTACTTACATCACTGCTCACAACACTTGGAGGGTTTTCATCTGTGCCCTGTGGTGTCCTAAAATGCCAGTCTATTATGGTGCTCGGGTAGCCATACAAAATTGCTTTGCCTTGCACTGCAATTTCGGGAACTAATGTGCATTGTGGTATTGCCCTGTGAAATGTGTGTTTTGCACCAATGCAAATTTGTGAATTAAAGCTCAGAGTAATAACCTGTACACTTTATGAGAAAAATCGGAAGAAAAATTCCGTACAAGGCACGATCATTCGATTTTGGTATAATATAAACACAAATGTTAAACATCCAACTCCAACCAGGGCCGTCTTTAGTATTGATTGGACCCTGGGCAAAAATGTTCTCCCCCCCCCCCCCCCCCATGCAGTTTCACACTCCACCTGCTCTGAGACATACAATAAATAGCAGCTAGACTCAAAATCAGTTTACTGAATCAGATCAGGCAGCGATTGTGATTGGTTGCCAGGGGTTACAGTGTACCATTACCGCTCTCTGACTGGTTGCTAGAGGTAACAGCACATGATTTCTGCCTTGTTGATGATTGGCTGCCAGAGATTACTGTGGATATGACTTCAGGGGGGCATGATATACATATCAATGCCGCCGGCCGCCGCTATTTACATATGAATGCTGGTAATTTACATGTAAACACAGAGTCTGCAGGCGAGTCATCTGTACACAACAGAAGGGCAGAGCTGGGCAGCATTAGAAGCAGCACTTCACACTGAGATATTGGGACACAGCACGGGACTAAAACTTCAAGGGACGAGGGAATTTAAACCAGGATAGTAGGCAAGTATAAGGCAGCTGCTTTGGGCCCCACAACAATGACAGGGCCCAGGGCAACTGCCCCTTTTGCCCTGCCTTAAAAACGGCCCCGACTCCAACCTCGCAAACGCAAATTTCCGAAGAGGCAAACTCCAAAGTTTTTCTCTTATGCTAACAGAACTAACAATTTTTGTTTAATGTGTACTGTTTTCGTACAAGACATTTGAGATACGAAAGACTGCGCAGGATCAGAAACAAATAAAAAAAAAAAAAAAGTATTTGTCGTGCGAGAATTTTTGTACATTAATTCTACCCTCGGTTCGGACTTGCTGTGAAACATTGAGTAAAAACAAACAGCCGATCGTTCACCCGATTTTCTTATAGTGTGTACGGGGCTTAAGGCTGGCCATGCAATAATACAAAATTTATTTTAGAGTTACCAAAAGCATATAATATGGAGGTCAAACCTAAACACTTTCAATTTTTATGCAACCAGGCAGGCCCTTGCACTATGTAGGGAAGGTAAATTAAAAAGGAAATTGAATTGGAACATTTTATAATGTATGGCCAGCTTCTGGCCACCCATACACGGTTCAAATCTCAGCCAGTTCAGCAGGAACCAGCCAAGATTCGAACCGTTAATGGGAAGGCTGAATGTACCATGTTGATCGATCGGCTTGGGTACAAAAACCTTGCCAGATTTGCTTGCGATTATGGCAGCAGCTTCCCCCACCCACCCCCACCTGGAGAAGACAATGTCTGATTCCCCGGTCAGCACTGTCTGTATTGATGGGGGAATTGTGTGAATTTCAATTCACACAGTGTATGGCCGGCCTATGGCTTAGGTTACATTCAGCTAAATCTACTATACCTCTTATTCTGTTCTTAATGTTGTATCCTAACAGATGCATATTTATGACCAATGAAGTTACCTCAAGAGCCACCATTAACTACTTAAGCCCAGGACCATTTTGCTGGCCAAAGACCAGAGCACTTTTCGCGATTCTGCACTGCGTCAGATTAAACTGACAATTGCGCGGTCATGCGGCATGGCACCCAAACAAAATTGACGTCCCTTTTTCCCCACAAATAGAGCTTTCTTTTGGTGGTATTTTATCACCTCTGCTGTTTTTATTTTTTGTGCTATAAACAAAAAAAAAAAAAAAAAAAAAATAAGAAGGAGCGACAATTTTGAAAAAAAAATAAAAAAAAAAAAACACACATTATTTTTTGCTATAATAAAATATCCCCAAAAAATATATAAAACATTTTTAGTCCTCAGTTTAGGCCGATACGTATTCAACATATTTTTGTTAAAAAAAAAAAAAAAATCGCAATAAGCGTTTATTGATTGGTTTGCGCAAAAATTATAGCATCTACAAAATAAGGGATAGTTTTATGGCATTTTTAATAATAATTTTTTTTTTTACTACTAATAACGGCGATCAGCGATTTTTATCGTGACTGCGACATTATGGCGGACACATCCGACAATTTTGACACATTTTTAGGACCATTAGCATTAATACAGCAATCAATGCTATAAAATTGCATTGATTACTGGAAAAATGTCACTGGCAGTGAAGGGGTTAACCACCTAGGGGTGGGGGGGGTTAAGTGTGTCCTAGGGAGGTGTTCCAACTGGGGGGGATGTGCTAGCAGCGACACGACACTGATCGCTGCTCCCGATGACAGGGAGCATCTGTCACTAGGCAGAACGGGGAGATGCTGTGTTTACATCGGCATCTCCCCGTTCTTCAGCTCCGTGACGCGATCGCGGGCACCCGGCGGACATAGAGTCCGCGGTCACGGGGCTTGCGGCAGGCGTGCGTGGCGGGAAACTCAAAGTAACTTACGGGTATGTTACTTTGCCCAGCCATGCCATTCTGCCGACGTATATCTACAGGAGCCAGTCGGCAAGCGGTTAAAGGGTTAGTTCACCTTTACCAAAGAACTGCTTATGCAGTTAAGGGACGTCGGTAGATAAAAACAAACTCTGCAGCTTTTACCAAAGTTGAATAATGCCCTCGCTCTACGTGTAGGCCATTTACCTACCTGTGAAGCCTGACTGAAAACCAAATCAGAGATGGAATCATCCTGTCCTGTTGCTAGGATGTTGCCAAGACACCCCCAGCCAATTGAAAATCCTTCGCATGTGCTCTGTCCTCTGGTCGCAATAGCAATTCTACAATGAAAGATAGTGGGCTATGCCTATGAAGGGGGTTTGAGAGCTTACTCCTGTGATGGGGATTGAGCAGTAACAGTTGCCATATCAACATCCTAGCAACAAGGCAGGACAAGATATGTCATAGCTGGAATTTTTTCAGTCAGGCTTCGGGAGGTACATAAATGGCCTACACCTATAGGAAATCCATTATTCAACTTCAGTCAAAGCTGCAGAGTTTGTTTTTAATGACAAGAACCCATTACCTGCAAAAGGAAGTTCTGGTAAAAGTGAACTAACCCTTCAAATCAGGGTGAACATTAGTCAACTCATTGAAGAATTCAATGCCACTTGCAGAATTTAGTTCTTAATTCTGATTCAAAGAGCCTGAAGGTATTCATAAAACCTGTTATTAAACCCTCCATGTTAGAAACCATATATTACAGCAGACATGATCACTTACATGGCTCGCTTTATGCTTTTTATGTGAAGTCTTTCATGCCTTTGTTTTCATGGTTTTAAAATGGATTCACTGGTGTTTCCACTTAGCCTTGGTTCACAATATGAACCGCAAGGGAATCGCACAGGAACAGCACCGCATAACTGTTCAATTCAAATGCGATTCAGTGTGGTGCGCTTTATGGCCAAATTTCAAAAATATACAATAACCATTCACTTATTTACTGTAACTGTGCTGCAACGCACATATGTAATCATATACATGTCTCACACATAACATTAGCCCATTTCTTACTATTTTTATATGCCTTGCAACGCCTCTAGGTAACCGCTTTTTGTAATTCATAACAAAGCCGGTTGCATTTTTTTTCCCCACCGTCACTAAAGCCACTCCCGAACCTCCAGGCTTCCTGCTCGAGTCTTCTATTCTTCTGAACCTGGAATTGTCCATGACCTGACACCTTTATAACACTATCGTACACGCTATTACTTAATTCTGCTCGCTACTGTTCCTTTCTCTCCATCTGAACGATGCTCTTCTAGCAAGACCAAGAAAATTAACCATAAGTGAACACAGCAGGACTCAATCAAACCTAATTAACCACCGGAGGACCAGGCCTTATCTGACACTTATCTCATTTATAAGATGGCCTTATCTCATTTACAAGATTTAAAAATTCTATATTGTTTGCAAGAAAATTACTTGGAACCCCCAAACACATACATACATACATACAAAAAAAAAACACATACCGTATTTAACCACTTGACCACTGGGCACTTAAACACCCTTAATAACCAGACCAATTTTCAGCTTTCGGTGCTCTCACACTTTGAATGACAATTACTCATTCATACAACACTGTACCCATATGAAATTTTTGTCCTTTTTTTCACACAAATAGAGCTTTCTTTTGGTGGTATTTAATCACCTCTGGGTTTTTTATTTTTTTGCGCTATAAAAGAAAAATGACTGAAAATTCAGTAAAAAAAATGAATTTTTCTTCGTTTTTGTTATAAAATTTAGCAAATTTGTAATTTTTCTTGATAAATTTTGGCCAAAAATTTATACTGCTACATATCTTTGGTAAAAATAAGTACAAATTGGGGTATATTATTTGGTCTTTGTGAAAGTTATAGAGTCCACAAGCTATGGTGCCAATATCTGAAAATTGATCACACCTGAAGTACTGACGGCCTATCTCATTTCTTGAGACCCTAACATGCCAGGAAAGTACAAATACCCCCCAAATGACCCCTTTTTGGAAAGAAGACATTCCAAGGTATTTGGAAAGAGGCATGGTGAGTTTTTTGAAGTTGTCATTTTTTCCCACAATTCTTTGCAATATCAAGATTTAAAAAAAAAAAAAAATTTTTTTCACAAAATTGTCATATTAGCAGGTTATTTTCTCACACACAGCATATGCATACCACAAATTACACCCCAAAACACATTCTGCTATTACTCCTGAGTACGGCGATACCACATGTGTGAGACTTTTACACAGCGTGGCCACATACAGAGGCCCAACATGCAGGGAGCGCCATCAGGTGTTCTGGAGCACCCAGGACAATTCTGACATTTCTCTCCTACATGTAAAAATCATCATTTATTTGCTAGAAAATTACATAGAACCCCAAAATATTATATATGTTTTTTTAGCAAAGACCCTAGAGAATACAATGGCGGTCGTTGCAACTTTTTATCTAGCACGGTACTTGCGCAGCAATTTTTCGAACGTGTTTTATTTGGAAAAAAAATGTTTTGTGCTTTACAAAAAACAAAACTGTAAATTTAGCCCAATGTTTTTGCATAATGTGAAAGATGAAGTTACGCCGAGTAAATAGATACCCAACATGTCACGCTTCAAAATTGCACACACTCGTGAAATGGCGCCAAACTTCGCTACTTAAAAATCCCCATAGGCTTTAATTTTTTTTACTGGTTACATGTTTTGAGTTACAGAGGAGTTCTAGGGCCAAAATTATTGTTCTCGCTCTAACGTTCGCAGCGATACCTCACATGTGTGGTTTGAACACCGTTTTCATATGTGGACGGGACTTACGTATGCGTTCGCTTCTGCGTGCGAGCACACGGGGACAGGGGCGCTTTAAAAAATATATATATATTTTATTGTTCATTTTACTTTATTTATTTTAGTTTGACCCTTTTTTTCCCCCCAAAAATTTTTTGATCACTTTTATTCCTATTACAAGGAATGTAAACATCCCTTGTAATAGGAATATGGCATGACAGGTCCTCTTTACAGTGAGATATGGGGTCAATAAGACCCCACATCTCACCTCTAGGCTGGAAAGCCTGAAATAAAATAAAAAAACGATCCTGGCTTTGATCGTAGCGAGTATCGCAGGGTATTGTTGGGTCGTGGGTAGTGATGTTTGATAGAGGGTCCCCATATTCCATCCTTGAATATCTGTGTCACAGACTCTACCCATACTCTGCCCTGGACCTACCTTTCCCTATGGTTTCTTCGTGGTTCGCCTGTTCCCACGGGTCTCTAGGGATAGTTTCAAGTTTTTCCTAGGCATTTGGAGCGGTTTGGCTCCACACTGTGATATGACCTGGAGATGCTCCGGGCTTGATTTGATTTTTCCTCTGTTACGATAAAAAATGTAAATTTTGACCCATGGTCCTTTTCAACCACTCAAATAGTGGGCATTGACTTTTAATGCTCATACTTCTACCATTATGAGATTCCATTTCTATATAATTAATTCCCAGTTTATTGTTATACACACTCCTTTTTTATTTATACATGTATTTCTTCACTTATACATGTATTTTCACGTCCATTCTAAGAATACACTGTGATGGGTTAATGGAATACATCCATGAGAGGATGTGGACATTAACTTAGGATATATACTATAGTTCCCTTGGTGGACAAGTCCCGTGTTGGCTAATGCAAATATTTCCTTGCCTGTCTGCAGACATCCAAGGAATACCACGTCACATTGACGCGGATACGCTGGCCGAGTCTGGAGACGTTCTTTGCGGACACTCCTGATAACAATGTGAGTTCTCCCCTCGTTCCCTCAACGTGATACTTTTGACGTCCTTGCGAAATGTATGATGGGAATTGTAGTCTAATAGTATCCATCTTGATGGCAGTCATGTTCTCCATATACGGCTCTGTTTCATTATATGACCGCTATTTCCCCCCCCCCGTTCCCTCAACATGACGCTTTTGGCGTCCTTAAGAGATGCAGTATGGGAATTGTGGGAATTGTAGTCTAATAGTAGTCTAATAGTATTTACCTAGTTGGTAACCATTTTCTCCATATTCGGCTCTGTTCCAATGCATGACCGCTGATGGTGATTTTATTCTAAACTTTCTGTTTTTCCCCTATAATACCTACAGTTAGATGTATAGGGTAAGAGTTTGTGATGCACACTCTGACATCCATTGTATATATACTTTTTTGATGCGTATGATGGATAGTGTAGTTGACACTACCCATCTCTTTGCATTTCCATAGTTTTGACATATCCTTTACATGCTCTGAAGGTTTGGATCTATGTGAATAAATGAATTTATGAATATGTCCCTTATAGTGCAATCATTGTCTATGAGGCCAAGATCCCGTCTTTTTGCCACCTTCTAAGATGGAGGTTTTAGCTTCCTTACCACCCAGATCGAGGCTCTGACATGTGTATTTATAGCGGTGCGTCAGTACGCCGCCTGTGCCCCATGAATACGTCATTCTCTGACGAAACGCGTAGGGAGGAGCGACGTGCTGACGTCACCGCGTTCTACGTCCTAGCACGGGCGTGTACTGCTGCCGGCCGGCCGCGAAATTTTTAAAATATTTTTATCTTGTTTTATCCGCGCCTATTGGCGTTTCTTTTTACCAATAAACCTGTTGGATTCCACCCATGGCGTGTTCCTCTTTTTTCCCCCGCCTCTCTGTTTGGGTAAACCTCGGTGGAGACTAAGGGAGACTCCCCTACAGCTGTGGACCTCCTGGACTGTTCCTATCTAAGGTGATTACAATCCAATCCGGAGATAGAGGCTGAGCCACGATACCCTAGAGGATCCACGTTACCCTGGAGGAAAAGGCCTGGGCTGGGCTATAGCCACATGCGTTTATCCAACTTCCATCTGGTAAGCTTACATCTAGCCCGGTGGTGGGAACACTAAGCACTTGTCACTTTATCGTTTGGATATCACTGTGGAAAAGTCATTGCTGTCACGGCTGATGTCACTTACTGTCACCGTTTGATTGGATTTTCTGTTACTTGGACACTTTACACATATATCGTTGTGTTTAATTTATCTGAACATTATTATTTTTTGTTTTATACTATATATGGGCTTACAATAGCCTATTTTGGTTTATAGCATTAGATGGTCTTTGATTTCTTTGTTTCACTGGATGTCAACATCCATTTTTCACTTTTGAATTTTTTCACCAATGGCAATATTTGGTTGATTTATACAATATTGTCATCAATTATTGTACTTTTATTGTATTAATTTTTCACCCAGCGCAGCCTTTCTTTATATCTACCTTTTTATTGTTGGGTATTGCAGGGTATGGCAGAGTATCGCCGGGTATTGCAGAGTATCGCCGGGTATTGCAGAGTATCGCCGGGTATGGCAGAGCATCGCAGAGTATCGCAGGGTATTGCAGGGTATGGCAGAGTATCGCAGGGTATGGCAGAGTATCGCAGGGTATGGCAGAGTATCGCAGGGTATGGCAGAGTATCGCAGGGTATGGCAGAGCATCGCAGGGTATGGCAGAGCATCGCAGGGTTTGGCAGAGCATCGCAGGGTATGGCAGAGCATCGCAGGGTATGGCAGGGTATGGCAGGGCATCGCAGGGTATGGCAGGGCATCGCAGGGTATGGCAGGGCATCGCAGGGTATGGCAGGGCAACGCAGGGTATGGCAGGGCATCGCAGGGTATGGCATCGCAGGGTATGGCAGGGCATCGCAGGGTATGGCAGGGCATCGCGGGGTATGGCAGAGCATCGCAGGGTATGGCAGAGCATCGCAGGGTATGGCAGAGCATCGCAGGGTATTGCGGGGTATGGCAGAGTATTGCGGGGGGTATGGCAGAGTATTGCGGGGTATGGCACAGTATAGGGGGTATGGCACAGTATAGGGGGGTATGGCACAGTATAGGGGGGTATGGCACAGTATAGGGGGGTATGGCACAGTATTGGGGGGTATGGCACAGTATTGGGGGGGATGGCAGAGAATCCATCCATCCATGCTCAGCCATCCCTCCATACCCTGCAATACCCAGCAATACACTGCAGGCTATTGCTGTGTATTGCAGGGTATGGAGGGATGGCTGAGCATGGATGGATGGATCGGTGATGGCAGAGCAGGCTGTGGGCACTACAGATCCCGCCCACAGCACTGCTGCCACCGATCCCTCCCCCTCTCCTCTCACACTGTACCGATCGGTACAGAGAGAGGAGGAGAGAGGAACCGGCGTCATCAAATGACGCCGTTTGCTTACATGTGATCACTCCGTCATTTGACGGAGCGATCACGTGGTAAACGGCCGCGATGAGCGGCCGTTTACCGTGATCCATGATCCGCCGGGTCCTCTGGACCCGGCAATCATGGATGCTCTCGAGTGCGCGCACCAGGGGGCGCGCAAGAGCAGAATTCTGTGAGGCCGTTAATTAACGGCCTCCCAGAGTTAAGCAACCGCCCTGTAGCCGTTTTTCGGCTATGGGCCGGTTGTTAACTGGTTAATCGGCGTATAACACGCACTTTTCCCCCCTTAAAATCGAGGAAAGTCGTGGGTGCGTGTTATACGCCGATGCCCCCAAAAAAAAGTGACAAAAACAGCGAGTGGCGCCGAAAAATAGCGGTCGCCGCCGAAACAGACCGAAGCGCTGCCGGTAAAGACCGAGCCGACTGTTCGGCTCTGCTCGTAGTCCCGCCTCCCTGCGCTCGCTCCCGAAACAGCAGGGAGACGGGACTGCGAGCGGAGCCGAACAGTCGGCTCTGTCTTTTCCGGCAGCGCTTCAGTTTTTTCCGGCGGCGATTCGGTCTTTCGCCGGCGCACGCGGGGTCTGTCTCGCGGCGGGAAATTTGAACATCGGCAAGGCTGCAAATGACGCTGGGCAAGGCTGCAAATGGACAAATGTAAGTTTTTTTTTTTTTCCCTAAACTTCCCTCCTAAAACTTTTTTTCCATAAAATGCCCTCCTAAACTTGGGGTGCGTGTTATACGCCGGTGCGTGTTATACGCCGATAAATATGGTATATACACACACACACACTTCAATCAGAAGTGACGAAATGCTTGTCGCTTCCAGTCTCCTAGACCATAGAAATGATTGGAGATTTTCCAGTCCCCGATCAGATTTTCCAGTCCCCGATCAGCTCTATGATCAGCAGGCGGAACTGCTAATCAGCCACTCAGATCACTTTTACAGGGTTAGACCTAGAACACCACAAGGGTGCCATGTGACGTCAAAGGAAGGCAGGGTCGCCCGTTTACGTCACTGAGTGGCCCCGCCCTCAGATGTCATCGTGAAGAAGCATCACTCGTCGGGCGGTGTGAGACGGATCTACATCGTGGGACATTTTACATTTTTTTATTTTTTAATAAAGGACTTGTCCCAAAGCGTCTCCTGTCTATTTTACTATTTTTGACACTTTTTTAGTGAAATGGTCAGGGTGCAATGTACCGTTACCAATTCACATATAGGGGAGGCTGGGATCTGGGGGTCCCCTTGTTAAAGGGGGCTTCCAGATTCCAATAGGCTCCCCACAACCAAGGGTTGTGGGGACGAGTCCCTTGTCCCCATCAACATGCAGGAGTTCTGTCCTCCACTCTACTGCCATCTGCCGAGTTAAGCTGGGGGAGGAGAAGAGGGGGGGTGCCGCAGCTGCAGGAAAGGTGAGAGGGCCACATGAAATGGCCTGGTGGGCTAGATTTGGCCTGTGGGCCTTGCGTTAGACACACATGCACTAAAGCAAGCAACAGGAAAATTAAACCAACAACCTGGAAAGTGCCGACGCTTGGTACCACCTATTTTTTTTGTCTCCTAGAAGTACATATGGCGATATAGCGTAGCTTTCTGAGTTTACTTATATATTCATTTTTTTTATTTGAAGTATTTGAAACAAATCAGCTTACTAATAAGTCTAATGGTTTAATTGACTTTGAATTTGCTGTTTCTTGTAGGTTTTATTGTTACTTTTTGCTGCATGGTTAACACCTCTTTTCACTGTTACTTTTTAACTTTACTGGAGTGAGTCATCTGGGAGGTTCTCTTAGGAGCTAGATGTTACAGACATCAATGTTTGATGTGTCATGGTAAATGTTTCCATTGTTTATACCATCAGTAACATTTTACTGGTACCATGTTTTTCTGTGCTAGGTGTCTCCCTTACATCGCCCATGCTAACAAACTGCAAACATACAACCTCATCTGACTAGTGACCCACACTCTCAGCGTGCTAGTGACATTGTTGCCTGCGTGGCCAATACTCTGTTTCTAGCACATGCAACAAAACTTTAGGATGAAGTGGAACTGAACTCAAAGTGGATATTTGTTATAATATAACAGGGATATGCAATTAGCAGACCTCCAGCTGTTGCAGAACTACAAATCCCATGAGGCATAGCAAGCCCGACAGCCAAAAGCATGGCACCCAGAGGCAGAGGCATGATGGGACCTGTAGTTTTGCAACAGCTGGAGGTCCGCTAATTGCATATTACTGTATTATAGGAAACACCAAAAATGGTAATTGTGCCTAAAGTGGTACTATGCGCAGTTTTACTCTAATGCCCCGTACACACGGTCGGAAACTCCGACCCCAAAATCCGTCAGATTTTTTCTGACGGATTTTGTCCGACACTGGTGTTGCATACACACGGTCGGACAAAGTTGTCAGAAAATCCGCTGAATCTGAATGTGGTGACGTTCGTTGCGTACAACGGAACTACGTAGAGGCTAGTAGCCAATAGCTTTGGTCTCGTAATGTGATCTGAGCATGCGTGGCACTTTGTCCATCGGAATTCTCTACACACGATCGGAAAAAGTCCGATCGGACTTTGTTGTCGGAAAATTTGAGAGCAGGATCTCAAATTTTTTCCATCGGAAATTCCGACGGAAAAAGCCCACACACGGCCGGATTTTCCGACAACATGGTCCGATCGGACATTTTCCGTCGGAATTTCCGACCGTGTGTACGAGGCATAAGACTTACATATAGGTACAGTGAGTATCTCCTAAACTTGCACTGTTTAGGAGATATTCACACTGCATGCAGCCGGTGACATCACCGGTGGACACACTCTTAAAGTCTGGCCTTTGCCATAAACAGCATGTGTGTGGGAGCGACGTCATCATGCCCCCAGCCTCTCAAAGCTGGAGGCCACAATCCTGAAAGGAAGACCGGGTGAAGATGCAAACCCTGTCAGCGGTGACAGCGCAGTGCTGGAGGGCTTCATTCAGCTAATGTGTTAATATACAATGCATACTAGCACATTATGCCATTGCCTTATATTTTTTTATTGCAATTACAAAAACTAGAAAAAAACAAAATGGGGCTTAAGACTTCGAAGCGTCCACTGTGTTGCAACTGTGTGCATCAGCATTGCCCTATTTCATTGAATGGATCATGTTTGGCAGCAGTACTGCCTACTGAACATGAAAAGGAGGTATTCTAGAACTTAGACCATGTATCTTGAAACCTCCTTTTTCTTACTTGGTGATCTTTATTGCTTTTGGCCACTCACCAGCAAGAGGATTCCTAAAGAGATTACTCACCTGCTTCTAAGGCCTCTTTCACACTGACGGACCGTTCAGGTCCGCCTGTCAGATTTGACGGCGGACCTGAACGGAGCGCTCCATGCTAGTCTATGGAGCGACGGATGTCAGCGGAGACATGTCTGCTGACATCTGACCTGGTCTGATCAGCCAAAAGCAGACAGATGGCTCTACGTCGGGATCAGTTGCTGGCAGATCGGATCGGGTGAGATCTGATGAAAACAGACAGGCTGTCCGTTTTCATCCGATCTCTCCATAGAGACCAGCGGCGCTCGACAAGCCCCTCCCCGCTCAGTGAGTAGAGAGGGACTTGATCTCCGCTGAGCCGGCGGATGACAACGGAGAGATCCCCCGCTGAGCCGGCGGACTCCGTGCGGGTGAATCCGCCTCGTCTGAAAGGGGCCTAAGACTTTGTTACTTTTTTTTTTTTTTGCCTCAACATGTGTACAACCCCCTCGGCCACTGGGTTGGGTTAAGGAGGGGGTGATAAAACTGCAGTTCAACCACCTATTTTTCTCTAACTGTATGTGTGAATAATCCCCAAGTGAAAGTCTGTGCTTTAGTAGACAAAAAGCTGGAGAGAGAGTCTGCAAGAGCCAGTGCAGCACCCCAGTTGAAAAACCCTGGCCTAGGCAGTCTTGTGCCTAAAAACATACAGATGTACTGTATATCTGTAGTGTGAGATCTAAGGCACTGCTGCCTCTGACTGCTAGTCTCAACGGATTTGGTGGTGTCACAAATTTTTTGGAGGCTCTAACAAGAGGAAACAAAGACCTACTTCTACCAAGATGGCATTTATATAGAGACACAGTACTGAACAAAACATGGCAAGTAATGAAGGAATGAGCAGCTGCAGAAAGACCACAGGCAATACTTGTGACTAGTTATTTGTCCTCTGCCAGCCTTGTTTTGTTTACAGCTTCCTGAGTTCTGTTCATTAGTGAATACTTCTCTGTGGTGCGTACAAATGTCTTACTTCCTGGATAAATACACTTGGTCAATGATACAGGAAGTAAATGGAAATCTCCCTCATATGGATACTGATAGTATGATAACTAAACACCACCAGCTTCCAAACTTGACACCAATTGTACACTAGAGTTGGGCTTTGAAAAAACGGCAGTTCAGTACTGTCTCTACAGACGCCAAAGATGAATATTCATATGGTTTTATTTATAGCAGATCGCTACACCTGGCAGTCAAAATCCTTCCAGCTCATTTTGTAGTGTGAAAGTAATGCTTCCTGTTGAAACATGTCCAGGTTACCCAAGCTTTACAGTACAGATATTGAATTGATGCTGTGGAATAATAAGGAAGACCAAGCAGGAACAGGCAGAAGCCATTCCAAACTCTTGATGCAGACCCAAGAGTGCAAGTAGAGAACAAAATGGTATCAAATTGTGCCAACTGAAAGGCAAAGTTGTTACTAAGCTACAAAACTAACACAAGAAGTACAAAGCAAGCAGTCCTGGAAGAGCCTGGAAGCTCTGAACCAAGGAAATTAAAGCCCATGTCACAATAGAGATCCTGTTGTTGGTAGCAACTCCCCAATGACAGGATCTCCAAGTGAGCGCAGAGAACACTAACCTAGTCATATAGAGCAGCTTTCTCAATAGCCAAACCAGTCAGACGCTGCCCTGTTACTGCTCCCACGTTGGTGAGCAGTTGGTCAGCAAAAAAGGTAGCAAAGTCATAAAAGCAGGTGAGGAATCCGCTTGCTGGCGAGTGACCAAAAGCAATATAGATCGCCAAGGAAAAGGAGGCTTCAAGCTACAAGGTCTAGAATGCCCCTGCTGAATTACCTCAAAGCTTTCCTCTATGTCAGCCTCTCTCAAACAGGGTTCTGAGGAACCTTAGCATTCCTCCAGAGGTTGCCAGGGGTTCTTTGAGCAATGGTGGATTGACCTCCTACCTAAAAGTGCCTGTATAGTTCTGTACCAAGGTCACTCAGCAGAGTGATTGCAAATAGACCAGTGGAGCTTCTCTTCTTCTCTCATATTTCTGACACCATTGATCATATTAGAAATCTGTATTGGGGAAGTAGAATTCTTCCCAAAGTCCCCAAATGAATTGGGACAACATACTGGCCACCACTAGCGAAATTAACATTCTTTCCACTGACCATCGGTGCACAAGCCTTTCTATTTTACCAACAATACAGTTTAACTAATGTACAGTTATCTGCAGATATATTTATTTTTAGTAGGGGTTACCTGAAAATTACTTCTAGGGTTTCTTTAGGGTGAAGAGGTTGAGAAAAGCTGATAAAAAGGTAGATATGAAAGGATGTGCATATATAATTATTCATTACACATACATACTTTACACATATGCACACATGCCACACGTTTTGTGTTGCATTTTCGCTTCAATATGTTTATTTTTCAAAGCATGCAGAAAGGTGGGTGTTTAGGTGATACCCTTTATTGGTTGCTTTGGAAGAAGGGGTTATACCCCAAAATGTCACTCAGACCTCACCCCTCACTTCTGGTGTGCCTTCTTTAAGGGTGACCCACTCACTTATTGTATATGTACCTTGTTGATACCATTGATTTTTTGTATGAATTTCAATCTCAATTGGGACACTGTAAAAGCTACATAAAAACAGAATGTAATGGATTTTCAAATCTCATGAACCTATACAGTATTTTATTCACAACAGAAAATAGAAAAAACATAGCAAACAAAAAATTTGAAGAAAATAAAAAAGAAGGTAATTTTGAAATTGATGGCAGCAACCCCTCTCAAAAAAGATAGGACAGTACAACAAAAGCTGGCAATGTAAGTAGCACTAACACGGAAGAGCTGAAAAAACATTTTGCAGCTAATTAAGTTAATTGGCATCTGTTTGGTAACATGATTAGGTATAAAGAGAGTCAGAATATCTCAGAAGTAAAGATAGACAGAGGTTCATCAACCTGTGAAAAGCTGGTCAAATAATTTCAGAATAATATTCTTCAACATAAAATTGCAAAGACTTTAAATATATCTTAATCAATAGTACATACAGTAATATCATTAAAAGATTGAAGAAATCTCTATGCACAAGGGACAAGGCCAAAACACAATATTGGATGCCCACGATCTTTAGGTCCTCAGGCAGCATAGCATTAAAAACAAAACATGATTCTGTGATGAACATCACTGCATGGGCTCAGGAAAACTTCCAACAATCACTGTCCATGTATACAGATTGCTGTGCCATCTAAAAATGCAAGGTAAAGGTGTCATGCAAAGAAGAAACCATATCTGAACATGATGCAGAAACACTGCTGTCTTCCCTGGGCCAAAGCTCATTTAAAATGGTCTTTTGCAAAGTGGAAAACTGATCTGTGGGCGGACTAATCAAAATGTAACATTCTTTTTGGCAGCCATGGGCGTCGTGTCCTCCGGACTAAAGAGGAGCGGGACCTTCTGGCTTACCATCAGCACACAGTTCAAAAGTCTGCATCTCTGATGGTATTGGGTTGCATTAGTGTGTATGGAATGGGCAGTTTGCACATCTGGAAAGGCACCATCATTGCTGAAATATATATCCAGGTTTTAAAGCAGGAGATGCTCCCATCCAGATAATGTCTTTTTTAGGGAAGTCCCTGCATATTTCAGTAGGACAATGCTAAACCATATACCACAGCTATGACAACAGCACAGGCACGAGTACAAATGCTTAACTGGCCTGCCTGCAGTCCAGACCTTTCACCAAATAAAAATATTTGGCAGAACTTGAAATGAAAAATACGACAAAAAAGACCCAAGACTATTGAGCAGTTCTGATCCTATATCAAGCTAGAACTCCAGCCACTTGTCTCCCCAGTTCTGACATGTTTACATTTTTAAAAAAAGAGGAGATGCTACACCGTAGTAAACATGGCCCTGTCCCAACCTTGTTGAGATGTGTTTCTGCGATCAATTTCAAAATTACTCTATTTTGTGTCTTAAAATGGTACATTTTCTCAGTTTAAGCATTTGAGGTTTGCCATTTTCTGCTGTGAATAAAATATGAGTTTATTAGATTTGCAAATCATTGCATTCTGTTTTTATGTAGATTTTACACAGTGCCCCAACTTTTTTGGAATTGGGGTTGTACTGCAGGTAGCTTTGACTATTTATGTTGTATTTATTACAAACAATAAATTGTAATCAAATTTTTTTTATTTAATTAAAATGTGCATTAAACTACATAGTAGGCTAGCCATATACTTTTGTGCTGGTTACTATATAGGGGATTAATAGGATTTTATCTCTTATGGGGATTATAGCACCTACCCTTCTGCTTAATTCCTTGTTTTTTCTAGACTGGTGTGCTAGGATTTATCAATCTGTTTTGTTTTATGCCATTTAGGTTTTTAAAGATGCAAGCATTTGGGATGCCTTTCCTGGCATAGTGTATGCAATCCAAAAATACAGTTGTGTAGAATACAATCTGCGAATCCTAAGGTAGGAAGCCATGAATCTCAGCCCTCTGTAGCTTTCATCAGTGTCACAGTGAAGACAATGGGAGCCTGATCTAGCATGTGAAGGGTATGATTCATGATATGTAGGACAGCTGGCCTCGCCTGAAAGGAAGCGTTTGTTGTGCCTGCTTGGCGCGCTAATAATTTGAATAGGCTTTAACTGTCCGCATACAGACATTTGCTAAATTGGAGCCCGTCACACCCAAATAACACAAATACATGGATTGAATTGTACTGCTCTAGAAGAAACACTGTTTCGAAGCACGTCCCATAGCTGACAAGATCACCCCATCCTGACAAATCACTGTAATTAAGATTAAAAAAAAGGAGACTCTTATCGTGTAGGTTATTTATGACCCCCAACCTGATGCTAAAGCTTCATATTACTACAATATGAAATGCTGATGACATTTCTAAATAGAGCCAATGAAAGCAAAACCCAAAACTAATTTAAAAGGAAACCCGTTGTGAGAAACACGGAAAGTGCCATTGCTGTCCACTATGAAAATACCAGTTGCCTCTCTGCATCGATACAAGTATGGCAGTCTGACACCTTTGGCCATTGTTTGCTATAAATGGTCTGGGTGACTCCAAGACCGCTAGAGGGTGAGAGGTTACTGGAATTCTACTAGGGTTTGCTTAGCACTGCTTATCAATATTATACATTTCTGCCTTATAGTTTGATAGAAATTCAGGTGCTGAGTGGGCAGCATTGGACGCTCGGTCCCCCTGGGCTATCCCGCTTGATGTTGGTGGCCCCGGGTGCCCAAGGTATCTTTGTTCCTATATGTTTACATATCTTATAAAAGGACTAAAAGTGTCCCATTTTTGCTTCTTTTTATTTTGACTAGGATATCAGAAGTTTGTTCGATGTTGTGCTAATGTCATTTAAGTTCAGAACTTCATTTTGTAGAAGGCTTGTGGTTCCAACAGATCACTGCTTCCCTATGTATCGATACGTGGCCAAGACATCCGTCTTGGCCAACATCCGACCCCGTTGTGGGCCTCATGTCCCACAGAGTGATGCATTCAAATACCCCATGTTCATTATGTTAATAGTGATAATGATAATACCCTCGGTTTCCTCATGTTCTTTATCCTGCTCGCCTCCTCTCTTCTTACTTATTTCCTCTCCCTCTTACCCTTCTCTTCTCTTCCTTCAGTCTCTGGGGTGTGTTGGAAGATTTTTTAGGCGCACCTTTTTGATCCCATGACCCTGAACTGGCTATCCCTGAACATTCAGGGTATGCACTCCCCCCAAAAACGAGTGAAGGTCTTTAAATACCTCAAAAAACATTGACATAGCATGCTTGCAGGAAACCCATTTTTTCTCTTCTTTCTACCCCAAATACTTTGATGCCTGCTATCCCCAAGTCTATTTGGCTAACCGCCCTACTAAACAAAGAGGAGTCCTCATTGCTCTATGCAAATTGGTCCCCTTTAAATGCAGTAAACAGATAGCGGACCCTAATGGCAGGTACCTTTTACTACAAGGTACTATCCAAGACACTGAGGTGACCAAATACCCTTTGGAACACAAAACCCCTTCTCCTGCTGCTAAAAAATTCTTACATTCCCTGCAAAGTCTTGACCTGGTAGATGTCTGGAGAGAGCTTCACCCCTTGGGCAAGGACTACACTCATTCTCACCATTCTCCCTCCAGGATTGACCACATGTTCGTGCTGTGGAAACATCTCCCTCCAATTTTTTTTTCCGCCTCTACCTTAGCGGCCCCATGGTCGGACCACGACCCTATCCTGACCGTTTGCCACCCGCTGCTTAGTAAACCACAACATTCCCCCTGGGTAATGAATGATTCCCTTTTATCTTTTAAGGCAATCTTTAGTGACATCCACAAAGCCTCCGTGGAATATTTCCATCTCAATGCTTGGGCGGTTTCATCCCACGCGACACTATGGGAAGTTTATAAGGCCATGTAATCCAAATAGCGTTGAAACGTAAAAAAGAAGAAGAGCGATTGTTGGCTCGACACCTTTCTGACTGGCTTATCTTTACCTTCCCTATCTGAAACTCACAGTCCCTAATGGACCGTGACATACAGGTCTCGGAAATTTTACAGTGTATCAAAGATTTGAAGGTGGTCAAGAGACTAGGCCCGAATGGCTTTACAGCACTATACTACAGGAAACTGGCAGATGTCATTGCCCCATATTTAACGGCCATGCATAATTGGGTTAAAGGTGGTCAACCCTTCACATCAAATCTGCTGCCTGCTAATATTGTAATGATCCCTAAACTGGACAAGGATCACTCTTCTTGGGCAAATTTCAGGCCAATCTCACTAATTAACATAGATATGAAAATATTGACAAAAATACTGGCCAGTCGTTTGAATTCCTTTCTCCCACGCCTGATAAAAAAGGACCAGGTGGGGTTTGTCCCAAGGAGACAGGCAGGTGACGCTATTAGAAGGCTCCGCCAAATCCAACACATAGCTCATAGTAGGTTCTTAGAGACAATGTTCTTGTCTCTAGACGTCAACAAGGCCTTTGACACCTTGTTATGGCCATACTTAAAGCAGGTGCATCACCATTATGGTTTTGGCACCTCTTTCTTGAGTTGGGCATCAGCAATCTATGACTCTCCCCAGGCCAAAATCAAACACTATGGCTTTGAGTTGCCTCTTTTCCCCATTAAGTAAGGAACCCGACAAGGGTGCCCACTCCTCCCACTTTATTTATCCTGGCACTGGAAACCTTGGCGGAGGTGATCCAAACCCATTCAGACATAAAGAGGGGTAGGAGTAGCGGGTGCCCCACACAAAATATTGTTGTTCGCAGACTATATCTTACTGTCCATAAATAAACCTAGAATCACCCTCCCTAACTTACTTTCTCTCAAACACCTTTGCGACGTTCTTGGGCCTAGCCGTCAACCCTGCCAAATCTAAAGCTGGTGATCAACCTCCCACCCTCAGAGCTGGCATCCCTACAAACTGCATTCTCCTTTGAGTGGTTGACATCATAGCCCTACCTGGGGGGGGATTAGGCCTACTCCATTGTATGCAGGACTTTATCATGCCAAATTTACTCCAATGTTTGGAAGTTAGCGGCTATGCTCCCCTTCTGGTCCCATCAATCGTTGTCCTGGTTCAGTAGAATAGTGACTGTATGTATGACCTACGTCCCAAAATGGCTATACCTTTTACAGGGTCTGCTAGTCAAGTTCCCTTCCTATATTCTGTGCATACACCAATACAAGATCCTGCAGTTTGTGTGGGGCTCCACGAGACCCAGAATTAAACAGGTTTTGTACGCCCGTAAGATCAACGGTGGCCTCGTGGTTCCTAACTTACAAGCTTATTATACTCCAGCAGGCATATCCCCCCTATCCCGCATCCATGAGCAACATCAAATGACATTATGGACCACGATTTAATGGACTCCGATAGCCTCCCTTCCCTGGTTCCCATGAGCATACCGCCAAAACACGATTGGACCATGTCTGGCACACTCTTTGGCTGTGGGACTCGGTCAAATACTCGGTGGGCCCGATTTTTCCTCATCTTCCCTTACTTTGCCTTCTTCACTGTCCATTATTCCCACCAGGACGTGACAGCAGTTCTCTTGGTGGACCGAGAATGGTTTTACAGATATTTACTCCTTGTTCACCCCTACCAGGATAGTTTCATTTACAGCCCTATGTTCCTCACATATCATTCCCCTCTGAGAGCACACCTCAACAGCTACCTATAGCTTCGACACTTTCTCCAACGTCTAATAAAGTTTTGTCCCACCCCTTATACTTTAACCCCCTTTGAAAGCTTTTGCAGATCACATCCCCAATCTTCTGGTCTGATTTCTTTAATCTATGCAGCAATAATTAGTTCAAAAAAAAAAACACCATTGAGACCCCATCACCTCCAGTGGGATCAGAGAACAAACGAATAAGCCTGGACGGCAGCACTCCGATACAACACCTTTATTGGGTTAAGCAAATAAAGGTGTTGTATCGGAGTTCTGCCGTCCAGGCTTATTCGTTTGTTCTCTGATCCCAGCAGACTCTGCCCCTGAGTGCCCATTAAGGGTGTGTATCATTTGGAACCTGTGCTTTGAGAGCGGCTTTTCTTTTTCTTACCACCAGTGGGAGGCGGAGCTTGGAAAACAACTGGACCCGGAAGACTGGGAGATCATGACTATTGCACTGTCCAAATTCTCCAGGAATGTTCTCTTCTTGGAAAATGCTTATTACACCCCGGGCCAGATTGGCTAGCTTAATTCCATCCTATTCCCCCTTATGTTTCCGTGGGTGCTCTCAAGAGGGCACAATGGTGCACATCTGGTGGACATTTCCGAAGGTGTGCAGATTGTGGGTCAGGGTCTATACACTCCTTTGTAATCTATTCCACACTAATCTAAAGAGGGATTCCTTTGAGGCTCTTCTGTGGAAGCCAATCGCAGAACTGCTTCAACCAGAACGCCAGTTGGCGTTGCACCTCTTTACTGCAAATAAAATTACCATAGCAAGGGCTTGGAAGACACTGACTTTTTGAGTTTTGTAGCTGTTAAAAATTGCGTAAATTACATCATGGTAAAAATGAAAAATTGCCAGACATTATCAGACACCCATGAGAAGTTCCTCCGAGTTTGGCAACCATGGGTTGACCCAATGCTCCTTTCACTCTAGTATGTCTCTGCCCCCCTTACTCACTTTTTCTGCTCTACACCCCTATTCTACTACTTGGCCTCTCCTCCTCCTTTCCTTTTTTTTTTCCCCCCCACTCCTCTTTGTACTTCTCAGATCCACCAGACTCAGTCTGGATGTGATGATTACATGGTAAAAAAAGCATTTTTCTTAGTTTTTTTGACATAATAAATATATTATCCTTTAAGAAAATATAGGTTCTGTATATTGCTTCACTAATGATTCTGTAAGACTTATCACTTAAATCGGGTGCAGCGTCTTGTCAAATGCCAAGGTCCCATGAGATGACAATAACCCAGTGCTGGTTATACGTATTCGCCCTAGGCCTTCAGGGGCCTAAACAATTCACTGCGGATTATCCCTTTTTGAAGTTTTCTGTATTTTTTTTTGTTCCATGCTATGACCATCAATACTACTGTAATGTTATGTTGTACTGAACTTTAATAAAACCCTTTGTACAAGAAAATACCAGTTGCCTGACTGCCAGCTTGGCCTTGCTTCAATGGAGTCAGTGACCTGAAATAAGTATGTGGATCAGGACAAATCTAAAATCAGGCTCAATGTGGAAGAACTAGCACTGTAAGCCAATCAGACTTCGCTGATTTACATTAAAACATTTACATTAAAACAGAGTCCCACCCAAAAGTGAAACTTCCGCTTATATGCTTCCTCTCCCCCTCTGGTGTCACATTTGGCACCTTTCAGAGGGGAAGG
This sequence comes from Lithobates sylvaticus, assembly GCA_028564925.1. Taxonomy (NCBI): domain Eukaryota; kingdom Metazoa; phylum Chordata; class Amphibia; order Anura; family Ranidae; genus Lithobates; species Lithobates sylvaticus. The sequence goes on along the minus strand of CM053038.1, from coordinate 85,209,514 downwards.
GGGGGAACCTGTTTTTTTGTCAGGTCCCCTTCCCCTCCTCCTCCTTCCCCCTTTGCCAGGCCAATTAGAAAGCGCATCACGCTTCGCGCATGCCCAGTAGAGAACCAGGCAGTGAAGCCAAAAGGCTTCACTGCCTGGTTCCCTTACCAGGAACGGTGGCAGCAGCACCCAGGAGTCGATCAGAAGATCGGCTGGGTTGCCAAAAATCACGGGCTCCCTGGTAAGTGTCCTAATATTAAAAGTCAGCAGCTGCAGTACTTGTAGCTGCTGACTTATTTTTTTTCACCCAGGCTGGACCTCCTCTTTAAAAAAACTCTCATCCAGCTTGTTTTTGGAAGTTTGGATGAGGAAGTGTTTATTGAGGTGTACAGGAGGGTACAGCTCAGGAAACACCTCCAGGTGGAAATGTCCATTTAAAGTTCAATCAACAGACTGACACAGAGGTGACCCCAGAAAGTGCAGAACTGTAGTTAGAACTAAGGTGTCACCATGTGGTAGTGTCAGGGCTGGCTCCTGCTACTTAATGAGCTGCTCAGCTGTCAGATAATTACCAGCTACTCATTGTTACCACAGTGCTTCACCTGGTTACCATTAACCTGCCTCATTAGCCCAGCCTACAGCCAGACCCTTTTTGCTATTTTACGCAGATTAGCTCATTTCCTTCTTGCCCCTGCATGGTCTATGATCTCCAAGTGCGGTCCTTCTTGTGCTACTGTGTATGACTTGGCCTGGCTGACTTACCTTCCGGTTCCTAATTTTTGCTCCCGACTATGCTGACTTCTGTTTTCCTGATCCCGGCTCATCTGATTACCCATTGTGGCATCCAAGCCCTAGATTCCTAGATCCTGTTTTTTCACTACGTTTCTAAACTGTTATTTTTGCCATTTCATTAAAGGTGTGATTTTAACTGCACTGTCTCCATCTGGTTAATGGTTCTTGACAAGTAGGGGTGTGTAAATGTTAACAGTGCCTGAACAGAATTACACATTTTTATGTGGGCAAAACAGTTTACATATTTTTATTTGTGGTCATCTCATCCTCCTACATCATTCTGACTAAAGATTGGAATGTGACTATAATAGCATATATGCTCTTCTGTATTCTTGGTATCGTTTTGAAAATCCAACTCTGTGCACAAGAAAAAAAAAAAAATTACCTATGTGGGGGCCCCCCTACAATGCAAGGGTTTACTACTTAAGTAGTGGTACAAGAATAAGGAGCAAAAACTTACCTTCAGGGCTTTTTTTTCCCCTCAGCGAATAGGTACAGGAACTCCACCCTTCCACGCCACCTATTGTCTCTGCTCCTACCCACCTCAGAGCACTGTTCCTTGGTTCTATCCCCTACCAGCCTCCCAGTAACGCTGCTTTTAGAGAATATAGAACAAAATAACATTTTGTGGTGCTAAGTAATTTGTATGTATTTTGTTAATAACAAGAAAGACAATAAAATAGATCCCCTGTAGTTTGTAACAATGAATGCACCCAGCAATAATAGGCTCAATAGCAAGCCTCAATAAACCCTCCAGCAACAATAGATCCCTCCCAGCAATAATTGTCCCCCACCAACACAAGATAGATCCCCGCCAGCAAAAATAGATTCCCCACCAGCCAGCATCAATAGACCCTCCAACACACTCCAGCAACCCTTGCCATTACATACCTTCATTGCTGCAGGTGCAGAAACTGCTTTCTCACCAAAAAAAAAAAAAAAAAAGCCCTGCTTACCGTACTTCTCACTCAGATAGGCTCCCTCTGTGTGAAGCGCTCCTGGCTGCAGTTGTATGCTTGCCTCCTGTAAGTACAATGAGTTCTTCATTGCACACTATGACAATGAGGGACCGCCCACAGCCCTATGCATCGAGAGAAAAGGACAGCGCTGGACCGAGGAATAAGGTAATACTACCGCTCTCTCTACCTCTTAGACGTAATGAGCATTTAAAGTGATTATAAAGCTTGAATTTCTTCTTTTTTTTTTAAAATAACAACCACGTCATACTTACCTGCTCTGTGCAATGGTTTTGCACAGAGCAGCCCCGATCCTCCTCCTCTCGTGTCCACCATGGCGCTTCTGGATCCTCCCCCTGTGAGTACTTTTGCATGTTTGATCGCGAGTCGGGCTGTATCTATGGTTGTCCAGAGCCCAAGGCAAGGAGACCGTTCTCCGCACCACCGGCTCTCACTGCTGTCAGTCTGCAATCGTGACCGGGAAGACTACCTTGCAGTAGAGCGATCTAAAAGCGAAGCTTGAAGCGCTCGAGGATTGCAGCATGGAAAGCATGACGCCGATGGCGGTGCGGAGGATGGTCTATGTGGGCAGCTTTACCCCAGATGCCTCCATACTTAGATGTGCCTGTTTTAATCATCAACCATGCGAGTTGCTAAATATTTTACCTTCATTAAATATAACCATATTGCTACACTAAAGGCACATACACACGATCGGACTTTTTGACAACCAACATGCAAATTAGCTGTTTTGGACCAACATCCGACCGTGTGTACGCTCCATCGGACCAACTTTTTCCAGGTTTCATCTGACTTTTGTTGGCTGTGCGAACATGCCACCAACTTTCTGCCAACAAAAGTCAGATGGACCAAAGTCCGACCGTGTGTACACAAAACAAACGGACTTTTGTACAAACCAATGCAGAACCAATGCAAAAGATCAGACAACAATACAGAAGTTGACCAAAGGTGGCGGTAAAGAGCAGAAAAACCAAGTGATTTGGTGAAAGTTGGCTGAAAAAAGTCCGGCCATGTGTACGCAATACCAACTTGGGGCCAACGCCCTTTGGACAAAAATCCACAGGAAAGTTGGTCCACGGTCCGATCGTGTGTATGAGGCTTTAGAGGCACCTCTCTTCTCTTTTATACCCAGTTGTGACAAGACGCTACTTGTATATCAAGACATCGCTTGTTTATCAAGTCAAAATTTATAAAATAAAAATTTGCTCGTCTTGCAAAACACTCTCAAACCAAGGTTTTACTGTATTGTATATGCAATGAACAAATCTTGCTACACCCATGTTGATATACAATTACAACCTATACATAAAGTCATCAACTAAATTTTTTATGTAGGTGACCTCAATTGGGACCCCTGACATCACCAGAGGGCCACACATAATATTTATTGCATTTGATCCTACAGAAAGCCATCGTAGACAATGTTCTGTAGAGCAGGGGTCTAAACAAAGGGCCAGTTTACGGTCCTTCAGACTTTAGGGGGACTGGACTAGGGCCAGTGAGTAGAAAAAATTCTGGGGTCAGTGAGAGGAACAGTGCCCCATCCCTGGGGTCAGTGGGAGGAATAGTGCCCCAGGGGTTGGATAAAGGCAAGCAAAGGGTCACGTCTGCCACCAGGCCGCAGTTTGGAGACCACTGCTTTAGGAGGAGATAGATATATAGATATATATATATATACATGATATATATATATATATAATATATATATATATATTATATATAACATTATATATATATATATATATATATGAAACAGGATTATTTTTAGAACATTAACACACACTGATTACATTAAGTTAAATACTTCAACATGTACATCCAAAAAAAAAAAAACACTGAAAATACTATATTAATAATATGATACAGGTCACAAAGCCCCCATAACCAATCAAAAGTCAGCTTACAATAATTGAATTATAGTAAAACAAAAAAGATGATTGTTACTAATATGTTACACTGCCCTACAAAGAGCAGAATTCCATATGTTCCTCTTATGATATTATCATCTTCCGCTGTATTTGAAAATTTTTCCGGCTGTTCCTTTTATTTATTTCAAGCAATGTTCCTCCAGCCCTGGCCGCATTACATGTAGGAGGACACAGTGAATGTTGGCACCTCCCAGCTTTATTTTAGACTGTGCCAGGTAATGGCTGGGCAGCTGCAATGGGTTTGGTTCGCAGGCAGCTGCGATGGTATTTGGATGCCAATCTGACCCTATTAGTCACAAGTACAGAAAACAGCTACATTGTACACAAGCAACATTTTTCTTCCCACACACACAAAGCACGGAGCATGGATAAGATTGGATTCTTATACCAGTACTTCGGCATCAGAGCTGTCCATCAACACACCGACAGCTGCTCTGCAACGATGATCGAGGCAACTGAACAAGTCCGAACAAAGAAAAAAAGCTCATTAGTTACCTAATGCATTCCCTCAAAATGGCATGAAATAATTTTTACAGTTCAGCCGGGGTAATTACATTCGGATTTTCTAAATATTTATTCAATGTACACCAGACAAAAGCTGAAATTTGGAAAGCCTGTACTGCAAGCTGAAAGAACTGGATTGACAAAAAAATGCATTTAGAAATCACTTTAAAGGTGCTTCAAATGTCATTGCAATTTAATAAATCTGGGCTTATTTGCAGTATTTTATAAGAACTGACTGGATGCAATCCAACAGCAGCTCAGCAGTTGTAGTTCTCCAAACCCTAAGAATATGCACTAAATTCTTTCTATACAGTATGTCTGCATTTAATAAAGAATACCTACTCATACTTAAAGTGGTTGTATAGGTTATTTAAAAAAAAAAAACATGTTATATTTACCTCCACTGTGCAGTTCGTTTTGCAGAGTGGCCCCGATCCTGCTGTTCTGGGGTCCCACGGCGGCTGTCTCGTCTCCTCCCCACAATAGATAACCTCCGCGGGAAGCTCTCTCCCGAAGGGGTTTCCTTGCGGGCGTGCTCCCGTCTCATACACTCTGCGTCCATAGACAGAGTGTATGGCTCGGTCCCGCCCCCCGGCAGCCGCGTCATTTGGATTTCATTGACAGCAGCGCGAGCCAATGGCTGCGCTGCTATCAATCTATCCAATGAAGCGCCTGAGCCCACTGGGCCGACAAGAGCCTGAGCCCACTGGGCCGTCAAGAGCCTGAGCCGACAAGACTGAGCCGAGAAGAGCCGAAAAGACTGGGCCGAGAAGAGCCGAAAAGACTGGGCCGAGAAGAGCCGAAAAGACTGGGCCGAGAAGAGCCGAAAAGACTGGGCCGAGAAGAGCCGAAAAGACTGGGCCGAGAAGAGCCGAAAAGACTGGGCCGAGAAGAGCCGAAAAGACTGGGCCGAGAAGAGCCGAAAAGACTGGGCCGAGAAGAGCCGAAAAGACTGGGCCGAGAAGAGCCGAAAAGACTGGGCCGAGAAGAGCCGAAAAGACTGGGCCGAGAAGAGCCGAAAAGACTGGGCCGAGAAGAGCCGAAAAGACTGGGCCGAGAAGAGCCGAAAAGACTGGGCCGAGAAGAGCCGAAAAGACTGGGCCGAGAAGAGCCGAAAAGACTGGGCCGAGAAGAGCCGAAAAGAGCGGGCCGAGAAGAGCCGAGAAGAGCGGGCCGAGAAGAGCCGAGAAGAGCGGGCCGAGAAGAGCCGAGAAGAGCGGGCCGAGAAGAGCCGAGAAGAGCGGGCCGAGAAGAGCGGGCCGAGAAGAGCGGAGAAAACTGGGCCGAGAAGAGCCGAGAAAACTGGGCCGAGAAAACTGGGCCGAGAAGAGCCAAGAAAACTGGGCCCGAGAAGAGCTGAGAAGCCAGCGCGTTCTCGATGTGGGACTTTCGAGGGCTCAGGTAAGTGAACAGGGGGGCTGGCGGGCCTGTAACCATCAGATGTTTTTTTTCACCTTAATGCATAGGATGCATTAAAAGGTGAGAAAAAAAAAAAACAGAAGGTTTACAACCCCTTTAACATATTCGCTAACTGCTACAATGATAGCTCTAAATTTAATAACGATATATAGAAAGTGAACACCCATTTTATAAACTGTCAGGTTCACATTCTAACAAAATATTGTATTCCGATAACTGTATGTGATAAAATACCTTTGATAAAAGTATTGTGTGCGTGTATACATACACATATACAGTTGTGCTCATAAGTTTACATACCCTGACAAAATTTATGATTTCTTGGCCATTATTCAGAGAATATGAATGATAACACAAACTTTTTTCACTCATGGTTAGTGTTTGGCTGAAGCCATTTATTATCAATCAACTGCGTTTACCCTTAAAATCATAATCACAACAGAAACTACCCAAATGACCCTGATCAAAAAAAGTTTACATACCCCAGTTCTTAATACCATGTATTGCCCCCTTTAACATCAATGACAGCTTGAAGTCTTTTGTAGAGGAGGCTCTTTATCTTCTCAGATGGTAAAGCTGCCCATTCCTCTTGGCAAAAAGCCTCCAGTTCCTGTAAATTCTTGGGCTGTCTTACATGAACTGCACGTTTGAGATCTCCCTAGAGTGACTCAATGATATTGAGGTCCGGAGACTGAGATGGCCACTCCAGAACCTTCACTGTATTCTGCTGTAGCCAATGACAGGTCAACTTGGCCTTGTGTTTTGGATCATCGTCATGTTGGAATGTCCAAGTATGTCCCATGCGCAGCTTCCTGGCCAATGAATGCAAATGTTCCTCCAGTATTTTTTGATAACATACTACATTCATCTTGCTATTGATTTTGACCAAATTTCCTGTGCCTTTGTAGCTCACACATCCCCAAAACATCAGCAGTCCACCTCCGTGTTTCACAGTAGGAATAGTGTACCTAAGGCCCCTTTCACACTGGGGCGGGAGCCGCGGCGACGGTAAAGCAGCGCTATTTTTAGCGCTGCTTTACCGTCGTTTTAGCCGCGGTATTCGCCCGCTTGCGGGGCGGTTTTACCCCCGCGAGCGGCCGTAAAACGGTTAAAATCCCCCGCAAAGCGCCGCCGCCTCCATCAGCGATATTGACACCTCGCTGGCCCCGTCACCTGGTATGGATTTACAGGGGAAGCCCTACGTCCATAGCAGACCCTTATCCGAGCACGCAGCCCGGCCAGTCAGGAAAGGGGGTGGGGACGAGCGAGCTCCTGAGCCATATCAGGCCGTGTGCCCTCAACATGGGGGGGTGCTTTGGGGGAAGGGGGGCCCTGCGGCCACCCCACCCCAAAGGACCTTGTCCCCTTGTTGATGAGGACAAGGGCCTCTTCCCGACAACCCTGGCCGTTGGTTGTCTGGGTCTGCGGGCGGGGGGCTTATCAGAATTCGGGAGTCCCCTTTAATAAGGGGGCCCCCCGATTCCAGCCCCCCACCCTATGTGAATGAGTATGGGGTACCATGTACCCCTACCCATTCACCTGGGGAAAAAAAAGTGTACATAAAAAAAAAAAAAAAACAACACAGTTTTTAAAATATACTTTATTAGACAGCTCCGGGGGTCTTGTCCCATTCTTCGCTTCTTCTTGCCGGGCCTCTGCCTTCTTCTTCCAGCTCTTTTACTAGCATTGGCCCGGTCTTCTGGCGCCGCCGTCTTCTGCTGCTTCTTCCGAAGTTGACACGATGCTCTCTCTGGCCGGGCAGGGACGCGCTGTGCGGCGACTTATATAGGGACAAGGGGCGGGGTCACCGGCTGATGTCACATGGTGACCCCACCCCTTGTGATGTCACAGTCCCAGCATCCCCCGGGACTGTGACATCACAAGGGGCGGGGTCACCATGTGACATCAGCCGGTGACCCCACCCCTTGTCCCTATATAACTGGCTGCGCAAAGCGTCCCGGCCATTACAAGCAGAGACAGAGTTCAGTCAACAGAGTTCATCGGGAGAAGAAGGAAGAAGGTGGCGACAACAGCGACGAAGCAGAAGACCGGACCAATGCTAGTAAAATAGCTGCAAGAAGATAGCGGAGGCCTGGTAGAAGACCCCCCGAGCTGTCTAATAAAGTACTTTAAAAACATGTGTTGTGTTTTTTTTTTTTTTTTAACACTTTTTCCCTTAGGTGAATGGGTAGGGGTACCATGTACCCCATACTCATTCACATAGGGTGGGGGGCCAGGATCTGGGGGCCCCCTTATTAAAGGGGGCTCCCAGATTCCGATAAGCCCACCGCCCGCACACCCCGACAACCAACGGTCAGGGTTGTCGGGAAGAGGCCCTTGTCCTCATCAACATGGGGACAAGGTGCTTTGGGGAGGGGGGGGCCGCAGGAGGCGGCGACATTGACTTCCTTCGCTAGTCCCGTCTACCTGGAGTCACGTTCAAAATGAACGGACTTTACTCCGTGTGTGGGCAAGTCCGTTCATTTCAAAAGTCCTAGCACACAGACGGGCGGATTGTCCGCCGGACTGCCGAGTCTGGCGGATAATTTTGAGTCAAAACTTCTTTTGGGAAGAAAAAGTCAGCCGGAGCCCACACACGGGCGGATAGTCCTATTGTGTGTACGCGGCATAACAGTTGATCATGGAATATTTAGTAGCAAGGAAATTTCACAGATGAAATTCTTGCACAGGTGGCAACCCATCACGGTACCACGCTTGAATTCACTGAGCTCCTGAGAGCGAGCCATTCTTTCACATATGTTTGTAGAAGCAGTCTGCATGCCTAGGTGCTTGATTTTATACACCTGGATACAATTATTTGGAAGGGTGTCCCAATACTTTTGGCAATATAGTGTGTGTACATTTTTTTTTTTTGTTTGTTTATTTTAATATCACAACATGTGTTGCACATTCAGTACAATTCGTACAATTGACTATGTAGAAGTATCAACTGGGTTAAATGTGACTTTGGCACTCAGACACTCTTGGGATTTTCTTTTTATGTTCGAAATGAAGCAATAGGTCGCAGTACTGGATACTAGTGGGAGGGCGGGACTATACTATTTATGAAAGTTGTACTTTCCATCCGCCAACTCAACTTACTTTGGCATATTCTCAAGGAAGAATCCAGATCTCAGCTCAGCAGACTGAAGTGTAATTGCAGCATCCTGAGGGTGTCTGTTGTCAATTTGTGATCAGATTGGGTTTTATTTATCCTACAATCAACATGAATACACAGGGTATGTATGTATACAGTATAATCACATCTTGGTTTTAAATTCTGAAGTCTATTATATCTGCTCATGTAAAGCATACTTGTAGAAGGGTATAGCAGAGGCAGTTAGGGGTGGATTAATGCCCGGTTCACACTGCTGTGATGCTGCAAATCTACTGCGGGTTCCCGCATCGCACCAATTCGCACGGCAGTTCACACTGCCATATGCGAACTGCTGGGAGTGTCAATACATTGTTAATGACACCCCCATTTCAGCTTGCATATCGCACTGCTAACTGTCAGTTCAGACATGAATCGGATCGCATAAATGTGAACACCCAAGCGATCCGATTCTGGTGCGGCCCAAAAAAAGGGTCCTGTGTGAGTTTAGTCCGAATGCCATGCGATTTCAGCCATACTATCTGTATGGCTGAAATCGCATCTCACGGACATCGCATGTGATTTGCACTGCAGTGCGAATCTCGCACCACGCAGCAGTGTGAACCGGCCCTAAATGCTATTAAAAATATCACTTTTGAGCAGACTTGTTGCTAGCAAAACTGTAAACATACTACCACCTCCATGCTTTAGATGCCTGCAGAGCAGAATACTCTTGATAGAATTACCAAAACTATAGCCCCCAACACACGGGCCAAATATCGTCCGGTTCAACACAAACCGTCTGACATTCGGCCCATGTGTACGGCAGTCTGTCCAACAGAAGCCGTCCAAACATCCAGCCCCTGTAGAAGGGGCATGACCAAAAAACATTTGCGGATTGGCATCCTATCAGTGCTGGCAGCCAACGGCTGTTCGGGCAGGGGGGCTAGTCTCCCTGTCAGAAACAATAGCTCAGCGGGGAGATCGCTGTACTAACATCAGATAGTTAGCACATAGCTTTAAAAATATTATACTACAGGGGGTCCCTGTAAAAAAATAAATTTTCCTCAGTTTAGGCCGATATGTATTCTTCTACATTTTTTTTTTTTTTTTTTTTAATTTAACCAAAAATATTGCAATAAGCGTATATTGATTGGTTTGCGCAAAAGTTATAGTGTGTACAAAATAGGGGATAGTTTTATGGCATTTTTATTAATAATTTTATTTTTTTTTTTTACTAGTAATTACGAACTCGTTAGGGACTGCCCGCCTGTTCTTATGTCGGAATTGTTCGTAAGTCGGCCGCGCATGCGCAGACCGACAATTACGGACATTTCCGATGTTCCATCTAATGCCGTTCTGGGCATGCGCTGCAAATTACGGATATTTACGAAGTTTTCCGGCATTTTCCGAGGCTCCGTATGGCCGCGCATGCGTAGAACGGTGGAAAATGGCGGAGGGTCCCCACAGCGCCCCATTCGTAAGTAGGGGATGTTCGTAGGTCGGGCGTTCGTAAGTCGGGGACCCCCTGTACTCTGCTTATCAGCTTCTGCGTTTAACTGAAATGAGGGGCCTATTTCCAGGAGCGTATCGGTGAACCAGTGCTCTGTACAATAGGAGAGATACTGATATTTGCATAATAGAATATCCCCAGTGTTGAGGCTACACATAAAAGTGACATTTAGAGACACTGTCACCTTGTCCATGCAGGGTAAAAGGAACAGTGAGGTTGATTTACTAACTACAAATAGACTGCCAAATGCAAATTCATTTGCAAAATGGAAGAAAATTTCTCTTGAATTAAGCCCCGAACCATTTGGCTGGCCAAAGACCAGAGCACTTTTTGCGATTCAGCACTGCGTTGCTTTAACTGACAATTGCGCGGTCGTATGTCGTGGCTCCCCAAAAAAATTGACGTCCTTTTTTTCCCACAAATAGAGCTTTCTTTTGGTGGTATTGATCACCTCTGTGGTTTTTATTTTTTGCGCTATAAACAAAAAAATAGAGACAATATTGAAAACGCATTATTTTTTGGTATAATAAATATCCCCAAAAAATATATAAAAAAAAAAATAAAAAATTTTCCACAGTTTAGGCTGATATGTATTCTACTTTTTTTTTTTTAACCAAAAGTATCGCAATAAGCGTATATTGATTGGTTTGTGCAAAAGTTATAGCGTCTACAAATTAGGGGATAGTTTTATGGCATTTTTACTAATAATTTTTAATATTTTTTTTTTACTAGTAATGGCGGCGATTAGCAATTTTTATCGTGACTGCAACATTATGGTGGACACGGACAATTTTGACACATTTTTGGGACCATTGGCATTAATACAGTGATCAGTGAGATAAAAAAATGCATTGATTACTGTAAAAAATGTCACTGGCAGTGAAGGGGTTAATGTGTGTCCTAGTGTGTGTTCTAACTGAAGGGGGGATGGGACTGTGCAGGGAAACTAACAGATCGCTGTTCATAGTTAACAGGTGAAGCTGTGTGAACTTCCATCATCCAACTGTGTGGAGGAAAAATTATCATTTTTTCCCCCCCTGTATATGTGAACGGGAGTTCTTTGCAAATTAATTTTTACCACTTTCACCAAGGTAAGGGGAAATGCCCTTGCAAAGTGAAAAGGTTATTGGTCTTTAGATAACCAGAGGAAGTAGTGATGTCACTCCCATGTAGAGTGACAGTGGTTGGACCTAGAAATTGGCCACCAGACTTAAACATTTTCACTGTGTAGAAAGTCACCTACTCAGCCATACGCAAAATCGCTGGATATTGTTTCTGGTTTCAACAGATGCAGGAGCAACCAGGGAACGCTGGCGAGGTCAGGATACCACTATGCAGAGACAGTATTACTTTGTCTAGCATGAGCAAGGTGGCAGGGAGGTTGATTTACTAAAATGCAAATATACTGTGCACTATAAGTCCACTGCAAGTGCAGTTACTCTAGATCAGAGGGGAAGCTCTGCTGATTTCTATCTAATATGCAAGCAAAAATTAAGCTTTTAATTTTCCTTGCATGTTCCCTTCAGATCTAGAGCAACTGCACTTGTGGGAGCACTTGCAGTGCACAAAATATTTACCTTTAGGCCCCTTTCACACTGCCATGACTTAAAAGTCCTAGATTTTACGGCCGTAATTTTGATGCGGGTTTGCCGCAATTTCAGGGAACACCTGTGTAAACTTGAGGTCTATGGACCTTAACTCGCATGAAAGTCGGACCAAAAGTAGCACAGGGACTACATTGAAGTCGGCACGACTTTAAGACGCACAGATATGAATAGTTATCATTGGAATTCATGGGGAATGACTTGTCTTGCAACTTTGCATTCCCAAGTCGCACAAGTGTGAAAGGGGCCTAAGTCAGTCAACCCCAATGTCTCTTCTTTCTAACACAGTAGCTACTGGTGTGCTAAACTGCCCATGGGCTTTATGTATCTTCTGAGGAGCCCAGCAGTAAGACCCTCATCTTCTGAAAATATCAGTTGCCTGGCTATTTTCAACTTTATTTCTTTGAGCTTCTAACCTGCGAGTAGGAAATCAGTGCAAAATCAGAACTCTTGAAGCTTGCTACATTTCAGCATTTCAAAAAAAAAAATAGTGAAGTCAACACCGACAGCCATCCACGGTGTAAATTTTGATCAGCAATAGCAGCCTCCGATTCAGCAGGGACCGTCCAAATGTTTATCAGCGTATACCTGTCCCTGCTTGACAGAAGTCAATCCTTTTATCGTCTTTGGTTGAAAGGAAAAACGAAGACAGTGGCATGTCCCGCAGTCACGATATAATATCTCGGTGGGAGGATTGCTCAATCAACCTTTTTTTTGTTCAGCCGAGTACTGCTAAAAAAATAAAAAATAAATACCTGCCAATGGCCAGCTTTAATGTGTCTTTGTGGAACCTGTCTGGCTACATGGGCAGACCATCATTGCTTAGATCAGGGGTCTCCAAACTTTTTTAGTATGAGGACTACATGGTATATTTTATAATGATTTGCAGGCTAAACCCCCCCCCCCACTTTTATAAATGCATGAGTGCCCTTAAATCAGGTTCCCCCCATGGTTCAAATCTCGATCAACTTGGGTACAATCAGCCTGCCGGATACACTTGCGATTAATCACGGTCTTCTCCGGCAGGGATGACTACCAGCAGGGATGACAATTGCTCAGCAGGAGAGATTCCCCTGTCAGCGCTGTCTGCGTTGATGGGGGAATCTTGCAAATTTCTTTCCTGCAACCCATGGTTGCAGGATTGAAATTTGCACCATCTATGACCGCATTACATCAGGGCCCCCCCCCCCCCCCCCATCAGTGTCCCCCCTTCCATCAAAGTCTTCCTTACATCAAGTCGAAGCAGGGACCATAGGCAGTCTCTTCTGACCTTTATCCTTGATCTGCACACCGCTGATCCTAGTTGCAAAAAATCTTGTGGTCCGGACCCATGGCTTAGAACAGGGGTGCCCAACCTTTTGAAGAGCAAGGGCCATTTAAGCGGCCACAATGAGCGGAGTGGGCAGATGACAGGTCCGTGTCCACTCTGCATATGCAGAGTGGACACGGCCACAGCCCACTCTACTCTATGGGCCCTCTGATCCAATCAGATGGAAGGGGACGGACCCACTTCTGTTTTTTTAGCAAATCGGATCTGAGGTAGGCGAGTGTAAAACGGACACAAGTCTGTTTTCATCTGCAGCTCCACAGGAGGTGAATAGAGGGTCCGATTGGGTTGGACTGATCATGTAAAAAAGGCCTAAAGCCGCTTTTACACTGATGGTTTGTGGTCTACCCACACCGCAGGTGCAGCGCAGTTCACCTGTGGTTTTCCTGTGGGTTAGCTGCACTTACAATTACAATACAATTCTATTATATCCTGCAGGTTTGGTGCCCTTTCTGAAAGCGCCCCCCAACCCGCAGGTAAAACCAGAAGTCTATGGCTCAGTGCAGGTAACCTGCAGGTGCACCTGCGGATCAGTTTGAAAGCAGCCCAGTATCCACTGCAGAACAGATATGCCCTTACATACACTGTGATTTTAGGGAGTTCCATTCAGTTATCGCCAGCTGCTACTGTCCCAGGCAGAGTGCATTTGGTATCACTCCGCCTATGACAGGAGCAGGAGCTATACAGGAAGCGTTGGCTTATGCGGTTCTGCTCTGCAGGTGCTTGCTTCCTTTACCGTCGGCTTCATTCACAAGACTGATGCTCTGGGATGGCGGGTCGGCAACCTGCCATCTGGGCTTGCCAACCTGACATCCCAGGGCAAGAGGTCACGGGCCACATCAGAGGGCTCCGCGGGCCACTGGTTGGGCACCCCTGGCTTAGAACATAGCCTTGCTTAAAAAACACTGAACAATGATCCAAACACAAATAAAAGCCTCCTTTAATTACATCTGTATGCAATGACTAGTTGAGGGTTTATTGAAGCCATGAAGGTACAGAAAGAAGAATGTCCAAATTAACCACCAGTTTAATTATGTTAGAAACAAGTAAATACCCCCTGATGAGAACAATGAGGCTTACACCTGCCACACAATAGTCTGTGTAAACTAAAGCTACCACTGTTAAATGACACTATTCCAATACAAAGCAACATATTGAAATCACGCAACAATATTATAATCAGAAAGCTTTCCCAACAAAAAAGTATAATTAAACCAAAATGTTGTTTAGCTTTGGTTACCACAGGGAAGAGGTAGAACCTCTGTCGTGTTTTTATTGCGGTCTGTTATCATACGATTGCTTACAAGCCAATGACAGTAAATACTGTATGTGGATTGAAGTATGAAAGAGTTTGACGACAATATATAGGTTAGGGTTTTTTTTTGTTTTTTTTTTAATACAAGCGATTCTCTAGAAACAGGATCACTTTGATAAATACCTAACTGAATGAATTAGTGCATCTTATTTTCCTAAAGTTCAGCTTTAAAATCTCAACTCTGGGATATATATTCTTCTTTAAATATCAGTGGGTTTTGTGTAGTTCTTCCAGATCCATGCAAAAATCCAGTGTGATACTTTACCTCTGTGCAGGAGCCTCCTGTAATAAAAACCAGTCACTGCAGCTCTCTCTCCATGTGCTGGGTGACTGGTCTGGTCTCCGCCCCTTCCTGCAGCTTTCTGTAGGCAACCTGTAATGGGAGGATCTGATGGGCTCCTCCTACAGCTCTACTCTCTACCTACTTTTACAAGGTAATAAATGCATTTGCAATAGCATTTAGTGCACACAAAGTGGATGTATATCCCTTGTGACTTCTAAAGAATGTATTTAAAATAAAATGTTTGTGCCCTGATCGCCGCTCTTAATTAGGGTGCAACGATGGGTGGTCACATTCCCCAAACCAGCACCCTCAAAACTGCCATACTACTCACCTGCATCACTGGGTGCTTCTCATTGGAGAGTCCTGCTGTTATTTGAATATAGCATGGCCAATGTCATCCATTCACAGGGATCTGTGAATAGGAAGGCTAAATTACAGGAGAAAAGCAGCTTAAAAAAGCACATCCAAGCCGAGTTTTTGCAAATGGGTTTAGATGCATCAACTGCGTTCATTCATTTCATTGGCCAGAATTTTCATTAAATTCCCTCCCTATTAGACTGTAAGCTCCCAGGAGCAGAGCCCTCCCTCTTGTATTGTTTCTGTGTTGTCTTCCTTTATGTTGTAAAGCGCTGCGCAAACTGTTGTCGCTATATAAATCCCGTATAACAATAATAATAATTCTGGCTATTGAATACTTGAATTTTTTTTGCATTAGAGCCTGCAGAGCATAGACAGACTCTTCCCCTAGCCCAATATCAATTTTTACATAATTAGGTTCATCATTGTACAAAATATGTGGAAATTCTCTGCAGAACAAGTAGGTTCCATCCGAATGTCATACTGTTAATAACTAGCCTTTTTAGCTACGATGGGTTATTTATCTTTACGATGGAGAAATAATTTGTCCTAGAATAAAGCTCAGGTCACCTAGCTAGAAGTGAAGGTCCTTGAATTTCCAATGTAAACAAAGAGCACAGTTCTTTCCCAGCACAAATACCATGAGTAATGGGTGCAATTACTCCTCTTTCACTAAAGTAACAGACCAGATTACCTATCGGGTAGCAAAATGATACAGTAGAACTACCTGAAATGTCAAACATGATGCAAACCTGCAGGCCTATAAATGACTGAAAACTGATATTTACTCCAAACAGGGACTCCCCACCCCAAGAGCTTGCACGCTAGCTTTAACCCTAGCCTTATCCCTCAAGCCCCCCACCCCAAATATATACCCCAGTATAACACAAGCAACTAGCTTCTGCTTGCATTTGTTGGCTCCGGGACCCCGCCTACCATATCCTTGATGGACATCCCTTCTAACCAATAGAATGGTGCAAAGGCCAGAACTAATGACCATGTCAACCCTAAATTATAACTCCAGTGTTAGGAAAAAATCTTAGTCCAAACTCGCCAGGAAACATTCTTTGTACTTGGCCAATCATAAGCGGCCAAGGAATTCCTGCCCCACAGCCACATGTATACAAGGGCTACATATACTGTAACTGCTGCGAGGTATTGAAGGCCTCCACCGCCTATGAATGGCCAAGTACAGTGACAGCTTCATGGAGGAAGTGCTCAGGTGGGTTTGGATCGGATCCAAACAGGCCTGAGCTCACCCCTACTGTGAGCATTATCTATACTGAACATTATGTATGGCCCATTGGTGATGTTGTGGGCCACAGTTGAGTCCCCCTATGCTTCTTAAGTAGATATCCACTATTATAGACATACAAGCGCTTGCATGGTACATCTTTCAATTGACAATACTACAGAGGAAACAGACAGACAAGGTAACAGACAAGAAGCAAATAAATAGGTGAGAGGTCTGTAAACACTGTGTATTTCTATTCACTGAAGACAGACATGTACCCAGATCAACAGACTAATAACATCTGGCCATGAGCTCTGCCAAGACTGACATGACGTAAGCTCTTCAAAATAATTTCTGTTAGGCAAAGCAAGTGGCCAACTCCTTCATTGCGGCTGAATCTGCTGGGCATTCCACACTGTATATAGGAGGATAGGAGACAGTCAGCCTGATAAAGGCTTCTGAAAGAAAATCTGTCAGCATTTCTTCTGGTAGCCATTCAACTTTTCTGTTTTTACTTGAAAAAACAAGAGGGAAATAGAGTCGGTGCTTCCAAGAGTAAGATTTTAATTATAAATGGAGCATGGTGTCATTGTGTCAGCCACTGTCTTATGCCCCGAACACACAGTCAGACATTCCGACTACAAAATCCATCAGATTTTTTCCGAAAATTGTGTTGCACACACACAGTCGGACAAAGTTGTCGGAAAATCCGATCGTTCCGAACGAGGTGACGTATAAAACCTACGACGGGACTATGTGGAGGCCAGTAGCCAATAGTTTTTGTCTCCAAATATCTTCTGAGCATGCGTGGCACTTTGTGTGTCGGAAATCTCTACACACGATCGGAAAAAGTCTGATCGGATTTTGTTGTCGGAAAATTGTAGATCCTGCTCTCAAATTTTTTCCATCGGAAATTCCGATGGAAAAAGCCCGCTAGAGCCCACACACGATCGAATTTTCCAACAACATAATCCGAACTGACTTTTTCCATCGGAATATCCGACCGTGTGTATGAGGCATTATACTTCTTGGATACTCCAACAGTGAAAATTCCCCACCATAATTTTCAACTGTGTTCCTGTCCACCGGGGGGGGGGGGGGACAAAAACAAACAGGTGGATGAGCTGTGGTTTTACAGCCACCAATTTTAATTCAGACTGAAAAGTTTGACAGGTGGCACCACCTATCAAACTCACCCAATGAGATAAATGGGGCTAAACTGCAACCCAAGCACTTGGCTCACAGTTGCAACAGTCCTACAATAAAATAAAAACAGGCATCAGGAGGCAGCCGTAGCACCTCCTTAACACCTGCCAGCTGCAGCTGTACTGGCCTCCGATAGCTTTTCAGGGGGCAGCAAGCATTACTGCTTGTCAGGAAGGGCCCTTACTTGTTGTATTTCTGCGTGTTAGGACCCATTCACACCATAGGTCAGCGGTTACAAGCAAATACCAATCCTGGACTCAGTGTGCATCCAGGGTCAGCATTTCTGCGCAGTTTTGGTCACACACAAACTGGCGGCAAGAAATCACTCAGCTTGCATATGGCCATAACACAGTGTGCTGCATACAGAGTTGTCATTTATTAATGCATGAAATTATCCACAGCTACACTGCCGTGTGACTATAGCCTACTGTGGCCACTACTGCAAACAGGCCTTTAATATAAAATTAACAAGACCAGCAGGAAGAGCGAGAGCCCTTCATAATGGCCCTAGCAGGTGTGCAGAGGCCCAATAACTAAAGAGTAGATATTTCACCAATAGAATAGAGATCAGAAACGGTCAGGTGTTCAACAATTCAGCATCCACCAAAAATGGAATCCGTTATGGGCAGACAGTGCAAATTTCTTTCCTGCAACCATAGGTTGCAGAAAACAAATTCACACAATTCCCCCCCATCAACACAGACAGTGTTGACAGGGGAATCCCTCCTGCCAAGCAATTGTCTTCTGAAGACAGTGATTATCGCTGGTGGCTATAGCAGCCACTTGTGATAATCGCAAGCGAATCCGGCAGGCTGGTTGTACCCAAGTTGATTGATCAACTTGGTACATTCAGCCTGCCCATTAATGGTTCGAATATCGGCAAAACCAGTCTATATTCGAGCTGTGTATGGCTGGCCTAATGCCAACAGTTACTCCAGGCCACATTTATTTCAATGCAACCTGGTTGAAAGTAAAGCACTCAACAAGTATGCATGGAGATGATCAAATATATTTTGGCCCTGGTACAGTATTTAGTGACGTTTACCACACATCCCATATTGACTATGGCGGAAATGGAAACCAATCTAATTTACAGTCTGTCATTGGTCACTTACACAACACAGTGTAAAAAAATTGTCCGAGGAAACACTTAAAATTGTCCAATTGTCATGTTGTGGAAGAATTTCAGCCACTGACCCCCTACTGTCATTCCAGTACTGCAAACAAACAGTAACCCTTCACTCAGGATGTTTAATCTCTTATCAGTTCCAGTTCAGTATTTACCCAACTATGTCAACACTCTCTACCATAAAGGGTAACTAGCCCTGAAAACCAAGCTTCATAATCTAAAGTACTTTATACACAAATATATGTAAGGTGTGGAGAAAGCAGTATTTAATACTTGAGGTGGTTCTCACCAACTATGGCTAAAACCCCCTAAACTCATGGTGTTGCGCAGTACATGCTTTGATGTGGTGCCATTCATGTGTGATGCATTGACAGAAATGTTATATGCACCTTTTTGGAGTTCTAGAAAGGCAACTCATATGAATAGGCTGCTTAACACATCGGTGTGAACCCAGCCTTAGTGCCGATTCACACCTGCACCATGCAGGAACCAGCGCGATTCCAGCGCCATTTCCACCTTGAATATAACTCGCAGGCAGTTCATACTGCCCTATGCGAACTGCTACGGGTTTCAATAGAAAGTTAATGACACCCCCAGATCGCTTCACATATAGCAGTGCCAACTGGGACAGGAATCGGATTGCATGGGTGTGATCCTGGTGCGGACAGAAAAAAAAATGTCCAGCACAATTTTGGTGTGAATTCAGCAATACAATCTGTATGGCTGAATTTGCATCACACAGCCAATGGCAGAGAGCACTGATCGGAGTGTTCGGGGGGGGGGGGGGGGGGGGGGGGGGGGGGGGGGGGCTTCAGCTTGAGGCTTGAGTTTATTTTTTTATTTTTTTTGTGCAACCCAGCAGTGCAAGTGCACAAAGCAACATCCATAAAGACATGGATGAGTGAGTTTGGGGTGGTGGAACTTGACTGGCCTGCACAGAGTACTGACCTCAACCTGATAGAACACCTTTGGGATAAATTAGATTGGAGACTGAGCCAGGCCTTCTCGTCCAACATCAGTGCCTGACCTCACAAATGTACTTCTGGAAGAATGGCCAAACATTCCCATATACACACACACTCCTAAACCTTGTGGACAGCCTTCCTAGAAGAGTTTAAGCTGTTATAGATGCAAAGGGTGGGCCAACTCAATATTGAATCCTAAGGACTAAGACGCCATTAAAGTTCATGTGCGTGTAAAGGCAGGTGTCCCAATACTTTTGACAATATACTACAATTTCCTTTTGGGAGTATCTCACCAAAAATGGCATTTTGTTACAGGGGATGCTCAAAATCTGACTTGCATCTTAGTGTAGACTTCTGGGAAAATCAGTGCGCCAATCACACAAGGAAATTACATTTTCAGGGGGGCGTTCCGTACACCATCTGTGTACATACCACCTCCAGGTAGCCATATTGAATTCTATTTTACAGAAAATGACAGAGTTGCAGATTGAAAAGGAAAAGTAATTTTTAATAATAATATATGACAATATTACTTGTGTCACAATTGTATACGCTATAGTTTTTTGTCTCTATTTGCTTTTTTTCCCCCCATGAAAGTGGAGTTACCCTTTAAAGCTAAACAGCATGTGGCGCCCATTCACACCTGAGCAGTGTGTTATATGAAGCGCCTTGCTTTGAGGAAACGTGGTTCTTTTGGGACATGGTCACGTGTTTTGGCCCCAATAGACTTCAATAGGAGTAGCTGAAAAATGCACAAAAAAAAAAAAAAACACACACATTTTCTTGCCAAACAACTGGTTTTCCATTGGTCAAAAATAAAAACAGCTTAACCTCCCTGGCGGTATTCTCAAGTCTGGCTCGGGTGAGATTTCAGTACCAAAAGCGGTAACCCCGAGCCAGACTCAGGATGTCTCCCCGCTGTGATCTGCGAGCCGCCATGTCTCGCTCGATCTGTCAGTGCCGGTGTCCTGATGAATACTGTCCCCCGTCAGATAGGGTCCGCCCTGTACGGCGATTGCGCAGTACAAGGAGACGCCAAAAGTCTCCGAAGATGCGCACTGAGTCCAGGTTCAAGCCCCCACCATCCAAGTTGACACAGAATCAGAATAAAAATGTGCTGAGCGCAGCGAGGCCGCGAGGGGCCCTGCTACTAAGTGCTGTTTTACATCAACTTCGGAGACTTTCGGTGTCTCCTTGTCCTCCATACTGCGCAATCGATGTGCCTGCGCAGTACGTGGGGGACACCATCCAATGGGGAGACACTTTTCGGCAGAACACCGGGCTCCGTTCCCTGCGAGCGTTGCGACGCACGGGGACGGAGTTCAGCACCAAATTCAAAAAGTAAAAAAAAAACACAGTATACTGTAATCTTACAGATTACAGTACTGTATCAAACAATTACACATCCCCTTTGTTCCTAGTGGTTTGTCCAGTGTCCTGCATGCAGTTTTATATTATAAATACTGTTCTTTCTGCAAGGAAAATGGAGATTGTCCATAGCAACCAAAAAATGTCCATTTACTTCAAAAGTGCATTTAGACCAGCTAGAAAACAGCGATAATAAATTAGAATCACTTGCAGAATTGAGCGATAGCGATTTGTGGGGAAATTCATCAAACACTAAAAGCGACAATTCTGCAACTGAGCAAATTTCTGTGTTTTTGATTTGATTACATAATATAATTATAAAATTGATTCAATAATTATTTGTTATGATTATTTAGTTATTTATTATATTATAATTTATGATTTAGTGTTTCAAACTTTATCATACCCGGGATGTCTACTAGACTCTTGTTTGGTCAGATTTAAGTGAGTTATTTCTAAGGCCCCTTTCACACATGCGGTCCGTATGTCCGTTTTTCATCCATCCATTTTTGGATGAAAAACGGACATGCATGCACCCCTATGGGATAGCGGGTGTCAGCGGATGAGCATCCGCTGACACCCGCTATTGTCCGATTCTGCAGACGGAGGAAAACCCTATTTTTCCCATCCGTCTGCAGAGCGGATCGGATGAACACGGACAGACGGTCCGTGTTCATCCAATCCCCCATAGAGGAGAGCGGAGAACTGACAGGGCGGTCTCTGCACAGTGTGCAGGGACCGCCCTGTCATCAGTCGGCTCAGTGGGGATCAGCTGAGCGATCCCCGCTGAGC
Source organism: Lithobates sylvaticus (assembly GCA_028564925.1). Classification (NCBI taxonomy): domain Eukaryota; kingdom Metazoa; phylum Chordata; class Amphibia; order Anura; family Ranidae; genus Lithobates; species Lithobates sylvaticus. The sequence continues at coordinate 85,187,728 of CM053038.1, read as the reverse complement.
AGCGGATCTTCATGGAGCGGATCAATACGGATCCGTCCCGTGTGAAAGGGGCCTAAGAATTGCAGACCTACAATATAAAACGCCAAATTTCCATGCAAAATAATGGTACCGCTTTCAGCACCTAAAATCTGAAATAATCATACCGCCAGGGAGGTTAAACCTGAAGCACACATAAAAAATTCCTGCACAAACTTTTAAAAAAATGCCCGAAAACCTACCAAAGCCGCTCAGCTCAAGTATGAATTGGGCCTTAGTGCATTGCGGTGCCATTCATTGTCAACAGCGCTCTAACAAATACATATTCTAATAAAGAGATTTCATGTCATGGCTGTCCCCCTCTCTTCAGTAGCCAATAAGTCGTCCATGCATCATCACAATCAAAGTGGTTAAACAGCGTTGTTGTATCGATAAACTTAAATTATAAAAAGCATAGACGCCAAGTAAACGCTGCCATGGCTCAAGGCAGGCCCTGACTGTCAGATCATGTTATGTGAGCAAAGGGATTTGTATGTATTTTCCTATTGATATTTTTTCCTTAAGGCCCGGTTCACACTGCTGCGGTGGGGGAGATCGCATATGATTCGCACCGCACTGCAGTTCAAATCATATGCGATCTCTGTGCGATGCAAATTCAGCCATACAGATAGTATGGCTGAATTCGCATCGCATTCGGCCCAAAATCGGACAGGGCCCTTTTTTTCGGTCCGCAGCAGAATCGGTGTTCTCACCATGCGATCCGATACCCGTCCGAGTTTGCAGATCGCACTGCGATATGCGAGCTGCTATGGGGGTGTCATTTACATTTCATTGACACTCCCAGCAGCTCGCATAGGGCAGTGTGAACTGCGGGCGGGAGACATGCGGTGCGGGAACCCGCAGTAGATTCGCAGCGTTCCCGCACCGCAGCAGTGTGAACCCAGCCTAAAAGCAGGCCATAATCAGACTTTAAACAAAATGCAGCTGAACGTTCCCTGTAAAAAAGCCCCATATGTCCATCTGTATGGTGGCCTACCTTGCTTCATTACAGCACTGTAGCCTCCGCCAGACTATGTTCCTGGATGATTAGACCGCTTAGGTCCCCTGCCATGTACACTATGGTTCTATCCGCCAATCCCTTCATCACCACTGTGCCCTGCAGTGAAGGGTCGGAGGATGAAGCCTGAGTGTGTTGGGGAACATCTGACTTTCCAGGAAGTGTCAAATGTTGAAAAGTCTTGTGGAGGCTGCAGTGGTGGAATGGAGGGTAGAAGACATGGACCACCAGAGATGTTTAACATTTTTTTTAAGCCTGACAGGACCGCTGTTACAACGGCAACCAGATCCAGCTATAAATCAAACATCTCTGGCTACTATATGAGACAATTAAAGCCCTAGGGGGTGGGTGGAACTATTGACACATTGTGCAAAGTAAGGCTCCATGCCATTCCATTACTTTACGCAAGGCAAATCCACTTTGCACTACAAGTGCAAAGTGCACTTGAAATTGCACTTGGAAGTGTAGTCGCTGTAAATCTGAGGGGGTATATCTGAAATGAGGGGAAGCTCTGCTGATTTTATTATCCAATCATATGCAAGCTAAAATGCCTTTTTTTTTTTCCTTGCATGTCCCCTTCAGATCTACAGCGACTGCACTTCCAAATGCACTTTGCACTTGTGGTGCAAAGTGGATTTGCCTTTCGTAAATAACCCCCAGTGTTATTCTTGGTGTCCATGCACATTAGAACGTTTACAAGCCTATTTTGAGATCAACGTTTAGAGGGAGGAAAAAAAAAAAACCCTTCTCATTCGCATTTCTGATTGGAGTTCACTGGCAGAAAAAAATAAAAATAAATTAAAACTCTCCTAAACTTTGTACAAAGAATGCTGTATATGAATGTTTTTTACTCCAAAAGAAAACAGACTTTTTTTTAAGCCCAGTGTGCATGGAGCCTTAAAGTAAAGCCTCCTCCCAAAAAAAAAAAAAACGGAACCTGCAAGGCAAAGGCATAATGAGCTAGTATGCATAGCATACTAGCTCATTATGAATAACTTACCTGAGAACGAAGCCCCCGAAGCAGTCCTCATCCACGACCTTCTCCGCCGCCATCAAGCCCGGAGTGACTTCCGGGTCTCGCCGCTCCAGCGCTGTCATTCTCTGGATCGGCGATGACGTCACTCCCGCGCATGCGCATGTAAGCGGCATATCGCCATGATCTCGGCATCTGCAGTAGACATCGGCGCATGCACCGTAGACAGCGATGCCTCTTTTTTTCTAAATATCTCCTAAACCATGTAGGTTTAGGAGATATTTATTGGACCTACAGGTAAGCCTTAATCTAGGCCAAAGTGGCTTGTAAGGGTTTACAACCACTTTAAGCCTCAGAAACACGATCAGATTGTTGGCAGGGGATTCTCTGTTGACAGACTGTTGGCCTAAAATCTGACCGTTAGTACGCTCCTTTTTGACAATTGTTGTCCAACTTTAAGCCAACAAATGTTGGATTGCAGGGTAGTAAATTTTTGGCGGGCAACGGTCTGATGTCCGATTTTCGTATGGTCAGTACACAAATCCGTCACACAAAAGTCAAAGTACAAATACACTTGCTCGGAATCAATGCTCACCAAACACAAAATTAGCAGAAGGGGTCCAAAGGGTGGCGCTCAAGAGCTGAAATTCCTCATAGGACATCACTACGTTTGTGTTTGTTGCGCAACAATTGTGTAAAGTTAGTATGCCAGACAAGATCCTGGCACACGCCCTTAAGACAAAAATAAAACGCTCGGTTGGCCAACAATCGTATTGTGTGTGAGAGGATTTAGAGAATGAAGCTTATCAGGAACATGTTTGTAAATGCACCTGTATATAGACTGAAGAATTTCCTCCAGATAAAAACACTTACACCGCTGATAAGCAGGAACTAGTAGGACAGAGGTTCAGGAACCCATGCAAGTACAAAGACAAGTAGGATGGAAAGAAATATACTTTCTTCATATACTGAGTATAACCAGATACACATTAGAGCGATGGCTTCCTCTTTCTTTACCCAAGATGTAACTAAAGAACCTCTATCGGTTCTTAATTAGTGTCTGTGGAAGTCGGCTGCGGCTGTTTTTTCTTTTTTTTGAAAGCGGTCTGCTGGTCGGTGCGGCACTTACCCCATCTAGGTGGCGGGTATCAGGCAGCTGCTCCTGTGTCCTCTCCTGCATCACGAAGGCTTCCGCCGTGCATCTCCTCCTAGGCATCCAATAGGATCGCCTGTACTTTCAGACAATTGGGCTGCTGAAAATGCCGCTGGACCCGCTTCCTGATTTTCCAGGAGGAGGATCAGTGTTACAATAGCGAAAAGTGCTCTGCACCCAAGCCCACCCTATTTTGAAGCCTATTAGACCCTCTGGCTCTAATCAGGTGCTTTAAAAACACAACCCACCCTCCATTGGATCCCATGCATCCGGCGTCCTGCAAAGGGGCCAGACGCATGCCCCTAATGGACGGGCTGCCCCTGGGGGCAACTCAAAATTTGTGATTTTCTTTTACTTTCAAATTCAATGATAAAATAGGACAAATAGAGAGGGTGAATTTACCTAAAGCGGAGTTCCACTCAAAAGTCTCCTCCGCTGCCACATTTGGCATTTGGCTGTATTTGACAGGTACCCTTCCCCACTTCCAGAAAAAGGCCCCGCGATGCAGCTCGGCACCCCTCCTCCCTCATCGGGCCAATTAGAAAGCGCACTTCACTCATGCGCAGCAGCTAACAGGCTGTGAAGCCGAAAGGCTTCACTGCCGAGTTCCCTTACTGGCAATGTTGGCGGCTGCACCCGACAGCCGATCCAAAGAAGATCGGCTGCAATGCCGACATCGTGGGCTCCCTGGACAGGTAACCTCCTCTTTAATAGGGTGGCAGGTGTCAATAAAAGCTGACAGGTGATCTAATCCCCTTTCACCCTATCCAAACCAAAAAAAAAAAAGTTTTGCCTTTAGTTAGTTATACTTTAAGGGGGCCCATTGAAAATATTGGGCTGCCAATGCAGCAAGAAGTGCACACTACATTGTGTTATCATGTGTTTCAGTGCAACACATTCCATATGTAATGCCTCATTGCGTTGAGGCGCCATTAAAATAGAATGGCATCGCAATACACCAAAGCATATAACATGCGTTGTGATAATAAACCTGTTCCCAAAATGCATAGAGGTTCAATCGGCCCTAAAATGTCGAGGGGTTCTCCACCCAAACAAGTTTCTTCTGATATAGACCAGATATGTTGCCTACTGGCTTTTTAGTATGGACTGAGGCTGGGTTCACACTGATACTACATGACAGTCATCCTACTTTGCTCTGCGACATCAGTCCTACATCCATCGGACTTGAATGAACAGGATACTACTTTGATGCGACTTTGCGATAGTCTGACTTATCCTTTGACCAATCAAAACAATCCCAGTGTGACATAATCACCATTTTGGATGTCACAACTGGGATGGTTAGGACAAGGATCCTACTTAGATCCGACTACAATAATAGTCAATGGGCTGAAGTAGGATCAAAGTCGGAACCCAAAATAGCACAGGGAGCATTTTCAAAGTCAGACTGACTTGTGTCGGACCAGTTAAGACGGCTCTCATAGGGAAACATTGATTTTCAAACGTCATGAGCTCCCAATGTCGGAGCATTTGTCGTACCAGTGTGAACTCAGCCTAAGCCTAGGGCTACACAGGTGATTACATTTGCTAAGAGATTTTGGCAGTCATTTAATTTGCAGTAAATGGGAATCAGTGTGCAGGTAAACAGAGGCCTGTCAAGTGGTTAAATCATCTGTAGCAAAGAGCTTTCATCCCCAGTGTAGCCCTGGGCTTACCCTACTACATGGAACCTGTCAGGGTGGGAATTTAAAAGCTGTCTCTTCTGGTTGTATCTGAAGGTGGGAGCTTTAGGTAAGCAAGCCTCTCCAGCAAGTGAATTCTGCACTCTTCATCTGCCTATTAGTTTTGGTCAGGGACTTGCTAAAGCTGGCCATACACTATACAAATTTTCTTGTTCAATTTTCCTTTAGGATTTACCCAGGGCTGGTGCAAGTATTTTTGACACCCTAGGCGAAACCTAATTTTGCTGCCCCCCCGGCTCCACCCCCTTTATCCAGCCCATGTACACCCCACCTTTTTAATGAAGCTCTCATCAAATTCAGCCCACCAGCGCCCATCAATGCAGCCTACCAGCGCCCATCAATGCCACTTCACCAGCGCCCATAAAATACAGACTCTCCAGCGCCCATCAATGCTGCCTCACCAGTGCCCATCAAATACAGACTCACCAGCGCCCATCAAATACAGACTCACCAGCGCCCATCAAATACAGACTCACCAGCACCCATCAAGTACTATCTCACCAGCGCCCATCAAATACAGATTCACTAGCGCCCATCAATGCTACTTCACCAGTGCCCATCAAATACAGACTCACCAGCGCCCATCAAATACAGACTCACCAGCGCCCATCAAATACAGACTCACCAGCGCCCATCAAATACAGACTCACCAGCGCCCATCAAATACAGACTCACCAGCGCCCATCAAATACAGACTCACCAGCGCCCATCAAATACAGACTCACCAGCGCCCATCAAATACAGACTCACCAGCGCCCATCAAATACAGACTCACCAGCGCCAATGAAATACAGACTCACCAGCGCCAATGAAATACTGCTTGACATGGCAGAGTAGTTGCAAGGACAGTGCAGGAGTAAAATAGCCAGCGGCCGGGCGCCCTAGGTGGCAGTGCGCCCTAGGCGGTTGCCTAGTCAGCCTAGTGGTAGCACCGGCCCTGGATTTACCAAAACCATATAAAAAGGAGGTCAAACCTTAAACAATTTCAATTTGTATGCAATCAGGCAGGCTCTGAAGTTGAGGGTAAATCTAAAAGATATTGAACAAGAAAAGTGTGTGATGTATGGCCAGTCTTAAAAGCAAGGCTATGGAGGAAAGCCCCCGGAACCACACTATTGTGGTGTTGTATTGCACACCTCAATGTATCTCCACAATGCACCTGTGTTGCAGCACACCTCAAGGCACAGTAACACACCATGCTTTGTGGTGTGCTCAAAAAAATTGTGTTTGTCAATTTTTTTTAAGCTTTCAGGTGTGTAATGAATGAATGAATGGGCTTCTTTAAACACAACACACTAGACCAGTGATTGTGTGAATGGCCCCCTGAGTTTCCACTTAAAACAAGTGAGCAATGGAAGCTTCCGTATTCTTAACCAGATGGGGTTATTAAGGGAATACATTTTTTCTTTTACTGTTCCTTCTTACAATGCAAATACAACTTTATAGCCTCATGCACACTGGGCGTCAAAAATGCCACTTATGGACATTTGACTTTTTTTTTTTTGCCTCCAAATACACCCCTATGTGTGCACTACAGACATTTAAAGGCAAAAACAAAACCCCCAAAAAACAGAGCCAGTGTTAAGGAGAGGAGCGTTTTGCTGCTAGAATTTTTCAGAAGCGCCTAAACGCATGTAAATGCACGTTAAGGTTAGGCTTGTCAAGTGTTTGAGCGTTCATTTCATTGGCCAGAATAAATGAATATTCTGGCCAATGAAATGAATAAAAGCTTAATTGCTTGGCGTGCCTAAGCGTGTTTGCAAAAACGCAGTCTTAAAGCAGAGCTTCACTCACAAAAGGGAAAGCTCTGCTTGTTTGGTAACTTTCGAAAGGGCTTCACTGCCAGTTTCCCTTAGCCAAGATGCCAGTGGCAGCACCCAAGAATCGGCTCAGTTGAGAACACCGCTGGATGCCTGGACAGGTAGATACCCTAAGGGCTCTTTCACACGGACGGACCGTATGTCCATTTTTCATCCTTCCGTTTTCGGATGAAAAACAGACATACATGTATCCCTATGGGATAGCGGGTGTCAGCGGATGAGCATCCGCTGACACCCGCTCTCGTCCGTGCCCGCTATGCTCCGTTTCTGCAGACGGAGGAAAACCCCATTTTTTCATCAGTCTGCAGAGCGGATCGGATGACGACGGACTCTACGGTCCGTCGTCACCCGATCTCCCATAGGGGAGATCGGCGCTCTGACAGGTCCGTCCCTGCGCTGTGTGCAGAGACGGACCTGTCATCTTCCTGCTCAGCGGAGATCGCTCCGGCGATCCCCGCTGAGCAAGCGGCTATCCACGGGCGGATCTGCACTGATCCGCCCCGTGTGAAAGAGCCCTTAGGCTGGATTCACACCTATGCATTTTTAGTGCTTTTTGCATTTTTGCAGACTTGCTCTACAGAACGTGTTCCATAGGAAACCATGTTAAATGAACTGTAGTGCAAATCTGCAAAATGCAAAAAGCACTAAAACTGCATAGGTGTGAATCCAGCCTAATAGTAAAAGTCAGCAGCTACAGTATTTGTAGCGGTTGACTTTAAATTGTTTTTTTTTTTTTGGGGGGGGGGGCTCCTCTTTAATCACTTGACCACTGGGCACTTAAACCCCCTTCCTAACCAGACCAATTTTCAGCTTTCGGTGCTCTCACACTTTGAATGACAATTACTCAGTCATGCAACACTCTACAAATATGAAATTGTTGTCCTTTTTTTTTTCACACAAATGGAGCTTTCTTTTGGTGGTATTTAATCACCGCTGGGTTTTTTATTTTTTGCGCTATAAATCAAAAAAGACCGAAAATTCTGTAAGAAAAAAGTAATGTGTTTCTGTTAAAATGTATTGGCAGAGTACTGCAGAGTATTGTCACTGAGCATCGCGGTGGGCACTACAAATCCAGCCCACAGCGCTGCTGCAATCTATCCCCCTCTCACCGTACCAATCGGTGCAGAGAGGGGAGGGAGGAACCAACGCCACGACGAGACGCCGGTTTGTGTACAAGTGATCGCTCCGTCATTTGACAGAGCGATCATCTTCCGGACCCGGCGGTCACGGATATTTCCGGGAGCGCGCCCCAGGAGGAGCGCGAGAGCAAGATTCTGGGAGGACGCCCATCCAGAATAAGCTGACCGCGCTGTAGCTGTCTTTCGACTATGGCTCGATCGGCAAGTGGTTAAGTACATTTTTTTTGAGGAAGGAGTTTAAAAGAGCTGGGCAAACACCCAGTGGGCTGGTGCTTGAGAATTCAGGGGGAAGGCGGCAAACCAACGCCACCCCGGCAGGAGGCTAACACCGGGAACACCATCCATCCACCCAACCCCCCAGTGGGAGACGAGAAACCTCAAAGTATAAACATGTTTGTTTTGTTTTTTTTTTTTTAAAAAAAACAGCTTTACTACTACTACTTTAAACCATTCCGTACTGCATCCATAACGAAAAAAATAAATAAAAATAAATAATAATTAGGTAGATGAACTACCTTTAACCATAGGCATGTACCAAGGCCTAATCATCCTGTGTGGCGCAGATTTCCCTGTTTGGACCCATGATATTTCACCAAAGTCCCCTAATGAGGCTCCTAAAAAACAAAAAAAAAAAAAAAATACACTGTCCACTGCTCTACTTTCACCTTCAAAATAAAATATATATATATATATATATATATATATATATATATATATATATATATATATATATATATATATATATATACACACACACACTCATGCACACACAAGCATATGTGTTTGAGCTTTGGGGTCAAATACAGTGGCGGCTGGTGCTCAAAATTTTTGGGGGGGCGCAAACAAACAGCCTCACTGTGCCATCAAACGCTGCCACTGTGCCCATTAAATGCTGCCACTGTGCCCATCAAACGCTGCCACTGTGCCCATCAAACGCTGCCACTGTGCCCCTCAAACGCTGCCACAGTGCCCCTCCAAGTGCTGCCAGAGTGCCCCTCAAGTGCTGCCAGAGTGCCCCTTTAAGTGCTGCCAGAGTGCCCCTTTAAGTGCTGCCAGAGTGCCCCTCAAGTGCTGCCAGAGTGCCCCTCAAGTGCTGCCAGAGTGCCCCTCAAGTGCTGCCAGAGTGCCCCTCAAGTGCTGCCAGAGTGCCCCTCAAGTGCTGCCAGAGTGCCCCTCAAGTGCTGCCAGAGTGCCCCTCAAGTGCTGCCAGAGTGCCCCTCAAGTGCTGCCAGAGTGCCCCTCAAGTGCTGCCAGAGTGCCCCTCAAGGGCTGCCAGAGTGCCCCTCAAGGGCTGCCAGAGTGCCCCTCAAGGGCTGCCAGAGTGCCCCTTTAAGTGCTGCCAGAGTGCCCCTTTAAGTGCTGCCAGAGTGCCCCTTTAAGTGCTGCCAGAGTGCCCCTTTAAGTGCCCCTCCAAGTGCTGCCACTGTGCCCCCTGCCTGCCCTCTGCACTTACCTTGTCTCGATGTGCAGCTGGTGATGGCGTCAGGCGGCGAGCGGTGTCTCATCATCCGAGGTCTTCTTCTCCCGCGCTCCTCCTGTCTTCTGCTATCGTCCGTCCGAGGTCTTCTTCTCCCGCGCCTGTCTTTTGCTATGATTGGACGCCTAGCGTCCAATCACAACGCCTGTGACTTCAGCCAATCAGGTTACAGGTAACAGACCTGGCAACCTGATTGGCTGAGAGGCGGGTCTGTGTTAGGGAAGCGATGTATTCGCTTCTCTAACACAATACTGTGTAATCAGCGAACGCACGGCCGTGCGCCCGCTGTTTACACTTAGGGAAGCCTATTAGAGCACACCGCTCTAATAGGGTCCCCTATTAGAGCTTACAGCTCTAATAGGGGCGCTTCCCGCAACACCCCCCCCCCCCCACTGTAATTCAGATGCCCGGCGCCCGATCAGGGGCCGGACACCTGAATAGGGGGCGGCAGAGGTGACAATAGATAGATTCATGCAATGCATGAATCTATCTATTGGTGATAGAGCGGTGCATACTGCACTGTGCCCGGCGCCCTTAAAGGGACATGTTTAACCGCTTCAATACAGGGCTTTTAAACACCCTTCCTTACCAGAGCACTTTTTGCGATTCGGCACTGCGTCGCTTTAACTAACAATTGCGCGGTCGTGCGACGTTACACCCAAACAAAATTGACGTCCTTTTTTTCCCACAAATAGAGCTTTCTTTTGGTGGTATTTGATCGCCCCTGCGGTTTTTATTTTTTGCGCTATAAACAAAAGAAGAGCGACAATTTTGAAAAAAAACACAATATTTTTTACTTTTTGCTATAATAAATATCCCATTTTTTTAAAAAAAAACAATTTTTTTCCTCAGTTTAGGCCGATACGTATTCTTCTACATATTTTTGGTAAAAAAAATCGCAATAAGCGTATATTGATCGGTTTGCGCAAAAGTTATAGCGTCTACAAAATAGGGGATAGATTTATTGAATTTATTTATTTTTTTTTTTTTACTAGTAATGGCGGCGATTTGCGATTTTTTTTTCGTGACTGCGACATTGCGGCGGACACTTCGGACACTTTTGACACATTTTTGGAACCATTCACATTTACACAGCGATCGTTGCTATAAAATTGCAATGATTACTGTGTAAATGTGACTGTCAGGGAAGGGGTTAACACTAGAGGGCGCTGGAGGGGTTAATGTGTGTCCCTAATAGGAGTGATTCTAACTGTAGGGGGAGGGGACTTAAGGGGAGGAGACCGATCATGTGATCCTCTGTACTGGGATCACATGATCGGTCTCCTCCCCGCTGACAGGACGTGGAGCTGTGTGGTTTACACACACAGCTCCACGGTCTCGCCCGGTCCCGTTGTTTTAACGGGCAATCGCGGGTGCCCGGCGGACATCGCGGCCGCCGGGCACTCGCACCGGGTCCCGAGCGATGCCGCGGGCGCGCGCGCGCGCCGCCGGCGGCGCGCGCGCGCCCCCCAGGCGGCCGGGAACCCGAGGACGTCATATGACGCCCACCCAGGATGGTAGATCCACCTTGTGGGCGTCATATGACTATGGGCGGGTATTGAAGTGGTTAAATAAAAAAATTTTTTTTTTTTGAACTTTTTTTTTTTCTTTTTTTTTTTAACTGCAAGGAGGGGGGGGGGGCGGCGCCCGGGCGCCCCCTATGGACGGGCCGCCACTGGTCAAATAAATAAAGAACCCCAAGAACCTGTCACAAAAACGTACTCCATAGGAGAATTTTTGTACCCTTCGTGATTAAAAATAAAGTGTAGTGGGGAAAAAAAAAAAAAAGAAGAAGGATATGCACATTGCATTGGGTTTTTATTGAAAGAAAATAAAAAATTGAGTTGCCACCAGAACAGGTATAGAGGAGAAATCTTCCAATGGGGACACTATCTCTGGTGACTACCAAGGATTTATTCACTCTGGAGAAATTCTCACACTTCCTGTTGCTATGGGACAGAAAGTGAAGGGAAATCTCCCCAATACACATGGGGGAAACACCTGACATAAGTTTTGACCCACCCTTCTGGCTCATTCACATCACGATCCTTGTGTGTGGTTCTGCATGTGTTACACACATTTTTATTGCCGAGATGTGTTCACATGTGTTCCTGCGCAATGCACAGTGGTCATGTAATCAGGAAGTCTGTACTGCCTTTCTGTCTTAAAGTAGAGTTCCACCCAAAAAAAATGGAACTTCCACTGATCGGATTCCTCCCCCCTCCAATGCCACATTTGGCAGATACCTGTCAAATCCAGCGACGCAATGTCCGGCACCCCTCCTCCCCCTTGCTGTCTTCTGGGAGACACACAGGCAACTCAATTTTTTTTATTTTCATTGACTTCTATTACATTCAAAACGCTGCATTTTGCATGAAAAAAAGTCCCCGACCCTTTCCAAAAACGCAGAGGCACAAAAATGCATTGATGTGAACATGTTCCATAGGAACCCATGTCAAAAAATTTCCCTGCATTTCTGCAAAATGCATCAAAAAACGCGCTAGTGTGAATGGAGCCCAAGGCCTGATTCACACCTATGCATTTTTAGTGCTTTTTGCATTTTGCAGATTTGCACTACAGTCCATTTAACATGGTTTCCTATGCAACACATTCTGTAGTGCAAATCTGCAAAATGCAAAAAAGCACAGGTGTGAATCAGGCCTAACGGGGGCACAGACAGCAAAAAAAACTGACAGATGTAAAATATTCCTTTACACTCTATCCAATACTAAAAGGAAAAAAAAAAAAAAAATTATATATATATATATATATATATATATATATATATATATATATATATATATATAAAAATAATAATGCCTTTACTTATAATCTAAAGGGCCCGGACAGGCGGGTGGTACACAAAACAATTTAGTCAAATAATACAAAACAAGAATCCAGCAAAAACAATATTTTACAGCAGCTTATTGCAGCATCAACTGAAAACAACAGAATCCAAATAATAAAACACAAAAATCGGCGATCACCTTTTCAGGACATAAACAAGTGCTCTGATCTAGAGATCTGTGGGGTCCCATTCAAACCTTTGCGTTTTGAGAACGCACGAAAAATGCACCAAAACACACCTCGTGCTTGGGGTGCCATTAATAATCCTTATGGCCCGTACACACGATCCGAATATCGTACGAAAACTGTCGTCCAAAATCACAACACCAAACGCTCCTGGCTCTGTGACAAGATTTGGTACATGAGCTTCTTTGAAACTTTTTTGGAGCGTAGGGAGGCCCATTCAAATAAATGGTGCCGCTCCACAAATAAAAAAAAAAAAAAAAAAAACAACACACACACACACACACACACACACACACACACACACACACTAAAAGAAAACTAAAAAAAAAAAAAAAGAGAAGTGCAGCTGTCGCTGTGCTCAGGTGTGAATAGAGCCTTAATGTCCCCCCAAACATGGATGGCAGTTGCAAGACAAAATGAACAAAAAAATTGCAAAACTCTCATTGCAGAAACATGCGAGGCTCAGTGCCAAAAAAAAAAGTGCAGGAGCCACTTTGATGTGTTTGTCGCACACGGGGCAGCCCATCCGATTAAATGCTGTCACACAAGGAAAATAAAACATGTGGCGTGTCACACAGATGTGAATGGGGGCTCATGTTTGTAAAGAAACACAAATATGTATCAAAAGGAAAAAAAAAAGTGACAAATGTTTTTACAAATAATAACACAATAAGTTACAATGTATACAAACAAACCAGAAGCATTCCTGCAGATGGGGACTAGAAACACAACATGTGGAGCACCAAGACACCCCTTCCTGTACATTGCGGGCCCCCAGACACCCCCTTCCTGTACAGTGTGGGGTCCCAAGAAACCCCCTCCTGTACAGTGTGGGGTCCCAAGAAACCCCCCTCCTGTACAGTGTGGGGCCCCCAGACACCCCCCTCCTGTACAGTGTGGGGTCCCAAGAAACCCCCCTCCTGTACAGTGTGGGGTCCCCAGTCACCCCCCTCCTGTACATTGTGGGGTCCCCAGACACCCCCCTCCTGTACAGTGTGGGGTCCCCAGACACCCCCCTCCTGTACAGTGTGGGGTCCCCAGACACCCCGTCCTGTACAGTGTGGGGTCCCCAGACACCCCCCTCCTGTACAGTGTGGGGTCCCCAGACACCCCCCTCCTGTACATTGTGGGGTCCCCAGACACCCCCCTCCTGTACAGTGTGGGGTCCCCAGACACCCCCCTCCTGTACAGTGTGGGGTCCCCAGACACCCCCTCCTGTACAGAGTGTGGTCCCCAGACACCCCCTCCTGTACAGTGCGGGGCCCCCAGACACCCCCTCCTGTACATTGTGGGGTCCCCAGTCACCCCCCTCCTGTACAGTGTGGGGTCCCCAGACACCCCCTCCTGTACATTGTGGGGTCCCCAGACACCCCCTCCTGTACATTGTGGGGTCCCCAGACACCCCCTTCCTGTACAGTGCGGGGCCCCCAGACACCCCCTCCTGTACATTGCGGGGCCCCCAGTCACCCCCTCCTGTACATTGTGGGGTCCCCAGACACCCCCCTCCTGTACAGTGTGGGGTCCCCAGACACCCCCCTCCTGTACAGTGTGGGGTCCCCAGACACCCCCTCCTGTACAGAGTGGGGTCCCCAGACACCCCCTTCCTGTACAGAGTGTGGTCCCCAGACACCCCCTCCTGTACAGTGTGGGGTCCCCAGACACCCCCTCCTGTACAGTGTGTGGTCCCCAGACACCCCCCTCCTGTACATTGTGGGGTCCCCAGTCACCCCCCTCCTGTACAGTGCGGGGTCCCCAGACACCCCCCTCCTGTACATTGTGGGGTCCCCAGTCACCCCCTCCTGTACATTGTGGGGTCCCCAGTCACCCCCCTCCTGTACATTGTGGGGTCCCCAGACACCCCCTCCTGTACAGAGTGTGGTCCCCAGACACCCCCTTCCTGTACAGTGCGGGGTCCCCAGACACCCCCCTCCTGTACATTGTGGGGTCCCCAGTCACCCCCCTCCTGTACAGTGCGGGGTCCCCAGACACCCCCCTCCTGTACATTGTGGGGTCCCCAGTCACCCCCTCCTGTACATTGTGGGGTCCCCAGTCACCCCCCTCCTGTACATTGTGGGGTCCCCAGTCACCCCCTCCTGTACATTGTGGGGCCCCCAGTCACCCCCTCCTGTACATTGTGGGGCCCCTAGGCACTGATGTTCATCCCATAAAAGTCCAATAAGAAGTGACTGGTGGTGGGATCCCCAGAACGGGAATGTTGGGAACATCTGCTCACCAGGTGAAGTTCTGCAGCAGCCAGACAACTACAGGAGGACCAGAGGCAGCCTGGAACTGGAGAAGAACTAGAAGTCCCAGCAGTCCCCTCCTGTAGCTGTACCCCAGATACTATGTACAGTAGTGTTCTGTGGGGTGTGCAGGGCTCCTTGTAGAGAACACATGTGCAGTGTGGTGGTCCGTGATTGGCTGAGCTGTACTCACTGTGTACTCAGCGCTCCTCTTCCCTCCACAAGTTCTCCTCGCTCCACTTTCCTCCCTCTTGTCTCTTCCTAATAATTTCCCTCCCAGACGATGTTCAGCAGCTCGTATCTCCCTCCGTCATCCCCCTCCCTTCCCAATCCCTCCACTCCCTGTGTACTCCTCCCTCCCTCCCTCCACAGCCCAGCCCAGCCCAGCCCAGGCTCCTCCCTCCTCCCCCCACAGCCCAGCCCAGGCTCCTCCCTCCACAGCCCAGGCTCCTCCCTCCTCCCCATGTGTATACACAGCGCCCAGCCCAGCCAAGGCTCCTCCCTCCTCCCTCCCTCCCTCCCTCCACAGCCCAGCCCAGGCTCCTCGCTCCTCCCTCCTCCCCATGTGTATACACAGCACACAACCCATCCCAGCCAAGGCTCCTCCCTCCCCCTCTGTGTATACACAGCCCAGGCTCCCTCCTCCCACCTTCCCCGGCTTCCCACCCACAGCGCCCGTGTCTTCGGCTTCTCTCCGCTCTATATATAACCTAGGTAGGAGGGAGGAAATCCGCAGTGCCGGAGCGCCCTCTGCAGGCACAGCTGCGACCCTACAGGCCGTGCTGAACCTGTGGCCCTCCAGCTGCTGCAGAACTTCAAGTCCCATGAGGCATTGCAAGCTGCTGACAGTTAAAAGCATGACTCCCAAAGGCAGAGGCATGATGGGAGTTGTAGTTCTGTAACAGCTGGAGGGCCACAGGTTGAGCGCCCATGGACCGTATAGCTTAGTATAAAACAGCAGAGCTCCCAACTGTCCCTGATTTGGAGGGACTGCATGACATGCAGTGCCACCATACAGTGCCATTGCATGCCTTACAGTGCCATCGTACTGTGCCATCGCATGACATACAGTACCATCGCATGCCGTACAGTGTCATTGCATGCCTTACATTGCCCTTGCATGCTGTACAGTGCCATAGAATGCCATACAGTGCATACCATACAGTGGTACTGTACGGCATGCGATGGCACTGTACAGCATGCAGTGGCATAGTGCAGCATGCGATGGCTCTGTACAGCATGCAGTGGCATAGTGCAGCATGCGATGGCTCTGTACGGCATGCAGTGGCACTGTCATAGTCCTGGTCTCTCTGAACTCGCTTCTGTTCATGTTCTACAGAACTGTCTGTGTTTTCACACTGACCAATTAGCAATCCCCCCAGATCACCCCAATATAATAGAGAGAATCTGATTGGCTGGACAGCTTGTGTCCCTCTCGGGGGGTCACGTGGTGTGTCTCGCTCTATCTGGTTAGGGATCATCTCTGTGCTTCTCCCTGTGTTCTGTGCTGATCCGTTGGAGTGACATTACGTACTGCGCATGCACAGATTGTCGGAGGCATTATCCAACAATCAGCAAAGTGATCTGCAGTAATCAACAGAACAGCTGCATTTGTAAACTTCAAAAGCCAATATAAAGGATTATAGTGCAAAAAAAAGCACTAAGAGGGTGTGTCCTATACCTAGATCTTTTTGCTAATAGGTGTCCCTCATTCCCATCTCAAAAAGCTGGGAGGTATGGAACAGTGGTGGTCAACTTTCCTGATATGGGGGGGGAGGGGCCTCAAGTGCGGGCCCTAACATGACCGAAGATCCAGACATAAAATTAAGTGAATATTCAGTCTCTGAGACAGCAGATGCACAACAGGATATAGTCAGATTATAGGTGTGATACATGAGATGGACAGAGACTGTGGGTCAGTGGCGGAACTACCAGGGTCGCAGCAGTCGCACTTGCGACTGGGCCCTGCCATTCTGCCACTGTCAGGGGGCCCCAGCGAGGTTGCTAATCACAGGTCTCTGAGCAGAGAGCGTGTCTCTCTCATACAGCTCAGAGCCATCATTGACAGTTCTCCCTTTCTCCTCTCTCACATGGGATGAGAAAGGAGACAGCCGATCTGCTCTGATAGGCAGCACTGATATGCAGCGCTGATATGTGACACTGATAGATGGCATTAAGGAGCACTGATAGGCGGCATTGATGAGGACTGATAGGTGGCACTGTTAGGCAGCATTGATGAGGACTGATAGGTGGCACAGATAGGCAGCATTGATGAGCACTGATAGGTGGCACTGATGGGCATTAAGCACTTATAGGCAGCACTGATATGCAGCACTGATAGATGCTGATAGGCAGTATTGATTAGCACTGATAGGCGGCACTGATGGGCAGAATTGATGAGTGCTGATAGGTGGAACTGAACTGTTGCACTGATAGGCGGTACTGATAGGCAGCATTGATGGGCACTAATAAGTGGCATTGATGAGCACTGATAAGTGACACTGATAGGCTGCACTGATCATCAGTGGAAACAATTTACTGACATTCTTGCTGGTTAACGGCTCTCCTTTCCTCACACAGACACAGTGTGGGAGGAAAGGGCTTCTGATAACCAGCAAGTCTGTTTACATGTGAACAGCTGATCACATGGTAAAGGGCCGCTGTGATTGCGCTGAATGCACGTCCCATGGGCCCACATGAAGCAGGAGGATGTCCATGGATGCCCTCCCAAAATTGGAAGCCGGAGGCTCGGATGGAAGGGTGGGTCAGGGGGGCCCATCTTGGTTTCTTGCCCCGGGGCCCTGAAGGTTCTAGTTACGCCTCTGCTGTGAGCATCATACAAGAGATGGTCAGAGACTATGGGCATCATACAAGAGATAGTCAGAGACTATGGGCATCATACAAGAGATGGTTGGAGACTATGGGCATCATACAACAGATGGTCGGAGACTATGGGCATCATACAAGAGATGGTCGGAGACTATGGGCATCATACAAGAGATAGTCAGAGACTATGGGCATCATACAAGAGATGGTTGGAGACTATGGGCATCATACAACAGATGGTCGGAGACTATGGGCATCATACAAGAGATGGTCGGAGACTATGGGCATCATACAAGAGATAGTCAGAGACTATGGGCATCATACAAGAGATGGTTGAAGACTATGGGCATCATACAAGAGATAGTCAGAGACTATGGGCATCATACAAGAGATGGTTGGAGACTATGGGCATCATACAAGACATGGTTAGAGAGAGACTATGGGGGTTATTTACGAAAGGCAAATCCACTTTGCACTGCAAGTGCACTTGGAAGTGCAGTCGCTCTAAATGTAAGGGGTAGATCTGAAATGAGTGGAAGCTCTGCTGATTTTATCATCCAATCATGTGCAAGCTAAAATGCTGTTTTTCTTTTCCTTGCATGTCCCTCTCGGATCTACAACGCCTTTACTTCCAAGTGCACTTTCAGTGCAAAGTGGATTTTCCTTTAGTAAATAACCCCCTATAGGTGTGATACAAGAGATGGTCAGAGACTGTGGGCATCATACAGAAGATGGTCAGACTATGAGCATGCTGCAGGAGACTGCTAGAGGCCGTGAACATGGCATAAAAGTTGTTGGAAACTGGGAACATGCTTCAAGGTAATGATAGATTATATACTGTATTCTTAAAATGCCTTTTCTGCCTCTAAACACTCTGCTACTAAACTCCCCCTTTATATCCCCCCCTTTCTCACCTATACTGCTGGTTGCCCTCAAAACATGTACATGCCCTGCACATCCAGTGTTGTCAGGTTCCATGCCACCATCGTAGCGGATGTCCTCAGAAAGCCAGGTATCTCCTCTGGGTTCTTGAACCCAACCCCCTGATGTAACAACACTTTCCAAGATTGCCTGGAAGACTCTTGGGTGCATGACCAAAGTGGGGGAAACGTCATTCTTTCTTGCAGCTCAGCACAATATAATTATCCATATTTTATATCTGGAGGGCTGCTGGGGAAGCTAACAATTACTGTAATATTTGGATCTACAGTGTTATGCCCCATACACACGGTCGGAAAATCCGATCACAAAATCCATCGAATTTTTTCCAACGGATTTTGTCCGACACTGGTGTTGCATACACACGGCCGGACAAAGTTGTTGGAAAATCCGAACATTCTGAACGTGGTGACGTTTGTTGCGTAAGACGGGACTACATAGAGGCTAGTAGCCAATAGCTTTGGTCTTGTAATGTGATCTGAGCATGCGTGGCACTTTGTCCATTGGAATTCGCTACACACGATCGGAAAAAGTCTGATAGGACTTTGCTGTCGGAAAATTTGAGAGCAGGAGATACAACTTTGTCAGATGGAGCCTACACACGGTCGGAATTTCCGACAACATTGTCCGATAGGACATTTTCCGTCGGAAAATCCGACCGTGTGTACGGGGCATTAGATGTGATCTTCTGTCCTTATGTCCTGTGCCAAACAACTTTCCCTCTGCACAATAAACACAGGGGGTCATTTACTGGGCACAATGAATATAAGGTGTTCTCCGATTGGGACATCATCTCCAGTCGGTGACGAATCCATACTATATTGAAGAGTGGAAAAGGGACTTGGGGTAGAATTCCCCCATCCCCCCCCCCCCCCCCCCCCCCCCGAAATTCAGAAAATGATTAAGTTATCTCATGTATCCTCCATTAGTGATGGTATCCTCCTACAAACGTCTCACAAGGTGGTACAGAACCCTCTCCAGCTTGGCTCAGATGTTCCCAGGCTCTGACTTGGAAGGGGTGCGCCAAGAGGGTCAACTTTCTTCATCTTTGGTGGTTCTGTCCCAAGATTAGAGACATCTGGGAGGAGATTACACCCTGGATTAAGAAAACGACCCTCGGACCAATCACAAGCACCCCACTACAGTTTTTGTTCCTCTGTCAGGTTATATAAAAATCACTCATTACTTGTTAAATGCAGTAAAGAGCAAGATTCCGAGATATTGGAAGCAGGCTGTTTTCCTCTGGGTAGCTGATTGGAAATGGGAGGTGAACACTAATATGGAAGCTGAACAATGGGTTCACACTTTTAGATTCAGGAACACATAGATGGGTTGGCTGTCTTATGCCCCGTACACACCGTCGGAAATTCCGACGGAAAATGTCCGATCAGACAATGTTGTCGGAAAATCCGACCGTGTGTGGGCTCCATCTGACTTTTTCCGTAGGAATTTCCGACGGAAAAAATTTGAGATCCTGCTCTCAAATTTTCCAACAACAAAATCTGATCGGACTTATTCCGATCGTGTGTAGGGAATTCCAATGGACAAAGTGCCACGCATGCTCAGATCAAATTACGAGACCAAAACTATTGGCTACTAGCCTCTACGTAGTTCCGTCGTACGCAACGAACGTCACCATGTGTAGAATGATCGGATTTTCCGACAACTTTGTCCGACCGTGTGTATGCAACACAAGTGTCGGACAAAATCCGTCGGAAAAAATCAGACGGATTTTGTGGTCGGAATTTCCGACCGTGTGTACGGGGCATTACTCTTATGAGATCTCATCCCAGGTGATTGAGCACCTACCTACTTGGAATGCTTGTCCATCCTATTTCCCCTGAAGCACTGTATATACAGTATACAGGACCTTTTTACCACCACAAACAGCATTACTAGATCTTGTCATTAAGGGACCCACTCTTTTCTTTTGTGTCCTTGTCAATGAGACAATACTTGATAATCGTAATCTGATGCGTTGATAAGCAGAACCAACATGTTTCGCATGATTTCTTCATCAAGGTTTTGCATATCACAGATTTATGCCCCTATTATCTGTGATATATGCAAAACCTTGACGAAGCAATCATGCGAAACATGTTGGTTCTGCTTATCAACGCATCAGATTACGATTATCAAGTATTGTCTCATGGTCCATCAAATATGCTATGAATATGTATTTTTATATGATTTTGATACGATTAATACATTTATAACTTTTTTAGAAAATTGGTGTCTTATGTGCCTACCCTATCAATAGACCCTGTCTCAATTAAAATCCCATTATTCTTTAAAGAGACTTGTCTCTTTTCTCCCCCCTCTCTTTTAGCATTACCAGGGATTTGAGACAGTGTCTATTCTGGAAATGTTCAACCATCAATATTTATAGTTTATTTATTCCATATCTATTCTGATTAATTGTGGATGTATGTTATTGTACTAAGCCCTTTGGGCTATACTTCACCTGAACAACCACTGCTGAATATGTGATATACTGTTATTATGCACTTTTTTGTAACTCTGTGTTTTTTTTTTTTTTTTGCAATACTTTCTTTTCCTTGTACTTTTTGTATTATAAAACCTCAAAAAATATTGATTATATATATATATATATATATATATATATATATATATATATATATATATATAAATGTTCTCTCAATGGTGGCAGTGAGTAACTCACATTTAACATTGGCTACTGAAGTGATTTTCAGTTTTCCCATTGGCCCTTCAGATATAATATACAGATCATACCAAGTTGAACCAATGTATCTTGCCAATAAAGAATATTCCTGGAGTTGTGCAAGGCATCATGATCAAATGACCAAGGTATGTGTACAGACATCCCAGTTTCTGGGGACAGTCCCCAATTTTTGGGGGGCTGTCCACATGAAAAAATGTGGACACCTTGATTTTGTGTCTGGTTAAAAGAACGTGTCCCTAATTTATTTCCAGCTTTAAGAATGGTGTCCCCAGCCCAGGTGGCTGCAAAGTTTTCTATCTCCAAGCGGAACTAAAGTGCCACATCGCAAGTGAGTACACATGCTCTTTATTGCAGAAGAGACATGCAATGCCTCTTTTGCAATAAGATGCACCTTCCTTCCGGTTCTCTGTCTTCTCCAAGACATAAACTGAGCTGCTCATGCACAGTTCAGCTTACACTGTTGGCCTGGACTCTGTGTGCCAAGGTGACTGACTCCTGTGCATGTGCAGGAGTGGCATCATCCTGTGCTGGCCAATGAAAATGGCTGAAGACCGGCACACAGCAGAAGATGCTGGTGCCAGCGAGGGATGGGACCATTAGAGTTAAGGTAAGTTTAGTTTGGTTTTAACAACATTTCTGTGATTGGCCTAGAGAAGGAGGAGGGAGGGGTGTGTCTGCTCCTGACGGTATCCAGAATTATTGATGATGTCACATATTATGTGGTCTCCTCAGTCCTCCCCTCTTGGCTTCATTTGGGGAAGGATATGGATTATTTACCTCCTTGCCATTGCTTGTGACGGGAACCTGCAGTTCACATCTGGGCCTGCACTCTTGATCCAGAGAAAAGTAGGCTCAGGTGTTATTAAACCTTTTTAGCCCCTCCCACTGTCAGCACAATTTGGACACACCCAACGTTTAAAGTGGTGCCCCTCTCATGCCCCTATTATCCCCACCTCCTGCCCTGCCCTGTGCCACACCCAATAAAAGTGGGCATGGCCAGTAAGTTGTCCCCAGATTTCAATTTTGAAAATCTGGTCACCTTAGTGTACAGCCCTGAGCAGCTGCATGCCCTGGTTTAGGTGGACAGTCAGGGGGTGATTGCAAAACCAAGACTCAACCCCCTGCTTGCACTGGGCCCTGGTCACCCGTGTGAACAAGCCCTTAGTGGTGGCCTATGTGCTCTATGTACACATCTCTGAAGATACACCAGTAAAGAGAAATATCCCCAAATACTTCACCTGCATAGGTAAGCCGTATACACAGGTTGGAGGACAGACAGCCTTCTCCTGTCCCCCTGGAGCACCATACATTTACAGTGACCCAATAATGTGTTCTGTTCATCTACTTACAATGCCGCAATGGAGGTTCAGTTCTGGAGAACAAGCTTCTCAGCCGAAGTCCCGGTCGTGTCTCACTTTTCGGGTTTCACTCGACTAGTAAAGGTTTCTGGACAATACCAAGTAACATGAGTGGAGGATATTCCTAATGAACAAGATTTTCTGGTCTGCACATGTTGCTGAGATTGCAGATCAGAGTAGTGGTGCCTGGAGAAATAAGTGGAGACTATTTACAATGCTTGAAAAATGTATTCACTCATTGGAAATGTTTATGTTTTATTGTCAAATACTGAATTGCAGTTGATTTATTTATTCATTTACTTTCCTACTAATTAACAGAAATATACTCTTTAATGTCAAAACAAAACAGATCCTTACAAAGTGATTCAATTTAAACAGATATTAACGGCTTGCCGACCAGCCGCCGTCATTTTAAAGCGGCAGGTCGGCACGATCCCGTGAACCGTTGTATCTATACGGCTGATGGTCGCGATCACCGCCGGCCCACGAGCAATTGCGAGCACGAGAGACAGAACAGGGACGAGTGTGTGTAAACACACACTTCCCTGTTCTGAGAGGCGTGACAGATCGTGAGTTCCTATTCCTATTGTCGCTCTTTTTTTGTTTATAGCGCAAAAAATAAAAACCGCAGAGGCGATCATTTGTGGGAAAGCTATATTTGTGGGAAAAAAAGGACGTCAACTTTGTTTGGGTGCAGCGCACGACGGTGCTATTGTCAGTTAAAGCGATGCAGTGCCGAATCGGAAAAAATGGTCCGGTCATTCGGCAGCCAAATCTTCCGGGGCTGAAGTGGTTAAATCCTATGTTCTTTTAGGGCAGATACACACCTATACTTTGTGCATTCCTGTGCGATTCACATTCGATCCCCCTATACTTACCTGAGCCCCATTTCGATCCAGCAATGTGCAGCTTCTCTCCTGGCTCTCTGCTTTCTTATTGGCTAAGAGACCACAGCGGGAGCCATTGGCTCCTGCTGCTGTCAATCACAGCCAGTGAGGAGGGAGCAGGGGGATAGAGCCGAGCCCTGTTCTAAGTGTCTTATGGACACACAGAGTGGGGCTCAGGAGCAAGCACACACAAGTGCCTTCTATAGCAAGCTGCTTGTTATGGGGGCACTGGGTGGGGGGAGGAGCCAGGAGCACCGACGTGGAACCTGAGAAGAAGAAAGAGAATGTCACATTAAAGTCGGACCAAAGTAGTACAGGGACTATTTTGTAGTCGCTGTGACTTGAAGTTGCACAGATATGAATGGTACTCATCGGAAATCATGGGGTTCGACTTGCAATGCGACTTTGCAGTCCCAAGTAGCAGGACAAGTCGCACAAGTGTGAAAGGGGCCTTAAGCTGAACTTAAATTATGCATCATTTTGCATAGTTACATTGGTCCAGCTTGGACCAGTGTAAGCATGTATGTGTCATACCGCGTTGAGCGACTACCCTGCTGCTTAGTAAAAACTGGAGGTTGCTCGCTTGGCAAAGGTGCCATTCAGAGAACACTTTGCATATACTCAATGAATGCAAAGCATTCTCTGATTGGACAAGGTGGAGAGGTGGGGTGGTGATGACACAATCTCCACCACCTCCAATGATAAGGCGCTTTACATTTGTTAAAAGAATGAAAAGTGTTCTCTGAATTGTGGGTGTTCTGAGTGATCGGTCTCCTTGGGCACGGAATCCAGAAGCTAGCGCCGATCACTGTAGCAGTGGTGCCTACAACAGTGGTTTCCATGTTCCATGAGGATCTTCGAGGTATGACACATACTGGCATTGGTCTAAGCTGGATCAATGTAGCTATGCAAAAATATGTACACCTGAAATTCAGCTTTAAGCAATTTCAGCAGCTAATTTATGTAATTTATGGAATTTCGTGCACTGGACTCTGAGGGGTGCGCACGCGCTGCCAGACGTGCAATCACACGCTGATTGGATACAGGGGATGCAAATCAGTGGTTCCGGCGGACCTGATGTCCACCGGCCACCCGTGATCATTCCCCAGAGAGGCAGAAACGGCGATCTGCCTATGTAAACAAGGCAGATTGCCATTCTGACAGGGGAGAAGGTAGAGCTCTTGTGTTCCTGCTAAGAAGGAACACCGATCTCTGTCTTCATCCAGTCAGAGCAACCCCCACACAGTTAGCAAGCACCAGCTAGGCACACAGTTAACCCTTTGATCGTCCCTGATGTAGTATAGTATTAGTATAGTAACCGTGCATATTTTTAGCACTGATCACTGTAATAATGTCGCTGGTTCCCAAAAAAGTGTCAAAAGTGTGTGTTAGGTGTCCGATTTGTCCGCTGCAATGTGACAGTCTCGCAAAAAATCGCAGATTTTTACCAAAAATTTGTAGCAGAATACATATTGGACTAAATTGATGAAGAAATTTGATTTTTCTTACATTTTTTTTTTATTGGATATGCTTTATAGCAGAAAGTAGAAAAAAAAAAAAAAAAAAAATATATATATATATATATATATATATATATATATATATATATATATATATATTATTTATTTATTTCTACTTTCTGCTATAAAGCACATCCAATAAAAAAATATTTTTTTTTATAGGTGATCAAATACCACCAAAAGAAAGCTCTATTTGTGGGATTAAAAAGACATTCATTTTATTTGGGTACAGCGTCGCCCGTCCGTGCAATTGTCAGTTAAAGTAACGCAGTGCCGTATCGCAAAAAATGGCCTGGTCATAAAGGGGGTAAATCGTTCCGGGGCTGTGGTTAAATAACCGCCATTAACATGACATCATTGCTTATACTTTGTTTCATAATGTTTTGTTGTAAAGAATAAAGCCATGTGATGACAAAGCATATTGTGACTCTATTAATCAGTCTTATGAGGTTTTTCCATCTCCCCAAACTGGTTCTGGCAAAGGTATATGCCCCGAAGCTTTCTGACCGCAGTCAGCATAATACTGTCCTTGTACATTGCTAGGTATTCAACAGCAAACAAACATGAGCTGTAATTACAGGAGCTAAAGAACTCTTTATTGTTTTTAATGACACTTAACCTACATATCATTAAACACTTGTGTAAGATATTCGTGTACACACACATTGTAAGATATATACTGTATATTACAATGGAACTTCACTCCCCTTGCCTTTTTTTTAAACCCCCCTTTACCTGTCCTGCATCATTGTCCTAGTGTCACACACTCACCTGCCCAGCAGATCCAGCCTTATCCTGCTGCGATCCACTGCTGCGGGTGTGAGGCCGGGTTCAGACTGCTGCGATGCGGGAACGCTGCGAATCTACTGCGGGTTCCCGCACCGCATGTCTCCCGCCGGCAGTTCACACTGCCCTATGCGAGCTGCTGGGAGTGTCAGTGAAATGTTAATGACACCCCCATATCAGTTCGCATATCGCAGCATGATCTGCAAACTCGGACAGGAATCGGATCGCATGGTGAGAACACCCATGCGATCCGATTCTGCTGCGGACCAAAAAAAGGGTCCTGTGCGAGTTTGGGCCGAATGCGATGCGAATTCAGCCATACTATCTGTATGGCTGAAATCGCATCGCACAGAGATCGCATATGATTTGCACTGCAGTGCGGTGTGAATCATATCCGATCTCCCGCATCGCAGCAGTCTGAACCCGGCCTGAAAGCCATGTCCGCCACCTTGGTCTACAGTGCATCTGGAAAGTATTCACAGTGCTTCCCTTTTTCCACATTTTGTTATGTTACAGCCTTATTCCAAAATGGATTAAATTAATTATTTTCCTCAAAATTCTACAAACAATACCCCATAATGATGACGTGAAGGAAGTCTGATGGAAATCTTTGCAAATTTATTAAAAATAAAAACGAAAAAAATCACATGTACATAAGTATTCGCAGCCTTTGCCGTGACACTGAAAATTGATCTCAGGTGCCTCCTGTTTCCACTGATCATACTGGAGATGTTTCTACAGCTTGATTGGAGTCCACCTGTGGTAAATTCAGTTGATTGGACATGATTTGGAAAAGGCACACACCTGTTTATATAAGATCCCACAGTTAACAGTGCATGTCAGAGCACAAACCAAGTCATGAAGTCCAAGGAATTGTCTGTTGACCTTTGAGACAGGATTGTATCGAGGCACAGATCTGGGGAAGGATACAGAAACATTTCTGCAGCATTAGAGCAGCTCTTTTGCATATGGTGTACCAATGCCTGCTAATATGAAATACATCTGCAGGAGATAGTGTGAGTGTTACAAAAAAAAATGAAACATTCCCTTCCTATGTACTTGAACCCGGGATGGAGGTACATTTATTGTGCCTCATTTAAAGTCCCAAATAGTGGCCTCCATCATCCATAAATGGAAGAAGTTTGGAACCACCAGTGAAGCGCTGTGAATACTTTCTGGATCCACTGTACCTCTATTATTGTGAGCCAGCTGCCTTTTCTGGATTCAGACAGTAGGCCCATGATGATGTTCACAGCTACAACCATGGGCCATGTTTTGTCCCACTTCTGAAGCCTCATGGGACATGTGCAGGGCTGACTTTAAGGCAGGGCAAAAGGGGCAGCTGCCCTGGGCTCTGTCATTGTTGTTGGGCCCAAAGCAGCTGCCTCATACTAAACCAACTATCCTGGTTTAAATTCCCTTGTTCCTTGAAGTGTTAGTCCCGTGCTGTGTCCCGATATCTCAGTGTGAACTGCAGCTACTAATGCTGCCCAGCTCTGCTCTATTGTTGTGTACAGATGACTCACCTGCAGACCCTGTGTTTACATGTAAACAACCGTCAATGGTATGTAAATAGTGACAGCATACATATGTAAATAGACGCAGACCAGCGGCATTCATATGTACATAGAGGCAGCATTCATATGTATATCATGCCCCACTTGGGTCATATCCACCACCACTTCTGCTGAATGCTGCCCACTGGGGAAGATAAAGGGGCATGCTTGAAAGTACTGCCTGCATCTGTGATCATTCAACCAAACATCAGCCTGTTCTGCAAAGGTAAGCAAATTGGTGGGGAGAGGGTAGTGTGGGGTGTGCAGAGGTGGGCAGAGAAGGAATTACAGTTTGGGTGCACAGGTAAGCAAGGAGGGGATTGTCATGGTTATGCAGTAATCTTCCTCTGTCTGCTTACCTCTCCTCATGTGTTCAAACTAAGAGGCCAGCCACTTCCACCTGGTGGTTTTCATAACCTCTCCTCTAAGCATGGCTCCACCCCAGGCCCTATCAGGGGACCCTATATTAACCTGTGCACTGCAAGCCAGCAGTGCTGATCAACCATTGTGTATTCATTGCGTGTTTGGCTTCCTGTTTCCTACTTGCCGTGTGCTCTACGTTTGTCTCTGTTACCGACCTTGGCGTGTTCTCGACTATTCCTTTCTGCTTGTGACCTTGACCTTTTGGCGTGTCCCAGACTATCCCAGTCTGCCTGTGACCCTGAACCTTTGGCGTGTACTCTGTTGTTCCTGTCTGCTAGTTGCCCTGACCTCTGCCTTATCCCTTTACTACCCTTGTTGTTCCAGCTTGCTGTTTCCTTCTCCTGTAGTCTACTGTGAGCGTGAGCTGTGAGACCCTAGGGGCCGCGACCTGGAGCCAGACTGCAGAGCAGTCCATCGTCACCACTAGAGGCTCTGGTGAACACCCGCTGGCTCTTAGACTCAGCGCCCTGGGGATTCTATGCTCTAGCTCCAACTGGGATCTGTGTTAATGATCCAGTAGACCTGCTTCCTGAAACTCCCTGGGTACAATCCACAGCAGTCAGTCCTAGGGTCCACTATCTTAGCGGTGCACTTCCAACTCCTACGGAGTGCATCTGTCATATGGTCTCAGGTGACCTGTCAGGGATGTATAGAAGTAAGGAAGGTGGGTGCAAAGATGAACAGAGGAGGCAGGTAGAGTTAAAGGGGTGGATTGTTGGAGTGGAGAGGATGGGGGAGGTTTGGGGTGCAGAGGTTAGCATGGGTTTTAGGATGCAAAGGTGTACTGACAGGGTGGATAAAGATGGCTAGATAAAGATGGCTAGTTCGCGTGTAGGGAAGCCCAATTATTTCAACGGGCTGCTCTATGTGCTAGAAATCCAGGAAGAAAGTCCCTAACGCTTTTTCTAAATCACACGCTTGCACAGCACATGTCAGCAGATGCGTGAGAGTGTCATTAACAGTTGATGGCACTGCTGTATATTTGCTAAAGGGCAGCACGTTTCTGTGGTGTCAGGAAAGATATTTAGCATTAATTCCAAACACACACAAATGTGAACGCAGGCTAAATGTCTCAGTTACATTGGTGGTCAGTGTAAATCTTCTCATTACATTGGATCTTGGTGTAGAATCCTTTCATTCACACAAGTGACCAGTGTGAAGGTCCCCCTTACATTAGTGGTCAGTGTAAATCCCTCCTTACATTGGTTACTGTGAATGCTCCTATTACATTAGCGGTCAGTAAAAACCCCTATTACATTGGTGGCTAGTGTTGAAACTCCTCTTTATATTGCTAGTCCGTAAAAAAAAAAAAATCAACATTGCCATTGACCACACACACTCTCCAATCCTCCCCAGCACTGCCACTGATCCCAGGAGTTCTAGGATCCCTAGGAGTTTTCTGTCTATTGATGGGTCCGCTCACTTCCCCAGTCCATGATGTTCCGGCAGGTGGAGAGCGAAATTGCATGGGGGGGGGGCAAGAAAAATTTTGCCCAGGGTCCAATAAATATTAAAGATGGCCCTGTACAGATATCATGTTGCTACACTTCCATTTCCCTTGCTGCAAGTCAGAGAAAGGAGATTCACAATTTCTCAAATTCATCCACTGTGGCCTTATCAGCTGTTGCCTATCACAGGGTAATAGACACTTGCAATCAAAGCAGTATTAAACCCAAAACCAAAATGTATCAGTTTTCATGGATGAGACTAACCTAACATGGACAGGGGTGATTAATAGACATGTGCGATTCGTTTCGTACGAATTCGTAATTCGTACGAATTTTTCGAAATTCGTACGAATTTACGAATCTGTAGTACGAATTTTTTTTTTTTACGAATTCCGTACGGAATACAAAATTCCGTTTACGAATTTCGTCGCCGAATGATTCGAATGAATTCGAACGAGCCAAAAAAAAAAATGGCGTGGGGTCCCCCTCAAAATCCATACCAGACCCTTTATCTGAGCACGCAACCTGGCAGGCCGCAGGAAAGGAGGGGGGGACGAGAGCGCCCCCCCTCTCCCGCCTGAACCGTACCAGGCCACATGCCCTCAACATTGGGAGGGTGCTTTGGGGTCCCCCCCAAAGCACCTTGTCCCCATGTTGATGAGGACAAGGGCCTCATCCCCACAACCCTGGCCGGTGGTTGTGGGGGTCTGCGGGGCGGGGGGCTTATCGGAATCTGGAAGCCCCCTTTAACAAGGGGACCCCCAGATCCCGGCCCCCCCCCTGTGTGAAATGGTAAGGGGGTACAAAAGTACCCCTACCATTTCACCAAAAAAGTGGCAAAAAAATGGTAAAAAATGACAGGAGACGGTCTTTGACAATTCCTTTATTAAAATCTTCTTTCTTCTTTCTTCTGGTCTTCCTTTCTTCATCTTCTCCTTCCGGCTTCTTCTTCCTCCGGTCTTCTCGTCCTTCTCGTCCGGCATTGTCGTCTCTTCTCGCAGGCCGCTCCTCGCAATGGGAGGCTCCCGCTCTGTGAGGCTTCGCTCCGGGTGACAGGTCTTTTATAACGAAGGCACCTGGTGACCCGCCCCCTCTGACGCACGGGGACGTCATGTGGAATTCCCTATGGCTTTCCCCATGACGTCAATGAATGACAGTTCTCTGTATTACGGATCCAACAATCCATTTGCCGGCAAATAGCTGCGACTCGTGATTTTAAATAGTTTTTTTTTCCTGCAAAAATGACACTGCAGGAACAGTTCTCTATATTAGATATACTGAATCTCGAATCATTCGAAGCATTCGTTATATCCGCTATTATAATTTCTTTCATATTAGTTGAAATTACATATTTGTTAGTTGTTGTATTTGAATTGTTCTCTGTATTACGGGAATCGGCAATTAGCCGCGAGTGATTTTAAATATTTTTTTTTTTCCTGCAAAAATGACACATTGTACAGAGAGAGTTCTAAACACGGGAAACATGACCCCCTTCATAGGCATACTATAGAGTATATAGTATATAGAAGGGGGGTCATGTTTCCTGTGTTTAGAACTCTCTCTGTACAATGTGTCATTTTTGCAGGAAAAAAAAACATTTAAAATCACTCGCGGCTAATTGCCGATTCCCGTAATACAGAGAACAATTCGAATACAACTACTAACAAATATGTAATTTCAACTAATATGAAAGAAATTATAATAGCGGATATCACAAATGCTTCGAATGCTTCGAATGCTTCGAGATTCAGTATATCTAATATAGTCAATTCTTAGATATGATGACTGTATTAGTTTCCATTTTTAGGCTTTCTTTCTTCTATTGTCATCTGGTAATTCAGCTAGTAAGTCTGTTTTTTATAAGCCCAACTCTGCAGCAGAATGTATCAGTTTACATGCATGAGACAAACTTAACATGGACAGGGGTGATTAAAATGATCAAAACCTTGTAAAACCTTATCCTAAAAGGAAAAAAACTGCTGTAACGCATTATAAAGTGTGAGCTGGAGTTTGACTTCAATTTGTTAGTGGTTCTATAGCTCGGTTCACATCTAAACTGTTCCCTGTTTCAGGGGCAAATCAGGGCTGAATCTTTGCCTGAATTTGGCCCTGAAACAGTGCCAAGGACGCACAGTGTTTCTGTGCAGTGGGCTCCACAGCCGCCCTGGAGATATGTGAACCATCTCCATAGAGAACCGGTCACATTCTCCTGCTATGTCGCATAGGTGTGAACCCAGCCTAAATCTGCTAATACATTTAACACTACCCTTCCCCCAGACTGACAATGCTGCTGCCTGCTGTGCCTCCTATGCTCATTCGTCCAGAGTGGTGTCTCGCTAATACAGGAGGCATGTTATTGGCCAAATCACCAGATGAAAACAGAGTAGGAAAAGAAACCTGATGCAGCCAAAACATCTAATGTTTGGTAAGTTTACATTTTTGGTTTGTGTTTTTAATACTGCTTTAAACTCATTAGGTTTCTGTTTGCCGAAGCCAAGTTAGCACCCAAGTGTTAGCACAATTCCTTGGCTCAAGCTTTGGGTGATTGTGCCAGCTGTGGAAATTGCATAACTTATACAGCATGATTTAGACATTCAGATACAGTGCCTTGAAAAAGTATTCATACCCTGTGACGTCACAACCAAAAACGTAAATGTATTTTATTAGGATTTTATGTGATAGACCAACACAAAGTGGCACATAATTGTGAATTTGAAGAGGAAAATGATAAATGGTTTTCAACATTTTTTACAAATATGTGAAAAGTGTGGTGTGCATTTGTATTCAGCCCCCGGAGTCAATACTTTGTAGAACCCCCTTTCGCTGCAATTACAGCTGCAAGTCTTTTTTGGGGGATTGCTCTACCAGCTTTGCACATCTAGAGAGTGACATTTTTGCCCATTCTTCTTTGTAAGATAGGTCAAGCTCTGTCAGATTGGATGGAGAGTGTCTGTGAACAGCAATTCTTAAGTCTTGCCACAGATTCTCAATTGGATTTAGGTCTGGACTTTGACTGGGCCCTTCTAACACATGAATATGCTTTAATTTAAACCATTCCATTGTAACTCTGGCTGTATGTTTAGGATTTGTCCTGCTGGAAGGTGAACCTCCACCCAGTCTCAAGTCTTTTCCAGACTCTAACAGGTTTTCTTCTAAGATTGCCCTGTATTTGGCTCCATCCATCTTCCCATCAACTCTGACCAGCTTCCCTGTCCCTGCTGAAGAAAAAAGCATCCCCACAACATGATGCTGCCACCACCATGTTTCATGGTATGTTCAGGGTGATGTGCAGTGTTAGTTTTCTGCCACATATAGCGTTTTTCTTTTAGGCCAAAGAGTTCAATTTTGGTCTCATCTGATAAGAGCACCTTCTTCCACATGTTTTCTATGTCCCCCACATGGCTTCTCACAAACTGCAATCAGGACATCTTATGGCTTTCTTTCAACAATGGTTTTCTTCTTGCCACTCTTCCATTAAGGCCAGATTTGTGGAGTGCACGACTGATAGTTTTCCTGTAGGCAGATTCTCCCACCTGTGCTGTGGATCTCTGCAGCTCCTCCAGAGTTACCATGGGCCTCTTGGTTGCTTCTCTGATTAATGATCTCCTTGCCTGGCCTGTTAGTGTAGGTGGACGGCCATGTCTTGGTAGGTTTACATTTTCGGATGATGGATTGAACAGTGCTCCGTGAATTGTTCAAAGCTTGGGATATTTTTTTATAACCTTACCCTGCTTTAAACTTCTCTACACCTTTATCCCTGACCTGTCTGGCATGTTCCTTGGCCTTTATGATGGAGTTTGTTCTCTAAGGTTCTCTAACAAACCTCTGAGGACTTCACAGAACAGCTGCATTTATACTGAGATTAAATTACACACAGGTGGACTCTATTTACTAATTAGGTGACTTCTGATATTTATTTGTAAAAAAATATTAAAACCATTTATCATTTTCCTTCAGCTTCACAATTATGTGCCACTTTGTGTTGATCTATCACATAAAATCCCAATAAAAGACATTTACGTTTTTTTGGTTGTAAAATGACAAAATGTGGAAAATTTCAAGGGGTATGAATACTTTTTCAAGGCACTGTAGATGCCATTAAGTTCTACACAGACAGCAAACTTGTTCTGGGCTAAAATGCAATCACACAAATTGCTTCTACATCTACAGTATTTCAGCCACTGAATAAAAAGGTTTAGCAAATCCTCTCAACCTGAAGAATGGCCTTTTATTTCATCTGATATTAATCCTACAGATCATGCCACCCAGGCCACAGGCCACTGTCCATAAGTGTTTTTGAAATGTATTCCTGGTTAACAGGTCCAGAATTCCTGCTGGATCATGCAGAAAGAACAATTGCTGGACCCAGTTTAAGATCCAGAGATTAGTCCTTAAGGCCCCTTTCACACTGGGGCGTTTTTCAGGCGGTACAGCGCTAAAAATAGCGCCTGTATACCGCCTGAAAAAATCCTGCCCCATTCACTCCAGTGTGAAAGCCGGCGGGCTTTCACACTGGAGCGGTGCGCTAGCAGGAAGTCAAAAAAAGTCCTGCTAGCAGCATCTTTGGAGCGGTATAGGAGCGGTGTGTTCACCGCTCCTATACCGCTCCTTCCCATTGATTTGAATGGGAAACCGCGGTAAAACCGCGGCAATACCGCCGCAAAGCGCCGCTACGGCGGCGCTCTGCGGGGGTCTTTAACCCTTTTTCGGCCGCTCGCGTGGGGTAAAACCGCACCGCGAGCGGCCGAATACCGCGGTTAAAACGACGGTAAAGCAGCGCTAAATATATCGCTGCTTTACCGTCACCGCGGCTCCCCGCCCCAGTGTGAAAGGGGCCTTAGTCAACTCAAATCTACAGGTTGGACACTTCTTTCTGCTCAAAGACCAGCAAGCTGAATGAATGGTCTGGCCTGCGCGGCTCATTAAGAACATCCTTAGTGATGATGGTAAGGTACTTAAGGTAGTGGTGAAGATTGCAAGACCAGGTACTGTTAAAGTGTTTCTAAACCCAATCATACATGCTTTGACATATGTGAAATACTGTATTTATTTTAATTAATTGTAAATACCTTTTTTAAACTTTCTGTAACTTGGCCACCTGATCTTTTTCCAGTTCCTTGGCAAGTCATTATGTGATATGTGGGTGGAGCTCATTCTCAGATTGTAACGGGTCCTGCACACTTCATTGCAGTGTGTTTGAATCATTTGTCTGATGCTGTACAGAGTCACTTTGTGTTCTGCTGGTTAAGTAGCTTGACTATTTGTAAAAAAAAAAAAAAAAAAAAAATCATCTGAATATTAATAGCTTAATTTGAAAAAATACCATTATAAGTCATGATAGCTAAATTTCATAAATCTTGAGTAAAATTAAATCTAAATTCTTTGTATTCTTCTCAGTGGTGCCCTATGTGACACTTCTACAGTCTTGTGGGCGGCTCCAAAACAGTGATTGACAGTAAATGTTTAACCACCATTAACGCACTATAGTCGAAAGATGGCTACAGCTTGGCTCTCTCCTTCTGGGAAGGCATCCATGGACTTCCTCCTGGAACCCCGCCCCCCGGGGCGTTCATCCGGCACGTTCTGTGATCGTGTTAAAGGGCCAATCACATTGGAATTTTTCATGTGATCAGCTGTGTCCAATCACAGCTGTCACAGCATGAGGAAAGGAGAGCCGTTAACCGGCAAGTATGACAGGGACATGTACACAGATAATTAGGGCACTGATCATCAGTAGTCTCCTATCAGTGCAGCCTTTTCAGTGCCTCCTCATCAGTGGTTACCAGTGCTGCCTCATTAGTGCCCATCAGTGTCGCCTCATTAGTGCCCATCAGTGCAGCCTCATCGGCACACATCAGTGAAGGAGAAAAACTATTTATTTGCAACATTTATTTATATAACCAAAACAAACAAGAAAATGTCTCCAAAATGTTGGTAATTTTTCGTTTGTTTAGCAAAAAAATAAAAAACTCAGTGGTGATTAAATACCACCAGAAGAAAGCTCTATTTGTGTAAAAAAAATGTCATATGGGTAAAGTGTTGACTTTCAAAGTGCCCCGCTATGTGTAAATTTAGTTTTTGCCCAAAACTACAACTGAGTTTTGGGGTTAATTATTCTAGGTTATGCTTTGGCATCAGTTTGGCTGGGCTGTACTGGAGTTCTGCCTGGTCATAGGTGATATGAGCACCTGTGACAGGCCTGAGAACGCAGTCTGGTTGGACGCATTGGGTACCAATCTTTCCCCAGAGCCAATCAGTGGGCGTGTCTTGCCTCACTGTGTATTTCCGGGGGGGGGGGGGGGTACTTAAGGTGCTGAAGTCATGTGTTTGGGGTTCCGTTCCCAGGCTGGTTCCGGTCCTGACCAGCCCCGTGAGGGGTCTCGGTCCAGGAGTGTCTGCTGACTCCATGGTCCTGGTTCTCCTGACCAGCCCCAGAGGCCCTCATGGTCTGCGGTGGGGATCCATCCGTTTCAGAGCCTCGAGGCGCAGTAACTGAAGGAGGATTCCAAAGTGTTCTGGTGTCGTCTCAGGATTGGAGAGGCCCAGCAGCTCTACATGCGACCAGGGGAGGACTCTTCGGAGGAGGGCCATGCACAAGGCTGGCTGCTCGGTAAGAACCTGGAAGCTGAGATGTATGGACACTAGTTGAATCCGCATTTCCTACGGTATCGCCGGATCGGCTGAGAGATACTGGTACCATAGGAAAAGTTCCTAACCCATCCTTCAGTTGCAACTAAGTTCCTGTGCGAGATTTTGTGTTTCACCTGAAATTTTCTAACCAAGGGCTCTTTCACACGGACGGACCGTATGTCCGTTTTTCATCCTTCCGTTTTCGGATGACAAACGGACATACATGTATCCCTATGGGATAGCGGGTGTCAGCGGATGAGCATCCGCTGACACCCGCTCTCGTCCGTGCCCGCTATGCTCCGTTTCTGCAGACGGAGGAAAACCCCATTTTCTCATCCGTCTGCAGAGCGGATCGGATGACGACGGACTCTACGGTCCGTCGTCACCCGATCTCCCATTGGGGAGAGCGGCGCTCTGACAGGTCCGTCCCTGCACGGAGTGCAGAGACGGACCTGTCATCTTCTGCTCAGCGGAGATCGCTCCGGCGATCCCCGCTGAGCAAGCGGCTATCCACGGGGCGGATCTGCACTGATCCGCCCCGTGTGAAAGAGCCCCAAGTCTGTGGCAGAGACTTTGCTAATCTGAGATCACTTGTTGGCTGCTAGATCTACAAACAAGGATATATCCAACAGTTGAGTTATCCAGTTGCGAGTGGCTACTCCCTGGATCATCTAGAGAGACATTTATTTGAGTGTCAGCAAGTTCCAAGTGCCTGAGCTTCTATACCCCTACCCAGGGGCATACCTAGTGCATTTGGCACCCGGGGCGGATCCTCTATCTGGCACCCCCCCACCTTAAAGCGTAAAAACACCCCACTGTGCCCCTTCAAACCTCTGCATCCTTAAATATCTCTTTGTCACTATTGTGTACAATACACAGCACCCTGCACCTCTGGACCCCTTTACATTACACAGCACTCTGGACCCCTTTACATTACACAGCACTCTGGACCCCTTTACATTACACAGCACCCTGCACCTCTGGGCCCCTTTACATTACACAGCACTCTGGACCCCTTTACATTACACAGCACCCTGCACCTCTGGACCCCTTTACATTACACAGCACCCTGCACCTCTGGACCCCTTTACATTACACAGCACTCTGGACCCCTTTACATTACACAGCACTCTGGACCCCTTTACATTACACAGCACCCTGCACCTCTGGGCCCCTTTACATTACACAGCACTCTGGACCCCTTTACATTACACAGCACCCTGCACCTCTGGACCCCTTTACATTACACAGCACTCTGGACCCCTTTACATTACACAGCACTCTGGACCCCATTTACATTAAACAGCACCCTGCACCTCTGGACCCCTTTACATTACACATCCCCCTGCACCTCTGGACCCCTTTACATTAAACAGCACCCTGCACCTCTAGACCCCTTTACATTACACAGCACCCTGCACCTCTGGACCCTTTTACATTAAACAGCACCCTGCACCTCTAGACCCCTTTACATTACACAGCACCTGTATGTTACACAGACCCACCTGCAATACAGCCCCCCCCCCCTGCAATACAGACCCCCCTACATGACCCCCCTACAGTGCAGACCCCCCCTTCAGTACAGACCCCCCTACAGTGGAGACCCCCCTTCAGTACAGACCCCCCTTCAGTGCAGAACCCCCCTCTACAGTGCAGACCCCCCCTACAGTGGAGACCCCCCCCCTACAGTGGAGACCCCCCCCTACAGTACAGACCCCCCCTTCAGTGCAGACCCCCCCTACAGTGGAGACCCCCCAACTACAATACAGAGCGCCCCCCCCCTTAGACCCATAATGTACCTCGGGTCGGGAGTGTCAGCGCAGGACACACAGCACAGCAGCACACTATAGACTATAAGGAGGAGGGGGAGGCAGCGCCGGCGGCTTCACTCTGCTCGGCTGTTTGAGACAGCCGAGACAGAGCGGCGAACACCCCCCTCCCCCTCACCTCACCTGCCGCTGCCTGTCACCGCGCCACTGCGCAACCTAAATCCGCGCTCGGCGCGCTGTCCCTGCTTCAATCGCGGAGGGAGGCGCCGGCCTGACACCCCCGCCAGTGTGTGGCACCCGGTGCGGAACGCCCCCCCCCCCGCACCCCCCTTAGTACGCCACTGCCCCTACCCTCTTTTCCCCATTGAGAGACTGTGTTTTGTTCATCGTTTCATGCAAAATATAAATCCTCAAAAGGACTTTAAGTGTCATTCTCCACAGTTACTGGGTACTAACCCTGGGAACCCCTAGACGAGAACGACGAGCTACAAGGCGGAGGAGGTAATCGGTAAGCCCAGAAAATCTTAGCCTCCCCCAGAGGGTTATGGCTCTACACTACTTTTTGGTGTGCTATAGATACCATTGAAAACATTTAGTTTTATCTGTTTTGTAAGTGCAAAAAAATACCTGTTGCTAAGGCCCTGTGCTCTTCTGCCTCTGCTGCATGGTTATCAGCCCACTCCCTTGAACTACAGAAAACATCCCACCTATGTTATAGAGACGAGCAGAAGGGGAAGTGTTCTGTAGTACCATTTCTTGTTGTAGGATGACAATGCTGCCTTTCTATAGATATTGTAAAAAGAATGAATGTTATCACTCTAGTTTATGAGTCTAGAACAATAAGTGTTTCACTGATCGCCAGCGGATCACCAGCTGAAAATAAAGAAATAAGGATAAAGAAAAAGTAAAAAAAAATGAATGCAACCACCACATCTGAGAAGTAGTAAGCTGCCCAATCAATGTATATAGATTATATGAACAGAAAGTTCAACTGGACTTTAACATTTTTCAAAAAGCACCACATCTCTTCATTACCATTGTCAATGTCAATATATGAAACATCCACTAGATGGCAGCATATTGCTACATTACAATTATTGTCGGTTTCAATAAGGTAAATGAATTACCAATCACTTGTGCACTGCTCAGTATATCCATTTATTCCAGTTGAAGCTGGAGTCCTAATGCTATTAATTTGGAAGAACTCTATTACATAATTTACATTAATGATTATAATTACCAGATCATAGAATGCATTTGAATGAATCTATGTACTCTGTAACAAGTTGCATTATATGTTGGCGTTGAATAAATACTGAAAATAAATATATCTCATGGTCTAATAAGGTCATTGCATTTTTACACACTGATAGATCTCATGCAAGCCCCACACTATATCACCAATTTGCCAGCCCTTGGCTAACATAGTGCAATAAGCAGCATAAGCACTTAAAAAAATATGGTCTGGTGTTTTATAAATGTGCCGGAGACCTGATCCCACTAAGTCCAGCCTGACAAGCTTGTGTCACATCTGTTGGCAGAAAGTTGAGATGTCATTTCAAACATGGAGAGGAAGTGCGGAAACTGTCCTTCCTCTGCACAGGACTGGTACTATGTTTTTTCATACTGAAAACAGTTTAAGGACTCCATCAAAGTCTTGGAGGGTAGCTTTAAAAAAACAAACATGGTTGAGCTGCATTTTTAGGCACAATACAAAGTTCAAAGTGCTTTTATAGAGATTATTGGATGTGTTTTTTTTTTGTTTTTGTTTTTTTTTAGCTCTGTGCATTGTGCACCCCTCAGCCCTGCACTCTGTAGGTAACGCACTCCTGAACCCTGCACTCTGTAGGTAATGCACTCCTGAACCATGCAGTAACGCACTCCTGAACCCTGCACTATGTAGGTAATGCACTCCTGAACCCTGCACTCTGTAGGTAATGCACTCCTGAACCCTGCACTCTGTAGGTAATGCACTCCTGAACCCTGCAGTAACGCACTCCTGAACCCTGCACTCTGTAGGTAATGCACTCCTGAACCCTGCACTCTGTAGGTAACGCACTCCTGAACTCTGCACTCTGTAGGTAACACACTCCTGAACTCTGCACTCTGTGGGTAACGTACTCCTGAACCCTGCACTCTGTAGGTAATGCACTCCTGAACCCTGCACTCTGTAGGTAACGCACTCCTGAACCCTGCACTCTGTAGGTAACACACTCCTGAACCCTGCACTCTGTAGGTAACACACTCCTGAACTCTGCACTCTGTGGGTAACGTACTCCTGAACCCTGCACTCTGTAGGCAATGTACTCCTGAACCCTGCACTCTGTAGGTAACGCACTCCTTAACCCTGCACTCTGTAGGTAACGTATTCCTGAACCCTGCACTCTGTACGTAACTTAATCCTTAACTCTGCACTCTTTACATAACGCACTTCTGAACCCTGTACGTAGCGCATCACAGACACAACCGGTCCTTTAAGGGAATCTGTACGGCTGATGTAGCCCAGGACACTGGAGTTTGACACCCCTGGCTTAGAAGTTTCAGGCAGACAAGGAAGCTGCAAAGCAAGCTGTTCTGAAGTTTATTAAGTTAACCCACAGTGCTTTAGGAATTCTTTGTCATGTAATGTATATGCACACGATCTTGAGCATACAATAAACTATAGAGGAATAGTCAAAATAAACATGCAGCTTACATGGTGAATATCTCTCCCTGGCACTGCACTTTGTGGTAAGGGGTGTGGTTAGGAGCTTTTTTTTACAAGCCCTAGGCTGAGCTATGTTTAAATGAGAGGTGATTGAAAAGTGTCAAATAAGCTTGTAGAAATGATTGAGAAGATTTTTAATTTAGCTAATAAAATGAGAAGCTGCGCTGTTATTCTTGTCAAACTCATTCTGCTCTTGTATACTTATAGCTCCCCATGCCGCTACAGAGTCAGAAAATAGTAAAGGATATTTCCTTATTGTCATCTGCTGCTTCTTGGTTACTTGTCACACTAAACAATCCCATGGTCTAAACCAATCCAAGGGCAGCATATTAATCTGTAGCAATACACCTTCTATGTGTGTGCAAACAACCTGGGCTGCAACCATTGAGGGCTTGTTAACTATAACTGTCACACTGTGGTTCTTCTTCCGTGACTTGGAGCTGGAGCTCTGCCTGCGAGATCCACATATCACGGGATACAGGAATATACGTCACACCACATTCTCTAATAATGCATTCATGTATGACAAAAAGCAATAGGAAATGTCAACAAAATGTAATTTTTATTCTGCTTGAGTACAAAAATTTCTGAAGCTTCTCTTTGCCAACATAACGAAGCATCATATGAAAGCAAACATAATCCAAAAAATATGGCCGATATTTTTATCCAATGGTCACAAGTCAGTCCAAACCAAGTTACATCTTGAACCCAGAGAATCAGATCCCTTATATCTAACTTGAAGTATGTGGAATTTGCCATAATGTGACATGCATAGCTTCCAACTGACCCTCATTTGGAGTGACTGTCCCTCTTTAGAACCAAATCCCGCAGTTCCTTGTTCCTCCTCACTTTCCCTCTTTCTGGTCTGATATACATACATATCATTGTACAAATCTTGTAGACTTCCACATAACATTTCCAAACTATGCTCCTTCTTAACCAACGAAACCACCAAGCTACTCATTTAGACCTTGTTCACACTTAAATGTTTTTCAGCTCAACACTCAGAAACCCTCAACGAGTAAAATCCTTTTCATTTCAAGGGCCCCTGAGCATTTTTGTCGCTGATGGCAAAACACCTGTCACTCAAAAAGCTACTTTTCAGGCAGACTTGAGAGTTTTTGTCCCCCAAGACTTCAATGGAAAATGCCAGAACAGCGAGCGCTTTTTCCGCCCGAAGAGCAGATCCCCTTTTTTCGATCACTCCACACCTTTATAAACACACATCTGGTGTTCAAAATGGAGGAGAGTCTGCTTCTGGAAGCTGAGACCTTCATTGCTCTCATTCGTGGCCACCCCTCTATCTACGATCCCAGTGATTCCCATTATAAGAGCCGGGCAAGAACCACTAGAGCCTGGGAGAAAGTTGAATGAAGCTTGCTGCTCCAGTGGAACAGTTACACTCAGTGCCGGGACAAGGTCATCCAGTGCCCAGGGCAAAGATGCCAAACTGTGCCCCCCTTTCCCTTAGGGTTAGGCTCAGGGTGCCCCCTACCCCTGCAATATACCATTGCGCCAGGGG
Organism: Lithobates sylvaticus; assembly: GCA_028564925.1. Taxonomy (NCBI): domain Eukaryota; kingdom Metazoa; phylum Chordata; class Amphibia; order Anura; family Ranidae; genus Lithobates; species Lithobates sylvaticus. The sequence continues at coordinate 85,146,079 of CM053038.1, read as the reverse complement.
CAGCCGCCCCTCCTGCCCACCCCTTGTCCCGGCCCTGGTTACACTGTTCCCCAGATAAAGGAAAACGGTAAAGAACTTCTGTGTACAGCAGCCATGTGCTTAATTCTGGTTTTCCTTTTGTATGTGCCTAATGCCGCGTACACACGGTCAGAATTTCCGATGGAAACAGTCCGATGGGAGCTTTGCAACGGATTTTCCGACCGTGTGTATGCCCATCGGTCTTTTTCTGTCGGAATTTCCGACGGACTTTGGATTGAGAACCTTTTTTTCTTAATTTTTCAGACGGAAAACCTTTCTATCGGATTTTCCGATCGTGTGTATGCAATTACCACACGCAAAATTCCGACACATGCTCGGAAACAATTCAACGCATGCTCGGAAGCATTAAACTTACCTTTTATAGTGCTGTCGATTGTGTTTTATGCCGCTGTGTTACAGACCGTCGGAATTTGGTGTGACCGTGTGTAGGCAAGACAGTTTGAGCGAAATTCCGTCGGAACTCCGACGGGAAAACCATCAGAGCTTTTTCCGACGAGAATTCCGACCATGTGTACGCGGCATTAGACTTTTTTTTTTACAGCATTTCTTACAGAAATGTCAGTCAGGCATGATTTTCCAGTGTTTTAAACTTCATGTCTTGCTCTATAACCTTTGTAGAAACTTGCATTTGTATTCTTTTGCAGAAGTGTGATTAGCCACAGCAAAAACGCCAGAAAAAAACAACTACAGTGGAACCTTGGTTTACGAGTAACACGGTTAAAGAGCATTTGAAAGACGAGCAACTTTTTTTAAATTCTGACTCGGTTTGCGAGTGTTGTCTCGCAAAACTAGCAGAATTCAAGCTAATGGGGTGTGCAGTACCACATTTGGCCAGCGGTGCGGGGGCGCCGGAGACACTCGGAGCGGTTTGGAGCCGTTCGGAAATACTCGGAATCACTTGGAAATACTCCGTTCCTGAGTGTTTCCGAGCCTTTCCGACTTTCAGCCGAGCTGTCCACGAGTATTTCCAAGGCTCTCCGGTGCCCCCCCATCTCTGGCCACATGCGGTATTGCATGTAATTGAAGTCAATGCAGAAAAAATTATCTTTGTTTACATTGACTTCTATGGGGAAACTTGCTTTGATATGCGAGTGCTTTGGATTGCAAGCATTCTCCTGGAACGGATTATGATCATAATCCAAGCTTCCACTGTATAATATCTGCAAACCTACTCAAAAAACGTTTAAAATCGGCTAGAAAAAATGCTTGAAAAAAATGCAAGCTCAAGTGTGAATGTAGCCTTATGCCACGTACACACGGGCGGATTTTCTGTCGGAAAAATCTTGGATGGTTTTTCCAACGGAATTCCGCTCAAGCTTGGCTTGCATACACACGGTCACACAAAAGTTGGCTGAACTTTCGACTGTCAAGAACGCGGTGACGTACAACACTACGACGAGCCGAGGAAATTAAGTTCAATGCTTCCGAGCATGCATCGAATTGTTTCCGAGCATGAGTAGGAATTTTGCGCGTCGGAATTGGTACAGACGATCAAAATTTTCGATCGAAACTTTTTCCTACCGAAAAATTTAGAACCTGCTCCAATCTTTTGCTGGCTGGAATTCCGCCAGTAAAAGTCCAATGGAGCATACACACGGTCTCATCAGACTTTTGCTGGAGAAATTTCCGATCTTGTGTACGCAGCAATACTCCCTTGTTATCTCTCGCCTTGACTATTGCGACTCTCTTCTCATAGGTCTACCTCTACACAATCTATGCCAACTTCAGGTCATCATGAATGCTGCTGCCAGATTAATCTAATTTACCACTACCCCTCTCTAACAATCCATCCATGGGCTTCCAATTGTTCAAAAAATCTAAATACTAATAACAACATACAAAGCCATGTCACAAGCTCCATCATCGATCTTGTCTCAATATATCATCCAAACTATTATCCTCTCTGCTCTTCATAAGACCTCCTGCTCCGTTGTCTCTTACTCTCTTGCTTTCCTACAGGACTTCTCCAGAGCCGTTCCCGTCCTGTGAAACTCCCTACCCCAATCCATTTAGCTCTGAATCTGTCCACCTTTAGGCAATCCCTAAAAACTCATCTATTCAGATAAAGCCTACCATGCCCACCTCCATCTAAAAACTGACATTTTAATTTTCCATTAACTAATTTCTCTTACAGATATTATTTTTTGCACCACTTGCCTCTCCCTATAAAGCCCCATACACACGGTCGGATTTTCCATCGGATTCTGTCCTATCGGACAATGTTGTCGGAAATTCCGACCGTGTGTAGGCACCATCGGACATTTTCCATCGGATTGTCCGACGGACAAAGTTGTATCTCCTGCTCTAAAAATTTTCCGACAACAAAGTCCGATCACACCAATTCCGATCGTGTGTAGCGAATTCCAACGGACAAAGTGCCATGCATGCTCAGATCACATTACAAGACCAAAGCTATTGGCTACTAGCCTCTACGTAGTCCCATCGTAGGCAACAAACGTCACCACGTTCATAATGATCGGATTTTCCGACAACTTTGTCCTACCGTGTGTATGCAACACCAGTGTCGGACTAAATCCGTCGGACCAAATCCGATGGATTTGGTGGTCGGATTTTCCGACCGTGTGTATGGGGCTTAAGAGTATATGCTCTCACAAGCAGGACCCTCTTGTATTGTTAACTGTACTGTCTCCCTTTATATTGAAAAGCACTGTACAAACTGTTGGCACTATATGAATCCTGAATAATAATAATAATAATCTTTAAGAAATGTATAAATGAACCACCAAATCACTGCAGTGAATGGGACCTTGTGCCAACAACCACTCTACCACCCTCTGAAAAGCAATCCTTAACAAATATCTTTTCAGAGAGATGCAGAGTGAGGCAATGGACAGTTGGTATTGAAACAGATTTCTTATCACTTCTAGTTTCAGTGACAATGATAGGAAAGGTGACTCTCTAAGTGCAATGAAAACAGAGGTTCTAACCCTTCCCTACTCAATCCAAACCTAAAAAAAGTTTTTGACTATGCATACTGTATATTTTTTTAAATTTTGAAAGTTAGACTTTTACGAGTTGCCGACCGCGCTATAACCGAATGACGGCTACAACGCGGCCGGATAGTTCTGGGACACCGTCGTATGACGGCATCCCGTGATCACGCCCACTGCATGACCCGCTGTGGGGCGTGGGTGGCGCGCTCTGTGATCGCAGTGTCGGAGGACACTGCTGATCACAGATTGAGGTAACGAGAAAATCAGCGGCTCTTTACCAGGTGATCAGCTGTGTCCAATCACAGCTGATCAGGGATGTAAACAGAAGCCTGTTATTAGCATTCCTTTCCTCATGCTGACAGTGTGAGGATCGGAGAAGAGAGCCAATAACCGGCTTCTCTAAAAGGGACATTACACTGATAATCAGGGCCCTGAATATCAGTGCAGTCCCAACAGTGCCCACCAGTGCTGCTAATCTGTGCCCGTAAATGCTGCCAATCAGTGCCCATCAGTGCCACCTATCAGTGCCTCCTATTAGTGCAGCCTCATCAGTGCCCACCAGTGCTGCCTCATCAGTGCAGCTTATCAGTGCCCATCACTACAGCTTATCAGTGCACATCAGTGAAGGAGGAAAATTACCTGTTTAAATTTTTTTATAACAAACTATGAAAGTTTTTTTTTTCTTCTTCAAAATTTTCAGCCTTCAGTCGTTTTTTTAGCAATAAATTAAAAACCCAGTGTGAAAAAAAATGATAAAGATTTTGTTTGGGTACCGTGTTGCGTGACTGCGCAATTGTCATTCAAAATGTGACAGCGCTGAAAGCTGAAAATTGGCCTGGGCAGGAAGGGGGTAAAAGTGGCCAGTAGGCAAGTAGTTAAACATATAATTTATATTTAAAAGTAGAAACGTTTATTTTCACATTCACTTGTATCAACATACTTGAGTTTCATAGGTTGCAGTGATAAGCAAGTGTTGCCTTAAATTCACAGAAACTGGTATTTGAAGCATGAAAAGAAAACTGATAAGAAAGGGGAACATTATCAACGTTTACTTGGATTCCAGGGATTGCTTCCTGAATACATCATTGTTCTATTTCATCTACCATGTTTATAAAAGGCGTTGGTAGGCACAACGGCAGCGTATTGCCAGTGGTTCATTAAATGTAAAAAAAAGTTCTTACATTTTTGAACAGGAAATGAAGCATTAAAGATTAACTCCAGGCAAATATTAAAAGCATAGAATAATTCAGTCCAGTATTTCTTTAGAAAATTAAATTATATTGACTTACTGTACTTGAATCTGTAGCAGTGACATCATTACTGTGATGTAAATATCCCATGCAAAGAGCAGAGCTGTGGGAGGGACCCAGCTGGCTCCACCCACTATAGGCTATGTGCAAAAAACTACAGGAGGGCGGATACAAGACCAGTCACCCTGCACAAGGAGTGAGAGCAGCAGTGACCGGTCTTTATTACAGGAAGCTCCTGCGCAAAGGCAACATTTCATGCTGGATTACTGCACAGATCTAGAAGAAATACACAAAGCCCACAAAGATTGAAGTTAGAACACACTGTACTTGTATTTAGACAATATTTACCTGTCCTGGATTTCAGCTTTAATATCGGCCTCCATTGTACAGCAGCACTCAGATTGGCATAAGGAGTGGCAGTGAACCGATCCGACTGCAATCCATGCAAAGTGCTGACAGTGAATCTGCTTACAGGAGGAGAGAGCAGAGTGAGAAGGAGGGTGAACTCATCAATGGGCTGCTTTTAGGCAGTTGCAGTTAGCTAGTGTGCCACTAGGTGGTTCTTTGCCAGAATTGTGTCTGGTTTAGACATGTGCACAACAAAAAAATTTGTTTATTTTCGTTTCGTTTCCGTTGATTCGTAACGATTCGTAAATTCGTAAGTCGTCGGTGTTCGTATTCGTAACGGTTCGTACATTCGTAAATCGTCGGTGTTTGTATTCGTAACGATTCGTATTTTCGTAAGAGTTATTTTTTAGTTGATTCGTTTTTCCGTTAGTTTAATTTTCGTTTACTCGTTTATTCGAAATTCGGACGCATTCGTATTTATTCGTACATTCATAACATTCGTAGATTCGTAATCGGAGCAATTTCATAATTTTATGTAATGTGTATGCTATTATTACATTTTAAGAGACACGGAAAATTACGAAAAAAAAAGTTACAAATGTACGAATTTTTTTCGTTCAATCCATTCGAAGCACGTTAAGCAGCGCCATTGTAAGAGACACGAAAATTACCAATTCAACAAAAAAAAAAAGTTACGAATGTACGAATTTTTTCGTTCATTTTCGTTGTTCCTGTTTTCATTTTTCGGATTTTCTTCATTCGTACATTCGTTGTTTTCTAATTTTGTTTTTTTTTCGGATTTTCGTTATTTTTGGATTCGTTCGATTCAAACAATTCGTTATTAGTTAAAATTTTTAACGAATCAATCGTACGATAACGAATGAACGAATATAACGAAAAAAAAAAAAGAAAAACGAAAAAAAACGAAACAAATTGCACATGTCTAGTCTGTTAACACCAGATATCATCAGGTGCTAGGCCCCTTTTAGAGCCCTCCTGAAGTGATCTCATGGGTGAGTCAGTGCCCAGTTATAAGCCAGGTTGGGAGGAGCCCTAGGATAGTTGGGGTAGGAGAGCCAAATACCCCACACCAGTAAAGATGTAACCATCAAGTGGAGGCCCTGGACAGAGCAGGAGGCCAGGGAAGAGTAGACCTGTTCCCCTGGACAGCTGGCCGTAGAATTGGTTTACATTCTCAATGACAGACACACATTTTAAAAATGCATGGCACAACATCGTTCTGAGGTGATGTGTGCACACATACACATATGCAGGCATTTGGTGCACACATAGAGCGCTAGTGTCAGAGCCTTCAGCAATGAGACCAGTGAGCAACACAATGGTGAGATCACCGAATCTCGCTAATGGGAGGCAACAGTGCCAGAAATCTCACACTGTGGATATACAGCTATGAGCCTGTAGGCACAGGAGTGCCTAGGGACACTTACGTACAGTTCCAGAAAGTGCATTTCTGTTTTTCAGGAGGGATTTAAGACAAAAAGCTGATCTTTTGAGGTACTGCTTAGGCACAATTAAAATTTCTAGATTTTTTTTGAGTTCAGGTCTATTTTAACCGCTTCCCGACTGTATACTGCAGGGCCCGAGTCCTGCGGGAACGCGTGGGAACGGCGTCCCTGCACTTTTTTCACAGCAGGAACGCCGTTCCCTTTGCAGGACTAGAGCCGCCCGAGCCGATCCTTCACTAACGGCGATGCCCAGCATCGCCGCATAGTGAAGGACTTATATGTAAAACGGTGGAGGCCGCCCGCTGATATATTTTTTTTCACTTAGGAAGTCGGCAGCCGCATCTGCCGATGCCCAGTCTGTAGATCCGGCCGCTGCTGCCCACAGACACTGAAGTGTCTGAGCAGTGCCGGAGTGATCTCCAGCCTTGTGGGCTGCGCCGGAGTCTGGGAGGGGGGACGTGTCTGACAAGGGGAAATCCCGCCCACTGCCCCACCATGCAGTGTGACCAGACTCTGGAGAGGGGCTGCCAGGAGCCAAAGACACTATTGTAAGGGAAGACTGTGGAGGAGTGTATGGGGGTGAAAGGCTGTGCGGTCTCCACATGCTGTGTTTAAAGGACTGGTGGCAGCCCGCTCTGCTGGGACTTGTAGTGCCCTCTGTTGGGGGCTGAGCTATGGCAGCCTCCTATGTTGGGACTTGTAGTGCCCTAGACTGTGGGGGGACTGAGGAATCCCCAGTCCCCCACAGAGGGCACTAAAAGTCCCAGCTGAGTAGGCTGTCATTCTTCAGTCCCCTATAATCTAGGGCACTACAAGTCCCAGCATATCAGGCTGCTCTTACTGAACAGGAGAAGGAGCTGGGAGGGGGATTTGTACTGGAAGGGGAGAGAAGAAAGAGACACAGGTTTGAGATGGGGGAGGATTTGTGATTAGAGGGGGGATTTTTGCTGGGAGGGGGAGATGGGGGAGGTTTTTTTTTTCTAAGAGGGGGAATATATGCTGGGAGGGGGAGATGGGGGAGGGTTTTTACTGGGGGGGGAGAGAAGGAGGCACAGGTTTGAGATGGGGGGGGGGGTTTGCTGAGAGGGGGGATTTTTTTGCCGAGAGGGGGGATGATTTTTGTTAAGAGGGGGGATTTATGCTGGGAGGGGGAGATGAGAGAGGATTTGTGATGAGAGAGAGAATGTATGCCGAGAGGGGGAGATGAGAGGATTTGTTATGAGAGGGAGATTTTATGTTGGGATGGGGAGATGGGGTCAAATTTGTCTGATTTTTTTGTTTATAGCTCAAGAAATAAAAAACTCAGAACTGATTAAATACCACCAAAAGAAAGCCCTATTTGTGGGAAAAGAAGGACATACATTTTGTTTAGGTACAGAGTTGCATGACCACGCAATTGTCAGTTAAAGTAATGCAGTGCCGTACCGCAAAAAATGCCCCCTGGTCATGAAGGGGGGTAAACCTTTCCGGAGCTGAAGTGGTTAAGACTTCAGCAATAATGCAACTAAACCTAAATCCTGATTCACTTATATTTAACAGGCCATACATATTGCCTGCCAGGTAATCTGCAGGTGCCCAGTCTGATGTAGACCATTCGCAGATACAGTATCTGTGTATGGATGGCTTTATCTCCATTTTGAAGTTTATCCTAATTAGAACAGAACCCAACACAGCATTGCTTGTAATTTACAGCCGTCGTTCTAATTACTTTGGACATTGAAATCTCAGCCCTATAGCCCAGATGATCTGGTTAATTATATCTCCTAACATGACAGCTAAATTGTGCTCCTGTTCTTAATTTCCTGTTGCCGCTTGCTATAAACAGTTTTGCCTAAGGGCGAATGATTATTTACAATTATATAAGAGGCAAGTTGAGTTTTGCAATCTGATGTTCATATTATGACTGTCTATACCAGAATGTCTGCATCAGCTATTTTTTTGATGAGATGGGCTTAAATACTAAGTCATATCCCTGTTTATGCCTGTTTTCAGCAGGGAGTGTGAGTCTTGCTTCTTATAGAGCCATAGGTCTGACTCTGCAGGGGTTGCAGAATGTACTTTCAATTATGGTCTTATAGCACTACCCCCACAGGACTCACTTGGTATTTTGGATTCTGTGTTCTGCCCCTCGACTCCAAGAACACCCTCAGCCCCTCTGACACACCTGGTTCAATGACAGCTACTGCAAGCATTTATAAGGAAACAAGTATAGATCCTTTAGCACCAGGAAATAGACACAAGACAGAGAGGACCGGAGCGAGAGTGGACTGGAGGGGAACATAGGAGAGGTCCGGACATGACAGTGTGTCTAGTGACAAACTTTAAAGAAAGGGGGTGTAGGTTAGGCGGAGCAAGGGGTGGGGCTGGGGCGTCGTAGCGGCCATATAAAAAGGGGGCGGAGCTGAGAGCGGGCAGTCAGGAGGAAGTGAACACACGAGGAGGCAGTTTCCCACCCACCCTCCCTTATGTTTTTGTTTTTTGGTGGTGATAATATTTCATGTTGTCATTGCAGGATCGTGAGAAGATGGTCGTCATGACAGCTGGGATGTTGGCGGTGTTTGTTTGTTGGTCAGTGATGGTAGCAGTAACATATGTGGTAAAATGGGTGGGGGGGTTCATCGGTAGTATGGCCCCTCCGGTGTAGTACATCAAAAGTTTGATGAATACTGGTTTTGTTGCACTGTGGGGAAAGGGTTTGTCTCCCAACGGTACAGATGGAGGCCTATGATGTTTGGTAAAAGTCCTGCAGTGTCCTGGTGGTATATACGGTGGAAAAGGAGGTAGCTCCGTCACTGACCAATAAATTGGGTTGAAACATGTTGTTTCTCTGTGGTTATATATGTTGATTATATTTAAAGTTAATTTGGAGTTTTACTTCAGTTTGTTTAATAAAGGCTGTTATGGCCATTATACTCTATAAGAATGGTGTGGTCTTTCATTCAAGGTAAAAGGGCCAGGGGAGTATAAAAGGGCTGTAACAGAATAGAGTGGGCTATCTGGGCTACACTGGTCATGTAGTTAAATGAACTCACTGTATCGTTAAGGGTCAGAATAAATGGTGGTTTATAAACACACAGAAGGTACGTTCAACCACAGTCTGCTAGACAGTGCAATCACTATGCCAAGGTAACTTAGAAAAGAGTTATGTACCACTAGACTGGGATTAACTCATGAATCAGCAAAGTCAGCAATAAACAGTGCATATAAGCATTAACTGCAATGTGAATAATAATACTATAACTAGTCTAGTGGAATGGCTAGGATATGGTTCAATCTCCCCTGAGAAGTACCTCTTAGCATAAGCAATAGGTGAAGGTCTCTGTGTAGCAGCTGCAAAGGGATTGTCTTTAGTCCTAACTCTTCAGCTGGCTATCGGTGGGGCCCATTTGTACTGTTGGTGCACATGGGAATAGTCTCAGTCAAGCTTGGAGGCAGCAATAAGGCTACTGGGTGGCTCTATGGTCATATCCCAAAGGGCTCAGTCTCTATAGCACGGGGGTCAGCAACCAGTAGATCACGGACAGGTGACTGATAGTTCTCGGTCTGGGCTTGCTGACCTGCAATTCCGGAGCATCAAACAGAGTGCAATGCAAAGAGACTACTTGTAAATTTGGAGTTGTAGTAGGGAGCAAGAGCCAATGTTTCATCTGTAGTGCTGGCTCCGTTCTCATGCAGAGTGATACCAACTGCACTCTACCTCTTATTCCGGCTAGTGGTCTCCAGGGTGGTGCCAGCAGCAGGAAAGCTGAGATTTTCAGGACAGTGTGAAGGAATACATGGTGCATAATAGTATAGGGCTGCTTTCATACTGATGCACTGCGGTTTACGCACACCTGTAGCTGTAGTGTACCTGTAGGTTTGCTGTACTTAGCCATAGATTCTATTATATCCTGCTGTTTTACCACCCCCCAACTTTATGTGTGAACAAGCCCAAAGGGTGCCGCTGCCGAATGCAACTAAAGGGCTCATTCATAAGTGCAGTAGGCACTGTTGCTCCTCTGAAAAGCGATCTGAGTGTGTGTTGACAGGTGGTGAAAAAGCAATATGTTGCCTCCTCACCACCTGATTGAAACCCATGATTACTGTGCAATGCACGCGATTGCAACACGGTAGTGCGGCAATTTGAGGTTTAAATCAGGTGTGAGGCAGCAACACTGGGCGACCCTATGCCCAGTGATTTTTGACTTCTCCCATGTTTCTCAGGTAGATCTCCACCTCTTTAAGGTTGCCTACCCCTGCTCTAGCAGCTGCTAGTAAATCTCCACAGCAGCAGCTCACCAGTCCCAGCGATATTGCAGCTCACCACCCAGTTGCACGTGGTGATTAGTCCACTCTCTGCTCTGCACTCAGGTGACTCTGGATGCCGTTATGCAGCAGTGGTGATGCATACTAAACAACGATGTGCACTCTCCAGGCTTCCTCATGCGAAAGCTCTTTCCTCTGCTCCTGGTAACCTCTCTTTGGGAAATTAAGTTCAAAAGATCTTGATCACAGTAGAGGCACTCTCCTCTGGACTACAATTCCCACAGTGCAGTGCCGGCTGACTCTGAGCCTATTAAACTCTTCCTGATCAACAGCTCCCTCCTCTTGCTGATATAACTGTTAACCAGGGCAGCAGCTACAGAGAGCAGCTGCAGCCAGTGTTTCTCCCACTCTCCATTCTTATCCAAGTACCATTCACAGACAAATGGCCACAAACCTATCCTGCCTCCACCTAACAACTGTTCTTTTATTTTCTCCATCTGCCCATCCCCCATAGTGATTACCTTTTTTTTTTTATTACATGACCCTCCCTTTTAGATTGTGAGCTCTAACAAGCAGGCCCTATGATTCCTCATTAATTGAATTGTATTGTAACTGTACTGTCTGCCCTCATGTTGTAAAGAGCTGTGAAAAACGGTTGGCGCTATATAAATCTTGTATAAATATGTAGCAATGTAGTTGCCGCTAGTAAGAAAACAATCCACCAATTCACCCCACTGCCAGACTCCCATACATCACTTCCAGAGACAATGAACAGTCTCTTGCTGGTTTTGTTTTTGTTGTTTTATTGGGAGGTACAACTTGGATAGGGAATAGGGATATGGGATGCCCATAATATCTATCATTGCCATCATATTTTGAAGATTTAAGCACAACAGCACAAAGTTAGAGCCAGAAGATTAGATGTACACATAAACTGAGTATGAATCTCCTCCTGCGTCTCTATGCAGACTGTTGCTCCTCCTCTACTTAACCTCCTCTTCTAAGAATTCCCCATCCATCACTGTGTGAAGGATGAAGACATCACCTTTGACCATGTAAAAATGATGGTCTTAGAACTCTTTCCCCTCCTGCCCAAACTTGTTTCCTCCTGTACAGGCTTGTTTCCTCCTGCCCAAACTTAAATTTACTGGGTTAAAGTCATGTCACATCTTCTTCTTTTGAGAGATAAGGACCCACTCTGAATAAGTCCCTAATCAGGCTGATTGCTCGCTGCTACTAGGCCTGAGGCCTGCAACACCTCTCCCCTGAGGCCTAGTAGGTTAAAATGAATGAATGATTTGTATAGTGCTGCAAATGCGAATTGAATCGCCTCAAGGCGCTTGTCTGCCCTTGTTGTCCTGCTATATTAGAAGAGCTAGGTCTTGAGTTTTTTCCTGAAGGCCCGATGGTTTTATTCCAAGCGGATGTTGTTTGGTAGAGCATTCCATAGCCGAGGTCCCTGTACTGCGAATCTTCATTCTCCCTTCGATTTGTAGCGGGCTTTGGGGATGAGAAGGCGGTTTTGGTTTGTCGATCGAAGGCTGCGATTTGGTATGTATTTTTTTATATTCTCACAAAGGTTGAGGAGCGTTTCCAAAGAAAAGGATTTCTTTGGATGGTGGACTACTGTTCCCAGCCAGCCCAATCTTGCAAATCCTGTGCCCTCAGGCTACATTGATTTGACACAGATTCCCACAGTCTCTTCTCTGATCCAGGACTCCTCATAATTCACTGTGTGAAGAATGAAGTCTTTGCTAATGACCGTGTAGAAGCAAAGTTCCCTCACAGACTTCCTGGCACATCCAGCCCTCCACTGTGGTAACACTCACCGACCTTCCACTGCCCTGAGTCCTGGATGAGGAACTTGACCGGACCATGCGTTCCGACAGCTTCACCTGCCCTTCTGCTCCAGGAGTTCCTTACCACCGACCGTGTGGTGATAAAGACAATGCCAATGACCGTGTAGAGGCAAAGTTCCTTCACAGTTCTCCCCGGGCCTCCTCCTGCGATCAGTAACCCCCCCACCCAGATGGGGGTGCCCTCCTGCTGCTGCCTAGCATTCCATTCCTCACTTCACTCACCCGACAACCTCCCCCAGTGGCATATCACATCAGCCAATACCATTTGGGGATTGGTCAGGGCTCCCACATGAGCTATCTGCCACTCCAGTTCCAGGCCCAGCCCCTCTTCCAGAATCTTCTCTCTGGAAGCAGGGGAGGCGCCCAAGAACCAGAGCACAGGTGGTCACACCCACTGCTACTCTGACCACTTCCAGCCCCCAGATAAAAACAGACAGGCCTAGCTTGCAGCATAGGCCTGCCTAAATTTGCCTGTGCTGACTGTCCCTAGTAAAAAAAACTATTACTAGCACCTACTAGAGGGTGCTACAATAATAATAATAGTATTGCAGTATTAACTGCTCTAATCAAATATGGCGCAGTAATTTGGGCACATTTTACAACACTGTTTTCAAAATGTATAGCTATTGGTAACACACATTATGAATTGCACTTATATTACACAGTATAACTCTATTAAATTACATATTTACCAGGAAATGGATGAAGGGGATCTCTGAATCTTCTCCTTCCTTCCATTCTTCACTGTTCATTATTTCCTACTATTTTGAGTCTTTTCTTTTTTTTATTGAGCACATGTTGTTTTTCTTTTGTCAATGTCCTACCTGAGAATTTTTAACTTTGAGTTGAAATGTAAGATTTGGTGGGTTCAGGTCTATCCATGGGCGTCCGCAGAACTTTTTTCAGGGGGGGGCATTATTTTAGGGTCACCCATGCACCGCCCCTTTTTGACAATGTCATTATCATGGTCAGACGTAGTACAGTCCCTAGGATAAGTAATGGATAATGGCCAACAGGCCCTCTTACCAGACCCAGCAAAACTACAGTAGTGATGCCTCCGGCTGGATGATTGCTCACTCTGGGTTCCCCCGGGGGCGATTCTGGTCAGTAGTGTAGAATGTCTGTATCCTGGTAGTGGCTCAGTCTCTCTCTCTGATGGGGCCGGGCAGCGTGGCTTTCTCTGGTGGCGCTGGGCAGCATGGCTCTCTCTCTCTGGTGGCACTGGGTAGTGTGGCTCTCTCTCTGGCTTCCGCCCAGCACACTCCTCCTTTGTCCTGTAGCACTCTCTCCCTCAGCTTTTTTTCAGGCTGCCGTCTCTCTTGATCGAGCTGTAGCCTCCTCCCTGTGGAAAATGGGCTGCCAATCTTTGAGACTACATGTCCCATGATGCTCTCCTCTCCTAGTCTCCTTTGATTGGCCCTCAGTTATGGCCAATAGGGAAGGAACGGAGCGGGCAGGAAGCTGGGCAGGGAAACTGGTGAGAGCCGCCATCTCTTCTCCCTGACAGGAGAAAGGGGGGGGGTGGGGCGATCGGGGGAAACCTCTGACAGCCCGCAGCTCGCCTTTCTCCTGTCACAGCGCCACCGAGTTCTCTGCTGGACAGAGCAGGGAAAAGAGCCGAAGTCACACTACACTGATGAGGGGGGCTTGACAGCACCTTGTGCTGAATTTAAGATCTGATTCCAGGGGGGGGCACTTGACCCCCCTTGCCCCTACCTGCGGACGCCCATGGGTCTATCAACAAAAAACTTTCTTAAGAGCAATATGCACTTCTGTCAGATGGCATAGATTACTATGAAGAATGTAAGTTAAATGGTAACTTCACAAATAAAAAAAATAATAATATAGCGTATACATTTGTGACTCAAGTCATATTGTAATTGAATGTTATTAAAAATTACCTTTCCTTTTCAATCTGCAGAGCTGTAATTTTTGTGTATAATGCAATATGTTTACCTGGATGAATTCTGCACACATAAGGTGTAAAGAACACATCTTGCATTTTTAATTTCCTGCTTGTGTGATTGGCTTACTGATTTTCCCAGAAGTCTGCACTAAGATACAAATTTGATTTTGAGCATTCCCTGCAACAAAAATTACATTTTTGGTGAGATACTCCCAAAGGGAAATCATATTAAAAGGGATGCAGACCCTGCCAATTTCCTCAATAGAGCCCTGCAGGTGCAGCAGCTAAATTATCATTTTAAAACCACTCCCATACAGATTCACTCAAACAGCTATTTCTTCAGAATAACAAAAGATAGGAATCTGCAACAAAGTTTGTTAAAATCCCTACAACATACATAGATAACCCAGTGGTTATAGGTTGAAGGCCGCTCACACCTGTGTAACTTAAGCATTAGTATATTACCACACTATAACAGTACACATAAAATAGGCCACAAACAACTGGGTTATAGACTAAATTGATTGTTTAATGGCAAGGCAGTTAAACCATGTATGAGCCAGTAAACAGGAAATGTAACACATTTAAAAATGCTGCACTAGATAATGTGAACACTGACCCATATGATGGCAATCACCTGAAGTAGTAATGCTGAACCAAATTTTAACTCATGCAAACAGGGTTAAAAGTATCAGCATTAACTAACCCAAAGATAAATGTCCTACTGTGCATGCTATGCATACAGTCCCATTAGTGTGTGGATATAAAGGGGGTACCCCTAGAGATGGCTGTAAAGTACCTGGTGCCTGATTGTCAGTATTAGCTGTATATCTCTGGGGCCCTTCTGTAAGGTGGTGCATGTAAAGGTGTCCCTTTAAGCGTGTGCAATGGATGGCTGATGGGCTGTAAATAAGGAGCAATCTCTTTTGCATTAACTGCTGTGACGGTATGCGAGGTGAGATACACGATCATAGGTACATTTCACCTCGCATTCGTTACATTGTAAGGGACTAAACCAGAATCCGGCCTGGGTTTTACAGCCTCTGTGGCAGGCTGGGTTCCGGTCTGGATGTTCTGGTCCACTGGAGTCCACAGTCAGCTGGACTTTAAATAACCAGGAAGAGAGCACAGCAAGGCTCTGGTTTTGAGACTCAGGGATGAACCTGAGTGAGAGGAGCTCTGGCTTTTTGGACTGAGAAAAAAGGTTTGCTTTTCCGTATGTTTTGTGGGTGACGGGGACCAGCCCCGCACTGTATAGAGAGGAGGCTGTTTGTTTAGTTAGCGCCACGGCAAGGATTTGAGTTACTGTTTGTTTGTTTTTTTTTACTTTGCAAACCCCTTGCAAATAAACCTGGCATCCTCCAGAATTTTAAGAAACTGCCTGTTTGACTATCATTCAGAAAAGGAGATCCCCACGAGCTAATCTCCCCACACTGCGTGCAGCAAGGGATTAATCTTTGTAATTTTGCTCACCCCTCCTGGCATGCAACCAGTCTTGTTCCATATAATATATCTAAATTTCAGTGAACACTATCCTAATAGAAGCAAATTGTTCCATATAATAGATCCACATTTCAGTGAACACTGTCCTAATAAAAGGAAATGATACTCTAATGCTTAGATAGTACCTGGTCCCCGTTAAAATATCTACATTTAAACCAGATTCGTCCTAGTGCTTCTGGTAAAGTTTACGTAAGGGTACAATGCACCACATATGGTGGTCATGCCCGCATATATATAAAATTTTATTTTTATTTGTTTGTTGCATTGGATAGAACCACATTCTGAGGAAGAGTGGAAGGTGATGAAATAAGGAGAGGAAACACTTCATCTATTCAGCTTTATTTGACCCATTTATGTGAAGGATCTTGGTTAAAGTTCATAGGACCCAACAGACTTTGACCTTGGATTGATATACTTTTTTTTTTTTTTTAACATAAAGTTTATTTATTTATAACAAAACATAACATTTCCAAGTTACAGTAAGGATTGATATACTTTAACCACTTGCCGACCGCCCCATGTACATATACGTCAGCAGAATGGCACGTACAGGCAAAATCCCGTACCTGTACGTGACATTCTTCCGGCGGGTGGGGGGTCCAATCGGACCCCCCCCCCCGCCTTCAGGGGCGGTCGGCATCGCTTCAGGAGCGATCCGGGATGAGGGGATGGCCAGTGGTTTCTGGCCACCCCCTCGCGATCGCTCCTGGCAAATCAGATGCTTCCCCTGTCTGTGTAATTCTAAACACACTCTGACCGGGACGCCGAGGAGTGAACACATCCAGGTTAGTGCACCAACAGTACACATAGGCACATATTTCACCCCCCTGTCACCCCCAGATCACCCCCCAGATCACCCCCTGCCCCCCCCCCCCAGTCACAGTGTCACTGATTGCAGTGATCATTTATTTACTGATCACTGCATTTAGTGTCAGTTGTGACTGTAATAACTGTCAGGGCAGTTAGTTTTAGGCCCCTTTAGGTCTAAGGTAGCCCCCTACCCCCCCCTAATAAAGGTTTAACCCCTTGATTGCCCCCAGGTAACCCTTTCACCCCCTTTTGCCAGTGTCACTAAGCAATCGTTTTTCTGATCGCTGCATTAGTGTCACTGGTGCCGCTAGGTAGCCAGTTTTTTTTTAGGTTAACAGCCAGGTTTATATAGGTTCATAAATGGGTTTATAGGTCAGGTACCCCCATATTACAACCTAAATAAAGGTTTTAACCCCCTGATTGTCCCTAGAGTTAACTCTTTCACCAGTGATCACCGTATAAGTGTCACTGGTGACGCTGGTTAGCCAGTTAGTTATTTAGTTATTTAGGTTCCCAGTCAGGTTTTTATATAGCGTCAGGTACCCCCATATATTACCTAATAAAGGTTTTAACCCCCTGATTGCCCCTAGTTAACCCTTTCACCAGTGATCACCGTATAACTGTTACGGGTGACGCTGGTTAGTTCGTTTGTTTTTTATACTGTCAGGGCACCCGCCATTTATTACCCAATAACGGTTTAACCCCCTGATCGCCCGGCGGGTGATATCAATTAGGTTTTAGGGTCAAATAAGGTCTGCGTCGCCCCAGGTTAGTGCCAGTACCACAAACACCCACGCGCAAAGCATACACCTCCCTTAGTGGTACAGTATCTGAACAGATCAATATCTGATCTGATCAGATCTATACTAGCGTCCCAGCAGTTTAGGGTTCCAAAAAACGTATTGTTAGCGGGATCAGCCCAGATACCTGCTAGCACCTGCGTTTTCCCCCTCCGCCCAGCCCAGCCCACCCAAGTGCAGTATCGATCGATCACTGTCACACATAACTTCAGCGTTCGCAGAGTCAGGCCTGATCCCTGCGATCGCTAACATTTTTTTGTGATAGCGTTTTGATTCAGTCGCTAACAGTCAGGAGCTTTTTTACCTGTGAATCTCAAAAAAATATATAAAATAAAAAAAACAAAAATAGTTGCTGTTTTATTGTTCTCTCTCTCTCTCTCTCTCTCTCTCTATTCTCTCTCTATTGTTGCTCTTTTTTTACTCCATTCTATTTTGCAATGTTTTATTATGTTTTATCATGCTTGCTTTTCAGGTATGTCATTTTGTTTACTGTGTTTTATTGTTAACCATTTTTTTGTTTTCAGGTGCGCCATTCAGTTGCAGCGCGGATTTATTTATCTTGACAGCAACAGCGTTTGCTCCCACGATACATAAAGCCGCGACTCCAACGCTGTAGGAGGTGATTTCACCACCACAGTTAAAAAAAAGAGCATATATGCCGAAGCATGGGGGCAGCAGGGGCGGAGGAGCGATTGGCTCCTAATGCCGCGTACATACGGTACAAATTCCGATGGAGGCTTGCCCCGTGGAAAAGTCCGACCGTGTGTACATGGCATAACTTTTGCGGGAGGATGCCCCCATGCTTCGGCATATATAAATGGTGCATGTATGCCCATCATTAGAAGTGGGTGGATGAAGGGAGGTATTCTAATGGTGGGCATACCCACCAATCAATCTCTTTTTTTCGTTCAGCCAAGAGGCTGCATGAAAAAAAAAGATTACAATATATGTCCAGTATGTTGCTGGACTTTGAATGGTTATACCAGAATGATGCCTGCAGGTTTAGGTATCATCTTGGTATCATTCTTTTCAGCCAGTGATCAGCTTTCATGTAAAAGCAATTCTAGTGGGTAATTAGCCTCTAGACTGCTTTTACAAGCAGTGGGAGGGAATGTCCCCCCTCCCGGATATAAACCGCGCCATTGGGAAATTGGGAAAGCGTTTTATCACACCGATCTTGGTGTGGTCAGATGCTTTGAGGGCAGAGGAAAGATCTAGGGTCTAATAGACCCCAATTTTTTCAAAAAAAGAGTACCTGTCACTATTGCTATCATAGGGGATGATTGGGTGGGTGATGTGTGACCATGGGCGTCCGCAGAACTTTTTTCAGGGGGGGGGGCATAATTTTAGGGTCACCCATGCACCGCCCCTTTTCGACAATGTCATTATCACATTATTATGGTCAGAGTCTGCAGACGTATTACAGTCCCTAGGATAAGTAATGGGTAATGGCCAACAGGCTCTCTTACCAGACCCAGCGAAACTACAGCAGTGATCACTCCGGCTGGACGATCGTTCACTCTGGGTTCCCCGGGGGAGACACTGGTCAGTAGTGTAGTAGGTCTGTACCCTGGTAGTGGCTCAGTCTTTCTCTCTCTGGTGGTGCTGGCCAGTGTGGCTCTCTCTCTGGTGGTGCTGGACAGCATGACTCTTTTTTGTGGCCCTGGCAGTCTCTCTCTCTGGCTTCCGCCCAGCACACTCCTCGTCCTGTAGCACTCTCTCCCTCAGCTTCTTTCCAGGCTGCAATCTCTCAATCTCTCTCTTGATCGAGCTGTAGCCTCCTCCCTGTGGAAAATGGAGCCGCCAATCTTTTGGGACTACCTGTCCCATGAAGCTTGCCTCTCCTAGTCGCCTTTGATTGGCCCTCAGTTATGGCCAATAGGGAAGGAACGGAGCAGGGCAGGAAGCTGGGTGGGGAACCTGGTGAGAGCCGCCGTCTCTTCTCCCTGACAGAAGAATGGGTGGGGCGAGCAGGGGAAACCTCTCGCCATTCTTCCATCACAGCACCGCCAAATTCTCTGCTGGACTGAGCAGGGAAAAGAGCCCAAAGTCACACTACACTTGACAGCACCTTAATGGTGTCACCCCACTGGTGGGTGGCACCCGGGTGCGGCACCTTGATAGAGACACAACTGTGCTGAATTTAAGATCCGATCCCTGTGTCCAGGGGGGGCACTTGACCCCCCTTGCCCCTACGTGCGGACGCCCATGTGTGTGACATAAGCTTCTAAATGTTGTGCATAAAATGCCAAGACAGCAGTGGCGGCTGGTGCTCAAAATTTTTGGGGGGGCGCAAACAAACAGCCTCACTGTGCCATCAAACGCTGCCACTGTGCCCATTAAACGCTGCCACTGTGCCCATCAAACGCTGCCACTGTGCCCATCAAACGCTGCCACTGTGCCCATCAAACGCTGCCACTGTGCCTATCAAACGCTGCCACTGTGCCCCAAGTTCTGCCACTGTGCCCCAAGTTCTGCCACTGTGCCCCAAGTTCTGCCACTGTGCCCCTTAAGTGCTGCCATTGTGCCCCAAGTTCTGCCATTGTGCCCCTTAAGTGCTGCCATTGTGCCCCTTAAGTGCTGCCATTGTGCCCCTTAAGTGCTGCCATTGTGCCCCTTAAGTGCTGCCACTGTGCCCCAAGTTCTGCCATTGTGCCCCTTAAGTGCTGCCATTGTGCCCCTTAAGTGCTGTCATTGTGCCCCTTAAGTGCTGCCATTGTGCCCCAAGTTCTGCCACAAGTTCTGCCATTGTGCCCCAAGTTCTGCCATTGTGCCCCTTAAGTGCTGCCATTGTGCCCCTTAAGTGCTGCCATTGTGCCCCTTAAGTGCTGCCATTGTGCCCCTTAAGTTCTGCCACTGTGCCCCTTAAGTGCTGCCATTGTGCCCCTTAAGTGCTGCTATTGTGCCCCTTAAGTGCTGCCATTGTGCCCCTTAAGTGCTTCCATTGTGCCCCAAGTTCTGCCACTGTGCCCCTTAAGTACTGCCACTGTGCCCCCTGCCTGCCCTCTGCACTTACCTTGTCCCGGTGTGCAGCTGGTGACGGCGTCAGGCGACGAGCGGTGTCTCCGTCGGATGTCTTCTCCCGCGCTCCTCTTGTCTTCTTCTGCTGTGATTGGACGCTAGGTGATTGGACGCCTAGCGTCCAAACACCGCGCCTGTGACTTCAGCCAATCAGGTGACAGGTAACAGACCTGGCAACCTGATTGGCTGAGAGGCGGGTCTGTGTTAGGGAAGCGATGTATTCGCTTCTCTAACACAATACTGTGTAATCAGCGAACGCACGGCCGTGCGCCCGCTGTTTACACTTAGGGAAGCCTATTAGAGCACACCGCTCTAATAGGGTCCCCTATTAGAGCTTACAGCTCTAATAGGGGCGCTTCCAGCAACACCCCCCCCACTGTAATTCAGATGCCCGGCGCCCGATCAGGGGCCGGACACCTGAATAGGGGGCGGCAGAGGTGACCAATAGATAGATTCATGCAATGCATGAATCTATCTATTGGTGATAGAGCGGTGCATACTGCACTGTGCGCCCTTAAAGGGACATGGCGCCCTTAAAGGGACATGTTTAAATACATTTTTTTTTTTTTTTTTTGAACTTTTTTTTTTATTTTATTTTTTTTTTTTTATTTTTTAACTGCAAGGAGGGGGGGGGGCGGCGCCCGGGCGCCCCCTATGGACGGGCCGCCACTGCAAGACAGTTCAAACCCCCCCCCCCCCCCAAATGACCACATTTTGGAAAGTAGACACCCCAAGCTATTTGCTGAGAGCAATGTTGAGCCCATTAAATATTTTTTTTTTTTTTGTCCCAAGAGATTGAATAATGAAAAAAAATATATATATATTTTTTTACAAAAAGTTGTCACTAAATGATATATTGCTCAAACATGTCATGGGCATATGTGGAAATACACCCCAAAATACATTCTGTTGCTTCTCCTGAGTACGGGGATACCACATGTGTGGGACTTTTTGGGAGCCTAGCTGCGTACTGGACCCCAAAAACCAATCACCGCCTTCAGGATTTCTAAGGGTGTAATTTTTTTATTTCACTCCTCACTGCCAATCACAGTTTCGGAGGCCATGGAATGCCCAGATGGCACAAACCCCCCCAAAATGACCCCATTTTGGAAAGTACACACCCCAAGCTATTTGCTGAGAGGTATGGTGAGTATTTTTCAGATCTCGCTTTTTGTCACAAAGTTTTGAAAATTGAAAAAAAAAAAAAAAAAAAATGTTTTCTTTACTTTCTTCATTTTCAAAAACAAATGAGAGCTGTAAAATACTCACCATGCCTCTCAAAAAATAGCTTGGGGTGTCTACATTCCAAAATGGGGTAATTTGGGGGGGTTTTCTGCTATTTTGGCATATCGAAACTGTGATAGGTAGTGAGGAGTGAAATCAAAAATTTGCACCCTTAGAAATCCTGAAGGCGGTGCTTGGTTTTCGGGGGCCCTGTACGCGGCTAGGCTCCCAAAAAGTCCCACACATGTGGTATCCCCATACTCAGGAGAAGCAGCAAAATGTATTTTGTGGTGCAATTCCACATATAACCATGGCATGTGTGAGCAATATATCATTTAGTGACAACTTTTTGAAATTTTTTTTTTTTTGTCTTTATTCAATCACTTGGGACTAAAAAAAAAAATATTCAATGGGCTCAACATGCCTCTCAGCAAATAGCTTGGGGTGTCTACTCTCCAAAATGGGGTCATTTGGGGGGGGGGGGTTTGTACTTCCCTGCCATTTTAGCACCTCAAGAAATGAGATAGGCAGTCATAAATTAAAAGCGGTGCAAATTCCAGAAAATGTACTCTAGTTTGTAGACGCTATAACTTTTGCGCAAACCAATAAATATACGCTTATTGGCACTTTTTTTTACTAAAGACATGTGGCTGGCTGAATACATTTTGGCCCAAATGTTTGACTAAAATTTAGTTTATTAGATTTTTCTTATAACAAAAAGTAGAAAATATCTTTCTTTTTCTAAATTTTCGGTCTTTTTCCGCTTATATCGCAAAAAATAAAAATCGCAGAGGCAATCAAATACCATGAAAAGAAAGCTCTATTTGTGGGAAGAAAAGGACGCAAATTTTGTTTGGTTACAACATTGCATGACCGCGTAATTACCAGTTAAAGCAGTGCCGTGCGAAATTGAAAAAAGACCTCTGGTCCTTAAGCTGACAACTGGTCCCGGGCTTTAGTGGTTAAGGCTGGTTTCCGATTTGCCTAGTTAGGATTTGAATGGACATCTACCTTAAGCACATGATCCAATGATAATAATAGGTATAAGCTTCCTAAGACTGTTCCTTCAATCCATACTGTTTGTATAACCATACTTTGTTAGTCAAAATATGTGTGCAGTAGCCATGAAAGCTAAAGGGTTTCATTCTTTCTGTATTAAAATGTCTCTGAACTAGGGTTGCACTGATACCACTTTTTAAGACCGAGTACAAGTACCGATACTTTTTTCAAGTACTCGCCGATACTGATTAATGATACTTTTTTTTAAGGTCATGTGACAGTTTTCAAAGCACAATACATACTAATGATATCTTCTTATGCAGCACTGATGGGCAATCATGAGGCGGCACTGAGGGGGTGGCACTGATAGGTGGCACTATTGGGGACAGATGAGCCGACACTTATAGGCACTAATGGGGTGGCACTGATGAGGCAGCACTGATGGGCACTGATAGGTGGCACTGACTCATGGGCACTGATGGGCAATAATAGGTGGCACTGATGGGAACTGATGGGTAGCACTGATGGGCAGCTCTGATTAAGAACTGAAAGGCAGCAAATTACTCTGAAATTCAAGACATAGCTGGGTGTAGTAAGATGTCCGAATGGGTTGTTGTAATTGGTGCAAAAATCTGATCTCTAATTGTCATTGGTATACGCTCCTGCCCCGGCCCATTTGCGCATTTGTCCAAATCTGCTGTTTGTGCTATCAGAATACCGCTACCTGTCACATCAGTGTGTGAAACGCATCACTCCTTGGAACGCATGGTGGAACGCATCGCGCATGTGCAGTACGGGTTTTTTTGGTCAGAATGTCACTTCCGTTGCACAATTTGATAGGTAGCCGTAATCTGATAGAACAGCTGACTCCCTCTGTTTCCACTTCTGGGAGGTATCGGTTTGAGTATCAGAGCATTTGCACGAGTACAAGTACTCGTACAGATGCTCGGTATCGGCACTGATATCGATACTAGTATCGTTATCAGTGCAACCCTACTCTGAACCATGGATTTTTATCCGTACATTGATGAACTGGGATGCTTGTTATTTTCTAAAATACATTTTTCTAAAAATGGAAACCTAACGTAATACACTAAAATGCAATTCAGCACACCTCTCATGTTTTGTAAATTCTCGGGCGACTGTAGGTTTGTCTTTATTTAAAAATAGCTGAGTTATATAAAGTTATCCCAGCATTACAGTGAGCACATGGCTTGTACTGGTGCCCACACACCTCTAAGTAATGCTGAACACTGCTTTACATAACTGCATGACATAAATCACCATTACATAAAGATCATGAATTTCACTAGGCATATTTCTAATCCTTAGATAAGAAAGTAGATGATAAGAGAGGGTTACTTAAACTAGCTCCAAGGTTAAATACTGTATCTGGCCTTGTCTTATTAGGAATATTGAACATGTGATCACTACAAGAGGTGAGTGTTTATGTTCTAAGATTTCAAAGAAGTTTTTGTTGTTCTTAGCTTTCTTTGCTTTGCTGCCAAAGAAATTTTTTACATCTATCACATACATGTTAAAATCATTATTTGTGCCTAGAAGATACTTAAAGCAGTGCTCCTGCCCCCCCCCCCCAAAAAATAAAAAAAAGTCAGCAGCTACAAATACGTTTGAAAACGTCAGTTTTGCGGCTTTTTACATACCGCATTTATGCACGTTTAGCGGTGTTTATGAGTGTTTTTGCATTTAGAAGTGTTTTTTTAACGATAACCCTTATGCCGCGTACACACGAAGGGACAATCCCGCGGGATTATCCTCTGGACTCAAGTCCAGCGGACAATCCCCTCGTGTGTGGGCGTCGGCGGACTTTTTGGCGCCAAAGTCCGGCGGACCAAAGTTTTAAGTTTTGTTTTAAAACTATCCGCTGGACTTGGCAGTCCGGCGGACAATCCCGCCGTTAGTAGGCTAGTCCGCCGGACTTTTTAAATGAACGGACTTGCCGCTCGTCGGCAAGTCCGTTCATTTAGCACGTGACTTCAGGTTACGTAGCTAGCGTAGGCAGTAAATGCCGCCGCGCTAGCTCCGTGACCTGGCATGGATTTAAAGGGACTCCCCACGCCGAAAAACGGCGTGGGGGTTCCCCCCAAATCCATGTCAGACCCTTATCCGAGCACGCAGCCCGGCCGGCCAGGAAAGGGGTGGGGACGAACGAGCGCCCCCCCTCCTGAGCCACACCAGGCCGCGTGCCCTCAACATGGGGGGTGCCCTGGGGAAAGGGGGGCCGTGCGGCCCCCCCACCCCAAAGCACCTTGTCCCCATGTTGATGAGGACAAGGGCCTCTTCCCGACAACCCTGGCCGTTGGTTGTCGGGGTCTGCGGGCGGGGGCTTATCGGAATCTGGGAGCCCCCTTTAATAAGGGGGCCCCCAGATACCGGCCCCCCACCCTATGTGAATGAGTATGGGGTACGATGTACCCCTACCCATTCACCTAAGGTGTAAAATGTAAAGTACAAAAACACACACACTTTTGAAAAAATATTTTATTGCACTGCTCTGGGGTCTTCTTCCGTCTTGGGGGTCTTCTCGCCGGACTCCTCCGCTCTCTTCTGCTCTTTAACCTAGCTCTTTCACGAGCGGAGAAGTCCGGCTACCTTCTTCGTCGCCGCCGTCGTCTAGGGTCTCGATCCGCCTTCGGGGTCTTCCGGGGGTCTCTTCTGTTCTTGCGGCGGTCGTCGTCTTCGGCGCCGCCGGCGCATTCTTCTTGTTCTTCTTCTTGTTCTTCTTCTTGTTCTGATGTTGACCCGTCGCTCTCTCTGCCCGGAATGGCAGAGGCGCGCTGTGCTGGGACTTATATAGGGACATGGGGACAGGGTCACATGCTCATGTCACATGGTGAGCCCGCCCCCTTGTGATGTCACAGTCCCAGCATCCTCCGGGACTGTGGCATGGATAAATAACAATTATTATTAACTATTTCAGCCATTCTGTGAGAGAAGAGAGCAGCAGAGAGAGCAGTGTGTTTTTACTATGGATCCCATATCTCTCTCTCTCTCTATCCCTCTCTCCCCCTCCACCCTCTCTCTGTCTTACTCCCTCCCACCTCTATCTGTCTCTCTCTCTCTCCCTCTCCCCCCCCTCTCTCTCTCTCTCTCTCTCTCTCTCTCACACTCCTCTCTCCCGTCCCTCTCTCTCTCTCTTACACTCCTTTTTCCCGTCCCTCTCTCTCTCTTACACTCCTCTCTCCTGTCCCTCTCTCTCTCTCTTATACTCTCTCTCCCGTCACTCTCTTACACTCTCTCTCCCATCCCTCTCTTACACTCTCTCCCTCGTCCCTCTCTCTCTCTCTTACACTCCTCTCTCCCATCCCTCTCTCTTATACTCTCTCTCCCATCCCTCTCTCCCATCCCTCCTCTCTCTCTCTTACACTCTCTCTCCCGTCCCTCTCTCTCTTACACTCCTCTCTCCCGTCCCCCCTTCTCTCTCTTACACTCCTCTCTCCCGTCCCTCTCTCTCCTACACACCTCTCTCCCGTTAGGGGTATCAGAGTAAAGGGGGCTGATTACAAATGCACGCCACACTTTTCAGATTTTTATTTGTAAAAAAATGTGAAAATCATTTATCATTTCACTTTACAATTATCTGCCACTTTGTGTTGGTCTATCACATAAAATCCCAATAAAATATTTACGTTTGTGGTTGTAACATGACAAAATGTGGAAAATGTCAAGGGGTGTGAATACTTTTACAAGGCACTGTAAATGGCTGGAGCTCCATTATCATATATGCGTTTATGACCTCCAATAACTTAGAGGTCAGCTTTTTCTGGTAAGAAATATGTGCATCTGGCGGTTTGGAATTGAAGCAGTTGGCACCTTGTCACTCTAGTGATATTTACCAAAGCACAGGTTCACATTATGGAAATTTTTTTAATCTGTTTAACTTTTTATGTGATTTGCACCTTTTTCTTTTTTTTTGAGATTTGCACATGATTGTATTACACATCTATGTCATGATATTTCAGACTCATTTGAAGTTGTGATATATTCCTTTATGATATGATTCTTAAAGTGATAGCACCCCTTGTTTTCTATTAGGCATTTTGTCTAGTATTCTGATGTTAGAGTGCTTTTGTCCTGCACATTATTAAATAATTATTTACACTGAGTGTACATTTTTTATTTATTTTTTGTTATAGTATTAGTTCACCTTTACAGAAAATCTATAAAGGTGACCTAACACCGAACCCCCTCCCCAGCCCCCTGGCTCCTGCTGTACTTACCTCCTGTGATCCTGAGTTGTCAGGGCTCCTGCAAGCTGCCCAACAGTCTGGGAATTTGAAATTCCTGCTGCTTTCTCCCCTCTCCATACAGCAATGCAAGTACTGACCAGACAGATTCTAACTGGTCAGCACCATAACATGGATGACACCTTAGTGACACCGGTGGCTGCAGTTGAGGACCCCAGTACCTTGTGGGTTGACAGTCACTGTTCTAACCCTGCCTCATTTTATAAAAAATTGGTTTTGTTGCAGTGTGTCCCCACTTACATTGCTCCAGTAGGGACACACTGCAAGGAGAGGACACAATAGTGACATAGTGTCAGCAGAAGGAACCCCTGAGCTTAGTGGGATATCACGGCAACCCCTAAACTTAGTGGGATATCAATCCCAGAAATATCACATTCTAAGTCCCCTTTCACACTGGGGCGCCTGTACACCGCCTGAAAAAAACGTCCCCATTCACTTCATAGTGAAAGCCGGCGGGCTTTCACACTGGAGCGGTGCGCTAGCAGGACGGTCAAAAAAGTCCTGCTAGCAGCATCTTTGGAGCGGTATAGGAGCGGTGTATTCACCGCTTCTATACCGCTAGTACTCATTGATTTCAATGGGACACCGCGGTAATACCGTGGCAATACCGCGGCAAAGCGCCGCTACGGCGGCACTTTGTGGGGGATTTTAACCCTTTTTCGGCCGAATACCGCGGCTAAAACGACGGTAAAGCAGCGCTAAATATAGTATATAATATATAGTATATTTAGCGCTGGTTTACCGTCGCCGCGGCTCCCGCCCCAGTGTGAAAGGGGCCTAAAGATTCTCCAGCAGGATTCTTTTCATTACAATGAAGTTTGGCAGCACAGGCAGCAGGAAAGTATTTTTTTTTTTTAGTTACTATATCCTTTTTGGTAGTTTAGTTTTAGCAACGGTGTCACTTTAAAGGATTACTGATACATACTTTTTGGATAAATGCTGGTGGGATAAGCCTCCTGTCAACTACCTATATTTGCTTCCATGGTGAAATGACTGCTGACTGAATCTGACTGTTTAGTTTTTCGGACCTGTGGGATCTTTTTTTTTTTTTATTAGTCAGTATTAGATTTTATGAAGGTGGAGGTAACAAAGATAATACAAACAATAACAGCTGCCTTACATTGATATGAACATGACAAACATTTATAACAAAATATACATACTGTATTATGTTAAATATTTTATTCAAACGTAAATAAAAGAGGCTGAAAGGAGAAAAAAATGCAACCAATAGTACCAGTGGGGTTGTATATTTGGTTTTTGCAAATTAAAAAATAGAGAATGAGGGGGGTGTGGCCTGATGCAGCATGTGAGCAGACGTACCTCACAGCAGCTCTGAGATCCCTCTGCACGATTCTCCGCAATCCCGCTAACCTGCCGAGCCAATCCGCCCAAAACTTCTCCCAGACACTCAAGGGAGACCCTGCTAACCATCCACGGAAGAATTTTGGTGGATGGGAGGAAGAAAAGGGAGAAAACAGCCCCCGGTCAGGATGAGTATCAACACGCGCTCTTCCCAAGATGGCCGCCGCTCCACCATGCTGCAAGCGTCTCTCTCCTCCACACCGGAGCTCTTCGGTGAAGAACCGGACCCCTCACCACCACCATCCCCTGGGACCTCAGCTCCCTCAGCACCCTCAGCCCACCCTGCTCCCAGCGACGACGGTCTCGAGGAAGGACCGGAACGGGAGCCCATCTTGTTGGATGTCCTCAAAATTCTTAAGGTAAACCCCTCTGATATTATGGGGAAAGTGGAGGAACTGAAGCTGGACATTACTATAATGCGCCAGGACATGCACAAGGTTAGGGACCGGGTCTCTGTGACAGAACGCTGCATCAGTGATATGGAAGACACTGTCGGCCCGGCCTGCACTATAAACCCATGGCACCAGAATTCAATCGCTGGCAGATAAGATCGACGATTTGGAAAATCGTCTATGCAGGAACAACCTGCGCCTGGTGGGCCTACCAGAACGGGTCAAGGTTGCGGACCTGGTATCCTTCCTAGAATGCTGGTTTACCCAGAAATTTGGCAAGGACTGCTTATCCCCATGCTTTGTGATAGAATGGGCCCACAGGGTCCCTGGGAGACCGCTCCCTGCTGGCAATCCCCCTCGCACCATGGTCATCCGTCTACAGGGACAGGGACGCTATCCTGCGGGCTGCCCGCATAAAGGAAAGCCTGAAAATTAATAATGCATCGGTATCCCTCTTCCCAGATTACTCCCCAGCAGTCCGTGCAGTGAGAGCCAAATATCAACATATTAAGCAGAAGTTGAGAGAGAAGACCATACAATACTCCATGCAATTCCCTGCTATGTTGAGAGTTGTTCACCAGGGCCAGGTACACTTTTTTCAAACCCCTGCTACTGCACTCTCCTGGTATAAATCTCTGCACCAACCAGGCTGCGCATCTGACCGACCACCCGCAACCTGATCGGGGCTCCCCCCCCACACCGGC
This sequence comes from Lithobates sylvaticus, assembly GCA_028564925.1. Classification (NCBI taxonomy): domain Eukaryota; kingdom Metazoa; phylum Chordata; class Amphibia; order Anura; family Ranidae; genus Lithobates; species Lithobates sylvaticus. Next base: position 85,116,926 of record CM053038.1, on the reverse strand, counting down.
TATGATGCCACTTTGTTTTTCTTATTTGCCCCAATCGGGGGTTTTGTACCGATGGCAGGTACCCCATACTACAGCTCGACAAGAGGTTACAGATCTTCAAGAGAAGATTGAGTTGCTGAAGTTTCGTTCACCCCTGATCACTGACTGATCAAAGTTGTTTGCTGACTTGCCTGTATTGGCCATGTTCCTAGTGCCTACTAGATGTTTCGGGACAAAGCCGGCCCCTTGTTCTTGGGGCACGGCAGGGGTTATAACAAAACCAAAGTTGCTTTCAACTGATATTGTATGTAACAAGGTATGGTTGTATGAATGGATGTTGCTGTATGTTTGTGTGTATGGGTACTCTCTCCCCCCCCCCCCCCCCCCCCCCCCCAGTGGTAGATTGCAGCCGTGTCGATGACAATTTTTTGCGTTGTATCATCATATATGGGCCCCTTTTCAAATCCCCACCATGTCTATGATTACATGCATCTCCTGGAATGTCAGGGGGTTAAACTCTAAATGTAAAAGGGGCTCCCTATTTGATTTTCTTAAATCACATAGGCCACATATACTATGCCTACAGGAAACACATCTTCTAGGATCCAAAATACTTGCTTTAAAAAAACACTGGGTGCTACAAGGATATCACTCCACCTACTCTAATTATGCTAGAGGGGTCTCCTGTGACCGAGTGATACTCAATCCCAGGGGACGGTATGTATTTTTACTATGCAAAATTCACGCTACACAATTGCTCTTAGTGGTGGTGTATGCTCCCCCTCCAGTCACGGCTGCAATCTTTACTGATTTGAGTTTACAGTTCTCTAAGTTACCGGCGCTGCCTACCCTTGTGCTGGGGGACTTCAACTCTGTCCTGAATCCAAGTTTGGACAGACTGAGGTCCCTCCAATATGAGTCTAGGTTGTTTGGCCCGTGGTGTGCCTCCTTTGGTTACGTTGACCTTTGGCGACGTGACCATCCGATGACAAAAGAATACTCATGTCAATCCCGAACGTATTGTACTCTTTCTAGGCTGGACTATGCTCTGGGAACCCCTGACATGGTCCCTTATGTTAAGTCGGTTGCATACCTTTCACAGACGATCTCAGACCACTCGGCTCTTAGGATAGATTTGGTGTTGGGTCACCGACCCTCTTTTCGGCAGTGGAGACTCGGTCCATGCTGGATCTCCGCCCCCGAAATACAGGACCCGGTTGGGCAGTATATGTCCCACTTTTGGACAGAAAATGTGGGATCAGCCTCCCCTGGCCCCACATGGGACGCCTTTAAGGTGAAAGTGAGGGGCTCGTACATCTCTAACATTACTAGACACAAGAAAAGTCTCTATGCTACTCTTCTGGCCTTGGAGTCCTCTCTGAAGACTGCTAGGGCCATATATTCTGCGTCTCCCACCCCGGACTCCCATGGGGTCCTGGTGGGGCGCATAGGGCCCTGGATCTCCACAGGGTGGACACAACGCGGAAACAACAGCTGTATTTGTCGGCCAGGTTGCTTGAAAACAGTGGCAAGAATGGTAAGATGTTGGCATATCTTTCCCGCACAGAATATGTTGATAGGACCATTCCACAAATCCAGGTTTCTGACGGTTCCATTACATCAGATCCCAAGACCATTAATCATACTTTTAAGTCCTTCTATGAAAACCTTTACTCATCCCATTCCCCTCCACCTGAGTGGGAAACTCAGTTTTTTTTTTTTGAATCCCTCCAACTCCCTGTACTGGATGACTCACATAACTCTATCTTAAATGACCCCCTGACAGTTGAAGAAATCACTACTGCCATTTACTCACTCCCCCCGAACAAAACTCCAGGATTGGGCGGCTTGCCCGCTGGATGGTATAAACATTATGCTAAAGACTTGGCACAGAAATTACACTCTCAGTTTAGACAGGCAATGGAGGAGGGCACTCTCCCCTCCTCCATGTGCGAAGCCCTGATTGTGGTAATTCCCAAGCCCGATAAAGATACATTGCAATGCGGCTCATACCATCCAATCTCCTTATTGAACAGCGATGTCAAGATATTGGCCAAAGTATTGGCAGTAAGACTGCAAAAGGTCATCCTACATCTTATCCATAGGGACCAGACTGGGTTCATGCCTGGAAAGAGTACGTACGATAACATTCAACGCCTGTTCCTACACATCAACAGGGCAGACACTGAGCATAAAAGTGGCCTAGTGCTATCACTTGATGTATTGAAGGCCTTTGATACAGTTAATTGGGCCTTCTTATGGGAAACTATGCACCGTATGGGTTTTAGTCATCAATTTATTAAATGGGTTCGCTTGCTATATACTAATCCCAGGGCGAGGATATGTACTAACAAGGATGTATCGGATGTTTTTTCTTTACACAGGGGCACAAGACAGGGCTGCCCGCTCTCGCTGCTCCTGTTCGCGCTGGCCATAGAGCCCTTGGCGCTGGCCATAGAGCCCTTGGCTCTGGCGGTGCGGCAGACGGCGTCGGTGGGTGGCATCTGTTATGGTAGTCTGTCAGAAAAGATTTCATTATACGCTGATGATGCCCTAATATACCTAGACGGTACGGAACAGTCCTTCAAATCTTTGATGGAAGTAGTGGAGGAGTTCAGGAAGGTCTCGGGACTAAAGGTGGGCTGGGAAAAATCTGTTGCATTTCCCATAGGCCCCAAACGTGATTATACTTACCTATCTCAATCTAAATTGTCTGTCAAACCCACATTTAAGTACCTGGGAATTTATATTAATGCGGACCTGTCCCTTTATGACTCCCTTAATATTGCCCCAATTGTGGCACATATGGAGATCAGGTTGCAAACTTGGGCCTCATTACCACTAAATTTAATAGGGCAGGTGAACATATTTAAAATTATATACCTACCTAAATTTTTATATGCCTTCAGGGCATCCCCTGTTTTTCTGTACAAAAAAATGGATTCTCTGGTATCCTCCTTCCTCTGGCAGGGGGCTAATCCCAGAATAGCGAAAACTTCCCTCCAGGCTCCTAAGGGTAATGGGGGATTAGCCTGCCCGAACTTGCGACACTATTTTATAGTCGCCCAGCTAACATATGTCCACGAGTGGTTCCTAGAGGCCTCTACATCCTGCTCCACCGCTCTACTGCAGGCCCTTGCTGGTCCAGGGACCCCACTTATCGATATTGTGCATAGATCTTTACCAAAACGCTGCTCCCGTGGTTCCCCGATAGAAATAAGCTGGTTGGCCTGGCACGAAGGGAATAAGATAATCTCAGAAATGGGAGGGGTTTCACCGAAAGGCCCCCTATGTCATAACCCCAATTTTCTGGAGCTTCTGGGTCACCCTGATGCATTATGGTGGACACGGCTGGGCATCACCCACGCTGCCCACTTATATGTCAATAACGAATTTATCTCCTTTGAGGATCTGAAAACTAGATGTAACGTGTCGAATAAATTTTATTTTAAATACCTTCTCATACGCCACGCTGTCCGTGCGCAATTTCATGGCCTGACCCTGGAGCTCGCAGAATCCCTGCTGGAGGTACTGTTGTCATGCCCTGACATTACAAAACTGGTTACGACCATCTACTCCCGACTGCAGGCGGGGGGGATTTCCCTCTTTCGGGTTGCACAGCGGAAGTGGATGGTCGATATCCCTGGGCTATCAGAGGAGGGATGGGAGGAGGCCTCTGAGGTCTGTTTTATGGATCTTGTTGGGTCTAACGACCAATATGTACAGTTCAAATTTATACACCAACTCCACTATACTCCGGCCCGCCTGGTCCGCATGGGTTAAGATTCCGGGGCCTCCTGCCCTAGATGTAGTTGTACTGATGCTGGCTATGCACATATGTTTTGGTCTTTTCCGGTCCTGTCAGGGTTCTGGACGAACCTATTCTCCTTTCTTGAAAACACTCTATGCCTGGTGGTCCCCCGCACTCCAGAGGTGGGGCTTCTGGTTATCCTTAATGACTACATACTCAGAACGCACAAAGGAACCCTTGTCTGCATGATACTCTTTTATGCTAGAAAATTGATATTGCTACAGTGGAAGACTGTGTCCGCACCGAGTAACCAACTATTGTACCGTATGATAAATAAGGTTATACCAATCTTTAAACTCATTTACAAGGAAAGGGCCTGCTCAAAAAAATTTAACAAGATTTGGCAGCCTTGGCTCGATATTGAAGACTCTTTCTGGAAGGATAGGGGAAGAGGGGAGTGGGAGGAGTGCCCCCCAGCTGCACGGTCGGCTGGGTAAACGGATGGATGGAATGAATGAATGGGTATGAATGTTGTGAATGATGTATGCAAATACCAAGTTACTACATAATGTGAGTTACCAAGTGAGCCCTGCGTGACTCACAGCTAGTATTCTGAATACATTTTCAGGTATCAGTTTCTTCCTCCGTTGAGGAATCTGGGACAATAAAAGACCTATGCCGCGTACACACGAAGGGACTATCCCGCGGGATTATCCGCTGGACCGAAGTCGAGCGGATAATCCCCTCGTGCGTGGGAGCCGGCGGACTTTTTTTGGCCAAAGTACGGCGGACTAAAGTTTTAAGTTTTGTTTTAAAATTATCCGCTGGACTTGGCAGTCCAGCGGACAATCCGGCCGTGTGTAGTATGGTCCGGCGGACCAAAAAGGACGCATGCTCAGTAGCAAGTATTTTTCTAGTATTTTTCGTTTTCTAGTCCCGTCGTACGTGCTGTACGTCATCGCGTGAACCGTCTGACTTTTTGCGTGATCGTGTGTGGTCAAGTCCGTTCGCTTTTTAGTCCAGCGGACCCAGCTGGAAAGTCCAGCGGATTGTCCGCTGGACTTAGGTCCGCCGGGAAAAGTCCCTTCGTGTGTACGCGGCACTATGGTCACAAGTTGTAAGCCTTGTTAGGCTAAGGTATTACCTTGAGACTGTTACGTTTAAAATGCCGCTTCACTACGAATTACATGTAAGTTGATAATGGACACAAGAAGATATTGTGAAAGCGTGTTTGTACAATTATATACTGTTTTGTTTGAAAAATCAATAAACGAATATTTCAAAAAATAAATAAATTTCATGGCCATTTTATGAAAAAAAAAAAGAATAGAGAATGAGATGTCCAACCAAACCAATGACTTTGTGTGTGTGCGTGTTTATTTGTTTGTTTTTTTGTATTTTTTTGCAGTATGGCCAGGGCCATAGGCTTTACTTTGTAGTAGGACATGTAGACAAGATCTGACTATCCTAAAGCCCCGGTCGGAAAATCCGTCCACAAAATCCATCGGATTTTTTCTGACGGATTTTGTCCGACACTGGTGTTGCATACACACGGTCGGACAAAGTTGTCGGAAAATCCGATCATTCTGAACGTGGTGACGTTTGTTGCCTACGTCGGGACTACGTAGAGGCTAGTAGCCAATAGCTTTGGTCTTGTAATGTGATCTGAGCATGCGTGGCACTTTGTCCGTCGGAATTCACTACACACGATCAGAAAAAGTCCGATAGGACTTTGTTGTCGGAAAATTTGAGAGCAGGAGATAAAACTTTGTCCGTCGGACAATCCGATGGAAAATGTGTGATGGTGCCTACACACGGTCGGAATTTCCGACAACATTGTCCGATAGGACAGATTCCATCGGAAAATCCGACCGTGTGTATGGGGCTTTAGGCTCATGAGCTTACAGAGCACTCCAAAACATGTATGGGTGGTTTACTGACCACACAAGTTTATGTCAATGAAGAGGGAGGAGTCGGAAACCAGATGCTGCTGGCAGTGTCTTATTAAGGGGGGGGAACTAGCTCTTAAACCTTTCCAAATGATTGATACCCCCAACATTGGCCTGCATTGTCCATGGGCTCCATTGGCATACATATCTTTTCTCATGTCTAGAGTGTCACCTTATGGCTACCATCGATTGGCCCTACGGTTGGACAAATATGGAGCAAATTTTGCCCAGAATGGCCAAAGTTTGCTCAGTGGGTGTCTCTGTTTGATGGGCATCCCTCTATTGAAACATTGAAGAATCCAGGCAGGAATATTGTTGGCAGAACAGAACCTGTATCCCATAAGATGCTGGCACTGTTTGCTGTCTTTGACAGCTGGCAGGTCGGCTTTCAAACTACAATAGCTGCAGCAGGAGGTTTGTCCATTTGCACTGTGTAGCATGGATGGAAGAATCTGTTAGATTTCTAGGACTCAACTGAGAAAATCTGTATGAACATCTTAAAAGAGAAGTATGGGATTTTTTTTTTAACTCATACTTACCTAGGTGGATGCAACATTGATGCGATGCTGCATTTGTCCCCCACCTGTCTCTAAAGCTGAGAACTGAGCGATCAAACACCACTGATCGCTCAGTTCTCCCCCTCCGCTCTCAGCAGAGAGCAATGACTGTCAGTCACTGGCTCTCTACTCTACCCCTCCAGCGCTCACTTGAGCCCTGGGCTGTGGAGGGGGCTGGAGCGTCATGGTCCAGGCTTCTAGCTGGATCCTGACCATATGGTCACAATCTTTCCCCAGCCAGGATCGGCTCTGTGATTTCAGCGGACCGTGGTACAGGGGTCAAGTCCTGGGGGGAAAAGTGTGGGAACTCCCACCCAAGATCCACTCGCCCACCAAAAAAAAAAAAAAATGATACGCTCATATGCACGAACACTTCAAAAGTGGTATTTTTCATCCATTTTCGTATTGTGTGTATGAAGCTTAACTGTTAGTAGATAAAAAAAAACAATCCTCAATAAACATAAATACGGTAATTCTCTGAATAATCAGCATTCATTCAATTGTGCTTCCATGCGAATGTGAACATCATGTTCTGATCTTTATTGGGAAATATTATTTTGTATATAGAGTGTTTATGTGGTGAGTTTACACTTTTCATTGAACAGAGTTTGGATAACACAGGGTTAAACATAAAGGTCATAAATGAACTGCACATTATATGGACAGAATGCTTGGGGAGATAGTGATGTGTTCCTGCTTAGGAGATTTATGTTAGCTTGGGGGGCTGCAAACTCTGCAGGGCTCCAACACACACTCGCTGCTATTCCAACCCTTCACATATTTCCACATAAACCTCCCCCCTGGCATTAAACTTTGCCAGGTATTGTGCTCAGCTTACCACCCCAAACTGATGTTCCTCCCTTAGCTCACCTCTCTCCCTGCATGTCCTGTGAGCAGAATAGCTGTGCTCCTCCTCTGGGTTCTCTCATCATATGGCACTGAAGATAGAGGAGGGGGGGATTCAGCGGGATACACAGAGCAAGTATGCAGGAGACTGGGGGGGGGGGGGGAGATGAGGAGACAGAAAATTAGGAGGGGCCGGCGGGGAGGGGCGCATCACGAGAGGTCTGACTAAATACAATCTCTTAGCAGCAGGGACCTGATCTACCTGTCAGCTAGCTGTGATTGACAGGTAGATCGAAGCGGAAGCTGTCATATGGCCCCCTACTGGCAATGCCTGAATGGTCAGGTGTGCGGCACTTACTGTTGCAAGCTGTGTCTGCAACTACTGGCAACTACTGGTGTAGCACCTGCCACACAGCTTGCATACTTCAAAGTCTTGCAGGACACGGCTGCTAACAGGAACTGAGTTCCTGTTGTGGAAAAAGTACAGGAACTCCGTTCCCATGCGTTCCTGCAGGACTTGAGCCCTGCAGTGGTATTTAGCCCGCTGTTGGCTGAAAATAGGTCACAGAATGAACTGCACTCCGGTGGTCCACAGGAGAAGTACAGCCAGGTGAGCTTTGGCTATACTTCTCCTTTAAGGCTTATTTGAAGGTATAATGATTATAACTTGTCAGGATAAAGTGAGGTTTTCTGAAAGGAGCCAAACAGCCCTCCGCTGAACCATTAAACCCACTTAAAAAAAAAAAGTAATAACACCTGCAAGACAAAGGCATAATGAGCTAGTAAGCATAGCATACTAGCTCATTATGTAACAATCACCTGAGATCGAAACCCTCGCTGCGGTGCCCGTACACCTCTCCGGTGGCCGACATCACTCCCGGGAGTTGCTTCAGGGGTTCGCAGCTTCGGCGCTGTGATTGGCCAGAGCCGCGATGACATCACTACCGCGCATGCATACGGTAACGGCACACTCACTGACATACGGCATTGTCAGTTGTGTCAGTGCGCATGTGCCAATAACATCGGCACATGCAAATACAGGGGATATCTCCTAAACCATGCAGGTTTAGGAGATATCCTGGGTAGCTACAGGTAAGCCTTATTATAGGCTTACCTGTAGCACAAAGGGGTCTGTAACGGTTTACAACCACTTTAGGCCTTGCTGTTTATCGGTGCTTTCTGTTTGTCCGTTCTGACCAGCCGACCTTTTGTGACCTTCTGAGCGATGTTTCCGTGCGTACTCGTCGCCGAGTTCGTGCTGTACGCGGAATTGGTGTCGGGCTTTTAGCTTTGACCCAAGACCCGTCCATGAACAGAGTGACGAGGAGTATGTGGACCAAGAATTGGTTGCTTCAGCGTGACCAGTTCTCGCACATGCCTTTGCTTCGTGAGATCCGGGAGAATAATCTGATGATTTCAGGAACTTTCTCAGGATGACGGACCCCGATTTTCACCGTCTTTTGGCTTTGCTGACCCCCTTTATCAGCCGGCAGGATACCTGCATGAGACAAGCCATTACTCCGGAGCAGAGGCTTGTTGCCACGTTGAGGTACTTGGCGACAGGGAGAAGTCTTCAGGATTTGAAGTTCTCTTCAGGTATCTCTCCCCCAGGCCCTGGGAATCATTATTCCAGAGACCTGTTCTGCCATCATTCAGGTCCTGCAGGAGGACTATATTAAGGTAACATTTATACTTTACTATTCCCTTCTATGTATGCTCTGTTTGCTAATGACTTGTATTTTTGACCTCCTTCCCTAATTACCATGATTGCAATATGTTCTAATATGCTGTGCCCCTTTTCTCCTTCATGCATTTTTCCCTTCACTTACCTCACCAGCATGCTCTTCTGCCCCAATAGACACCTATGGCCTAGTCACTTAAGCAATGTCTTTTGTCTGCTGCATAGTATTGTTTGCCCCAAAACACCCCCTAAAATATGCACAAATGTTTGCTGTGTGGTTTACTTCATGTAGAGCCCCCTTTTTTGTTCTTTTGGTGGGGGGGGGGGCAAACTCATTAGGAACCCCCTCCCCCAACTGCTCTGTCAGATGGTACCAATCCTTTATCTGCTGGCTTTCCCAAGGTCCATACACACTATATACCTACCTCTTTATAGTGCGCATCTTTAGGGATGAATTCAGCAAAGCATGTAGTGCAAGGGGCTGCCTCCATACATTCCATTTCCTATTTTTTTGTCTTCTTTCCCTCCTATTAGCTTGCTTGGTAATTTAATAATGTCACACTGTGCCTGCCTTTTTTGGGGGGGGGGGGGGTTGAAATGTTATTTGATCTTTCCTGTGGCCTGCCAATAGTGTTAAGTACAGAGGGTCTGGCCAAACTAGCCCACATTATTGAGCCATTTGCCAATCAATGAAGTGCAGAGGGTTAGCTGTCCACCACCCCCCCCCCCCAAAACCCCTAGTTATTGCCAATGGCCCATCAGAAGTGGGGGGATTGATGGGGGGGTGAGTAATCTGTGAAGGGGAGCCTCTACTTTTCTGTGCAAATACTTTCCAGCCTCCAATTTTAGACAATGCTCTTGTTCCAAGATGTTGATTGTCTAATCTGCTTGCAATGTTTAGGTGCAAAGTGACTAATGTTTTTTTCTTGTTTCACTCCACAGTTCCCTTCCACGCCACAGGAATGGCAGACTGTGGCCTCCCACTTTGCCAGCCGTTGGGACTTTCCTAACTGCGGAGGGGCAATTGATGGGAAACACGTCCGCATCGTCCCACCGCCCAACTCGGGGTCCTACTATTATAATTATAAAGGGTTTAATAGTGTAGTGATGTTGGCGGTGGTGTCGGCAACATACGAGTTTATGTATGTGGACGTGGGGATGAACGGCCGGAGTTCTACTGGCGTCTCCAAAGTGGCAGTCTGTGCTTGCCACCTCCAGAGGAGAATGCCGAAGGACTCCCCTTCGTCTTTGTCGCAGATGAAGCGTTTGCGTTGACTCCCCATGTGATGAGGCCGTTCCCGATGAGGACCCTCACCCCCGGACCAGAGGGTCTTCAACTACAGGCTGTCCAGAGCCAGAAGAGTTGTGGAGAACGCTTTTGGCATCCTGGCCAGCCGCTTCCGCCTGTTCCTGACGGCATTTAACTTGGCGGAATACAAAAAGAACCACATAGTTCTTGCCTGTTGCATATTGTCTTCGACAGTGGGAATGCACTTTCTGGGCAAAAGTATTTAATTTTTGTTGAACATCATTGATGTTTTGCTTTATGTAATCTAGTATTTCCATATCAGCACTTCCATCACAAATTAGAAAATAAGAGGTCTACTCTTTTAAGGATGGTGGACTGAGCCATGTAAATCTTTATGTCTACAATGACAGTTTTTTCTTTGAGTAGGCAGGTACATTTCACTTTTGCAAACTGATGGTTTATTGTACAAACACAGCCTAACCAAACCATTTACTCCAAATTGCACACAATGCCATGCCGAGGAAACAATGTGAAATCTGATCTCATCTCTACCCTGTTCCATCCCCTCCAGCGTTTATGGCATTCCTTGAAAATGTACACAAAGATAAAGGAAGGCCTGGCCTGTTAATCTCTGAGACATATAATTACCTGTGCAGTTAACATAATTTATCTGTTTGGCACATGAAATTATTTTCCTTTAAAAACACAATGGACCTGGGAGGGGGATGTCATTAAAAGCATGAATGAAAAAAGAAAGCTACAAAGAAATGATCTACCTTTCATAAAATAATAGTGCAATATATTCTTCCTTGCATATGGTTCTGGCCAAATTGCATCTCATGTCTGGGGTCACTTTTAGCCTCCATTCACACCTGAACGTTGGTGTCTTTGGAAACATATTCAGTAATTTTTTGCACATTTGTATGCACATTCTTTTGCGCATTTTCAGGCTTGAAAAATTTTGTTTTAGCCAATGGAAAGTGAGTTACTAGGAGGAGGAGATGGTTGATAGGTATGAGCACCTATTAACCACTTGACCACTGGGCACTTAATTCCCCTTCCTAACCAGACCAATTTTCAGCTTTCGGTGCTCTCACACTTTGAATGACAATTACTCAGTCATGCAACACTGTACCCAAATTAATTTTTTGTCCTTTTTTTCACACAAATAGAGCTTTCTTTTGGTGGTATTTAATCACTGCTGGGTTTTTTATTTTTTGCGCTATAAATCAAAAAAGACTGAAAATTTGGTAAAAAAAAACAATTCTTTGTTTCTATTAAAATTTATTGCAGAGTATTGGCCGAGTATTGGCAGAGAATTGGCGAGTATTGGCAGAGTATTGGCAGAGTATTGCAGTGTTGCAGAGTATTGGCAGAGTATTGGCGAGTATTGGCAGAGAATTGGCGAGTATTGGCAGAGTATTGGCAGAGTATTGCAGTATTGGCAGAGTATTGCAGTGTTGGCAGAGTATTGCACAGTGTTGGCAGAGTATTACACAGTGTTGGCAGAGTATTGCAGTGTTGGCAGAGTATTGCACAGTGTTGGCAGAGTATTTCAGTGTTGGCAGAGTATTTCAGTGTTGGCAGAGTATTGCACAGTGTTGGCAGAGTATTGCACAGTGTTGGCAGATTATTGCACAGTATTGGCAGAGTATTGCAGTGTTGGCAGAGTATTGCACAGTGTTGGCAGATTATTGCACAGTATTGGCAGAGTATTGCACAGTGTTGCGCTGTCACTGAGCAGCGCTGTGGGCACTACACATCCAGCCCACAGCGCTGCTGCCATCTCTCCCCCTCTCCGCTTCTCCCCTCTCACTGTACTGATCGGTACAGAGAGGAGAGGGAGGAACCGGTGTCATGACGTAACGCTGGTTTGTTTATATGTGATAGCTCCGTCATTTGACGGAGTGATCACGTGGTAAACGGCCGCTATCAGTGGCCATTTACCGTGATCCGTGATACCGGACCCGGTGGTCACGGATGTTCCAGAGTGCGCACCCCAGGGGGCGCGTGGGAGCAAGATTCAGGGAGGACGTCCCACGGACATCCACCCAGAATAAGCCGACCGCGCTTATGATCAGACCCCAAAGAAGCTCCTGTACTTTTTCTGAGCATTAAGTGACAGTGCATCACTCAGATGTGTACAGACACAATAAAATAACATGGAAATATGAGTGTTGAAGCACCCCAACAAATGTACTTCACATCACTCAGGTGTGAATAGGGGCTTAAGCCGGCCATAGATGGATCAAAATTCTGCAGGTTCTGCAGAGAATTTTCAAACCATCTATGGGCAGGCTGGTTGAATAGAAGTCGATCTCTTGATCGACATCTGTACAACCAGCCTGTTGAGTTTTTCCACTTGATCGGTGCCGCCGGCTATAGCCGAAAACACTAATCATTGTATTCTGACAGTGGGGAACTTGCCATGCTGTCAGAAAACAATAGCTCCACAGGAGAAATTCCCCCATCAACACTGAGTATTAAACAAAAAATGCATATTGAACGAAAAAAAGGCATCATCTATGGTTTGCCTTAGTTGTGGAGTGCAATACATCTGGTTGTTTCTAGGTAGACCTTTCTGCAGAAGCTTATTGCTTCTGTCTCACAGCCCGGAAAAGTGCTCTTTCATCTAGAAATTGGAGTAAAGAAGAAGAACAATGGATTGACCCCACACAATTCCTGCACCATAACAAAAACTATTATCAGTCCTGTGCTGTATTTGAAATGAAAGCAGAACTAAATTCCCACTTTCAAAAGCTGCGAACCGGCAGGTTATTGCAGAAGAGACATGCGATGAAGGAAACTTACCTGCCTGCTTGCATCTTCTTTGGAATGTACATTGAGCTCAATTTACATTCCGACACTGCACCCTGATGTCACCCTGCGTTGGTCAATGAAGATGGCCACAGACTGGCACCCGAAAAAGCCCAAAGTAATAAGGAACTGAGGATGCCCTCCTACCCCTCCAGCCCAAAATATTGAGGCACTGAGGATGCCCTCCTAACTCATCACTCCAAGGTATTAAGGAACTGAGGATGCCCTCCTAACTCTTCACTCCAAGGTATTAAGGAACTGAGGATGCCCTCCTACCTCTCCACGCTAAGGTATTGAGGCACTGAGGATGCCCTCCTACCCCTCCACCCCAAAGTATTGAGGCACTGAGGATGCCCTCCTAACTCTTCACTCCAAGGAATTAAGGAACTGAGGATGCCCTCCTACCTCTCCACGCTAAGGTATTGAGGCACTGAGGTTGCCCTCCTACCCCTCCAGCCCAAAATATTGAGGCACTGAGGATGCCCTCCTAACTCTTCACTCCAAGGTATTAAGGAACTGAGGATGCCCTCCTACCTCTCCACGCTAAGGTATTGAGGCACTGGGGATGCCCTCCTACCCCTCCACCCCAAAGTATTGAGGCACTGAGGATGCCCTCCTAACTCTTCACTCCAAGGTATTAAGGAACTGAGGATGCCCTCCTACCTCTCCACGTTAAGGTATCTAGGCACTGAGGATGCCCTCCTACCCCTTCACCCCAAAGTATTGAGGCACTGAGGATGCCCTTCTAATTCTCCACTCCAAGGTATTAAGGAACTGAGGATGCCCTCCTACCTCTCCACGTTAAGGTATCTAGGCACTGAGGATGCCCTCCTACCCCTTCACCCCAAAGTATTGAGGCACTGAGGATGCCCTACTAACTCTCCACCCCAAGGTATTAAGGAACTGAGTAAAAGTGTGACCGCTACATTATTATATTATATGTGTGTATATTTATCTAAGGGTCTAGGATACATAAAAAGTCGCACACACACGTATAAACGCGTGCAAATATGCAACATTAGAGGCATTTTTCTGCCACGTTCAGTTCGGGCAGAAAAGACGTTGTGTAAATTCATCCCCTGGTGTACATGAGGCCTTAGTGACTACAGCGAATATATCGCTGGACACAAGTCGCTGTTACTTGCTGATGTTAGCGATATCGCTGCCACAAAATGGCCAGCAGCACATTTATGTGTTAGAACTTTTTATGTGAGGAACTTATTCATGAAGAGTGAGAACTGGAGCCAAGAGCTGTATAAGGGGAATTTTATTGTGTATTGTCTTGTTATAGACGGACGATATTCGTATGTCACGACATTCCTGTCAGTCTCTGTGACACATCGCAGGTTAGGTTACAACCTGAGGTACTAGCGGCAGCCAGCCCCTCCCCTGGTCACGTGACGCCTGCTCCCCGCCCACTCCTCCAGTCACAGTCCGCTGTGTGGCGAGGCCGGAGCTGAGGCAGAGATTGTGCCCGGCGGACGGGCTGGACGGACAGCCGGGAGGGATGCGGGACGCTATGGCGGCGGCATTCACCGGACTGCAGCGGCTCTCCCACTCCCTGCAGGACCCGGATAAAGTAGCCGCTTTCCAGCGGCTGTGCGGGGTACGGAGGCCGCTGGAGGAGGAAGAAGAGCAGAAGAAGACGGACTGTCACCCCAATGGGGTGGGGAACGGGACTGCCACCCAGCGGCGGGGTGAGGAGAAGCAGGCGCTGCGGCGGAATTCCCTGACCGGGGAGGAGGGGGAGCAGTTCGTCATCCGGAACCGGCTCCTCTATTACCTCTTCACCTTCGGTACCGAGCTGGGCAACGAGCTCTTCTACATCTCCTTCTTCCCGTTCTGGATCTGGAATGTGGACCCGTACGTTGGCCGGAGGGTGATCATCGTGTGGGTGTGGGTCATGTACCTGGGCCAGTGTACCAAGGATGTCATCCGCCTGCCCAGACCCCTCTCCCCGCCCGTCATCAAGATGGAGGTCTTCTACAACTCCGAGTACGGCATGCCCTCCACACATGCCATGTCTGGCACCGCCATCCCCCTCTGCCTCATCCTACTCAGCCTCGGACGGTGGCAGGTAAGACTGAGGGGCCACATCACTACGAGGGGCCACATCACTACGAGGGGCCACATCACTACGAGGGGCCACATCACTACGAGGGGCCACATCACTACGAGGGGCCACATCACTACGAGGGGCCACATCACTACGAGGGGCCACATCACTACGAGGGGCCACATCACTACGAGGGGCCACATCACTACGAGGGGCCACGTCGCTATCCATAGAGAGATCGGGGGCCACGTCGCTGTCCATAGAGAGAGATCGGGGGCCACGTCGCTGTCCATAGAGAGAGATCGGGGGCCACGTCGCTGTCCATAGAGAGAGATCGGGGGGCCACGTCGCTGTCCATAGAGAGAGATCGGGGGGCCACGTCGCTGTCCATAGAGAGAGATCGGGGGGCCACGTCGCTGTCCATAGAGAGAGATCGGGGGGCCACGTCGCTGTCCATAGAGAGAGATCGGGGGGCCACGTCGCTGTCCATAGAGAGAGACCGGGGGGCCACGTCGCTGTCCATAGAGAGAGACCGGGGGGCCACGTCGCTGTCCATAGAGAGAGACCGGGGGGCCACGTCGCTGTCCATAGAGAGAGACCGGGGGGCCACGTCGCTGTCCATAGAGAGAGACCGGGGGGCCACGTCGCTGTCCATAGAGAGATGGGGGGGGGGCCACGTCGCTGTCCATAGAGAGAGATCGGGGGGCCACGTCCCCACCCCTATTCCTACAGAGACCGGGGGCCACATCACCATTTATAGTGGGGTATTAAGGGGCCACATCCCCACAGCTAGCTCTGTTAAGCAGCCACATCCCCATTCATAGGGGAATAAGGGGCCACATCACCAATACCATCCATAGGGAAACCAGGGGCCACAGCCCCATCCATAGGCAGGTAGTAAGGGGTCACATCTCCACCACAAACTCTATACTATACTAGTCCCATCCATGGGGAGATACAGGTCCACATCCTCATCCCTATAATAAGGGACTACAGCTCTTCTCTTATCCATAGGGAGACAAGGGGCCACATCCACTTCCCCCCCATCCTATAATAAGGGAACCTAAAAAAGGGTCACATCCCCACCGACATACAACTGCCTAAGTGGATGAGGACTGCTGAACTATAGGGACTCCGCTGTCCCCAACTCATAGACCAATGAGTCATATTTGGTTCTTCATATCCCCTGTCCTATTCCTGAGGAGATGAGGGTCACATGTACAACTTAAAGCGGATTTCCAGTCCCCCAAACACTTTATTTTATTTTTATTTTTTTAAATAGCTCAGTTTTTTTTCTTTTAAAAAAAAAGTTTATTTTTTTAATTTTTTTTTACTAAGGGCCAGTTCATACCAGATGCAGTTCTGTGCGCTTTTTTTCTGCACTAAAAACGCATGCACAGTGTTTTCCACGTATTCCAATGGCTCTAGTGACCTGAAACTGACTGCTTTGGTGTCAACTAGAGCCATTGGAATACATGGAAAGCACTGTGCATGCGTTTTTAGTGCAGAAAAAAGCGCACGGAACTGCATCTGGTGTGAACTAGCACTTGCAGATCTTGGAAGCAGGCAGGTTCCATTTTAGCTGTGGGCAAATGAAGCCCTCCTGTCTTCTGTTCCGGGATTTCCGTGCAGCCGGCTACCTAGCATGCACCTCCCGATCTCGCACATGCGCAGTATTGCCTCTGCGTGGCTCTCATTCACAGGTTGCCAACGCAAGATTTCGTCAGTAGGCAATTTGCAAGGACTCCTGGGATACATGACGCCGCTATTCCATGAGCCCATGTGAATCGCCTAGTGGTGTAATCATCTAGGTGGGGACTGCAGGAAGTAAAGGAGAAATAATAATCTAAAAGGTTTTTACATTTATAAAATGAAAAGGATTTAGGCCCCTTTCACACTGGGGCGGGAGGCGCGGCGACGGTAAAGCAGCGCTATATTTAGCGTTGCTTTACCGTAGTTTTGGCCACGGTTTTCGGCCGCTTGCGGTGTGGTTTACCCCCCCCCCCGCGAGCGGCCGAAAAAGGGTTAAAATCCCCCGCAAAGAGCCGCCGTATCGGCGCTTTGCGGCGGTATTGCCGCGGTATTACCACGGTATCCCATTGAAATCAATGGGTAGGAGCAGTGAATACACCGCTCCTATACCGCTCCAAAGATGCTGCTAGCAGGACTTTTTTTACCGTCCTGCTAGCGCACCGCTCCAGTGTGAAAGCCCGTCGGCTTTCACACTGGAATGAATGGGGCCGTTTTTTTCAGGCGGTGTACAGGCGCTATTTTTAGCGCTGTACCGCCTGAAAACCGCCCCAGTGTGAAAGGGGCCTTAGAGTTCCCCTCTCCTCTCTGGGGTCACCTGTGTATATTATAAGAAAATCCACCCTGAATCGTATCCCTAGGCAGATGGTGGCTAAGTAGGGACCTTCATCCTGACCATAGCTTCTAGGAGTCCCCCCTCCCAGGGTCACCTATGTATATTACTATATAAAGGGGACACATGTCATGACCAGAACTGCTAGAGGTTTGGGTCACCTTTGTATATTAGAAGTGGCCCCATCTGAGTCCTCCTAGAGCAGTGATGGCGAACCCTGGCACTCCAGATGTTTTGGAACTACATTTCCCATGATGCTCATGCACTCTGCAGTGTAGTTTGAGCATCATGGGAAACGTAGTTCCAAAACATCTGGGGTGCCAAGGTTCGCCATCACTGTCCTAGAGTTTCATTACATAGGCATTGATTTACTAGAACTGGAAAATGCAAAATTTGGTGCAGCTGTGCATGGTAGCCAATCAGCTTCTAACTAAAGCTTGTTCAGTTCAGCTTTGACAAAAAAAAAATAGTTTCTATGCAGAGCTGCACCAGATTTTGCTCACTCCAGTTTTAGTAAACCCCCCCATAGAGACTTTTGTATGTTGTTCTAGATTCATAATCTTGGCTCTGGGCAGATGGTGGGGTAAGAAGGTGCTGTATCTCCTGATCTCAGCTATGGGATCTTCTAGAGAACAATAGAACAATGTGCTCAAGAGCTTCTCTCAGTTAACTTTTGCAAATCTGTTTTACTTCTTGTAAAGGTAGAGAAATGTATGGGAGTAGAATGTTTTTTGATGCCTTATTAACTGAGTGATATTGAAGAGCCTGCAGTATTCAGCCAAGGGGGAAGATCCAAGTTGGATTTTTGTCCAGGGTCCTAATTCATCATAAGGCCCGTACACACGATCGGACTTTTTGACAACCAACATGCAAATTAGCTGTTTTGGACCAACATCCGACTGTGTGTACGCTCCAGCGGACCAACTTTTTACAGGTTTCATTTGACTTTTGTTGGCTGTGTGAACGGACCAACTTTCTGCCAACAAAAGTCCGATGGACCAAAGTCCGACCGTGTGTACACAAAACCAACGGACTTTTGTACGAAGTCCAAACGCGCATGCTCAGAACCAATGAAAAAGATCAGACAACAATATAGAAGTTGACCAAAGGTGGCGCTGGAGTATTCGAACGTCCTCTTTTGATGTGTCGTCCGTACGTTGAAATGTCACTACGTTCATGTTTGTTGCCTAAAAAGTCAGATCGTGTGTATGCAATACCAACTTGGGGCCAACGCTCTTTGGACAAAAATCCACGGGAAAGTTGGTCCACGGTCCGATCGTGTGTATGAGGCTTAAGTCTGGGAGGGAAGGTGCCATATCTTCCTTTTCATCAGAACTGTGAGAGCTGCTTTTTCCTTCTGAGAGGGATTTCAGTGGGTCTACCATCTAATCTGTATTATCTGAT